>CM029021.1:115132750-115672644 GCA_016801055.1 Panax notoginseng | reverse complement strand
TATTTGATTCAATTATTGTCATAGTATCATCTGCATTATTTTTTTATTATTAAATCAATAATTGGATAACAAGTTATTTCATATTATTATTTGAACTATTGATGATGTCTAGAAAGTTCTGTCGAGGTGAGGTTGGGACGCTTATTGCGCACCTATAAGGGAGAAAATCCCTTATCTGAAAAGCCTATGCTTTCCTTGAATGAGTATGGTTGTTAATATATTGGAGATATAATATTAATGATGAATAATTGTTGAAGTATTAAGAATGTGTTTGTAAGACCCCAATTTTTATAAATAAAGATGAATTTTCTATAAATATCATTTTTGAATATTATGGAGTTAATTTGATATAATGTTATAGTTGTGGGTAATATTATAAATTTTGCAAAGTAAGCAAGTTGTTATAAAATATTCGTTTGGTCGGAGAATATTCTTTTTGTCGGGGAATATTCGTACGACGGCACAATCATTGGTGGACCCCACAACGGAATTATTGTCGGATTGAGAAAACGACAGAATTATCTTTCTATAAAATAACGGCTGAGGTGTTACCGTTTTAAACCGTTAAAACTGTTGAACTACTCGTAGTAAAAGTACAGTAATACGCGTGGTTGCATAGTAGCACACGGTATTGATTATTGATGCTTACGTGAGAAGTCACTCAGCTATACTCAATTATTGCTACAGTAATTGCTGCATCATATCTCTTAAATTATTGTCATAGTATCATCTGTATAATTGTTATATTATTAATATTAATTGAGTTTGTGGTAAGTTTGGTTTTTTATGGGGGGCCATATGTCATCATCTAAGAGTCTTTCGTCAATAGTAATTACGTCGTCAATAGTAATTACCGTCGTCAATAGTATTTACCTTGGTCAATAGTAATTACCTTCGTCAATAGTATTTACCTTGGTCAATAGTAATTACCTTCGTCAATAGTATTTACCTTGGTCAATAGTAATTACTTTCGTCAATAGTAGTTGTCCCTTCAATATTACCAAGAGTCATTTGACCCTTCGTTTAAGACAAGAGTCATTTGACCCTTCGTTAAGACCAAGAGCCACCCTCAGTTTTTCTATAAATAGAGGCCTAGGGCTTCATTATTTTTCACGAATTCATTCAAGCTATAGAGAGAGAAAGTATAGAGAGAATAAGAGAGAGAGAATAAAAGTATTCTGCTACATCACTTTTCAATATCCAGTTCTTTTAAAGTAGGGAATATTATTTCTTTTATATTCATGAAGAGAACTTCTGTTATTCCATTTGTTATTATTCTGTTGGAATAACCAGTATACGCGGTCTACCCTATACTTGGTGACATTCTTCTATTATTCTGTTGGAACATCCTGTCTGTGTGTTTTACACCGGACCTGGTTCCGTTTATTATTCTGTTGGAACATCCTGTCTGTGTGTTTTACACCGGACCTGGTTCCGTTTATTATTATTCTGTTGGAATATCCTGTCTGTGTGTTTTACACCGGACCTGGTTCCATTATTTATTATTCTGTCGGAATATCCTGTCTGTGCGTTTACGCCGGACCTGGTTCCATTATTTATTATTCTGTTGGAATAACCTGTCTGTGCGGTCTATCGCATGCATGGTGATTTCTTTTGTTATTCCATTCTTTATTGTACTCAGTTGGTTAAGTTTTGACTTCTATACTCCATGAAATTTGTGGAATATCCTTGATAGTTGCGTTTCATCCAGTATCTTTTCAAGAAAATATTCTTCTAAGCATTCTTGAATTTTACTCCACAATGCAGTATCATGTTGACAATTTGGACGTTGTTAATTCCTGGATAAATTAATTCTTGAACTTGTTTTATTGAATTCTTATATCATTGTCATCATCCTCATGTTTATAAAATGTTGAAAGTCATCTGTGGCCTGTAGTGCATAGATGGACTTGGTATGATTATGACCAGGGATTATTCGGTATAATCATGACCGTAATGTTACAAATGATGTGGTAAAAGTCCTCATTGGCCCGTAGTGCATTGATGGACAGTTGTTGGCATGATCATGACCATTAATGAATACACGAATATCCTTGGCCGTAGTGCAGGGGTGATTCGATGATGTGGATTATTTTATTAAGCTGAGTCTCAGCGATTACAGTGTTTGAAAAACTTTTAAATCATAAAAGATATAGAGTTTATTTTCTACTTGACTCTTTTAATGGATTGCTTGTTCCGCTACAGTTAAACTTGATGTCTATTATATTTTATCAGTTTAACATTGTTGAAGGCTAATGATAATTTATTCTGCATTATCTTAGTCATAATATTTCTTACTGGGCTAGTTGAGCTCACCCTTTCTTTCACTGTTCTCTTCAGGAAATGAGAACGTAGCTGGGACAAGTCGGGGTACGGAGTGATGGTCCGAATGATAGTATTAGTTAGTAGTCCTCACTATTCTATGTAATGGTGTGTTAATAAATGTAATGAGGACTCCTTTTGAGTATGAATACTCTCTAGAAATATATTTGTATTCAAACTCACAGTTTATGTTTTGTCGTATTGTACACGACAGTTGTATTAATAAGTTGTATTTGTATTCTGTACTATGTATCTGACGACCCAAGATGGGTGATGTATACCTAATTTTGGGGGCGTCACAGTTGGTATCAGAGCTTAGGGATATGATCCCTGGCTAAGATGTGAGAATAGAACTAGGAGGGGAGAGACGGGGAATTCCTTCGCTAGTATGACATACCTAAGTTTATTTGCATGGTATTTAATTGGTCGGTCATAATATAAGGATAATATATGACATATCAATTAATTTTTATTTTGTGGCAGTATCTGAAAATGGCATCTGAGAATGTTGAGAATAGCAATGGAGCACAGACGACTGTTGATTCACCACATATCAATAATCAGGATAATGTGCATCAGGAAGGTGTCAATCCTCATGCAAACAACAACACTGACCAAATGATGAATGATCAAATGTTCAGAGGCTTTATGCAATTCATGCAACAACAGGTGAAAGCGGCTCCTGTCCACAACGTAGGTGGAAATACTGGAAACTCTCAGGCGGTCACCGCTAAACAGTTTAAGGAGCTGGGACCACCGGAGTTTAAGGGAGAACCCAAACCACTTGTAGCTGAAACATGGATAAAGCAGATCACCAAGATATTTGATGTCTTGGGTTGCTCCGAGGAGCAAAAGGTTCCCTTTGCCGCCTTTATGTTGCGAGGAGAGGCAGATTACTGGTGGAAATCGATAAAGCGTACTCAACCTGCCGCACTGAAGATGTCTTGGGAGAAGTTCCAAGATCTGTTTAACGACAAATACTTTCCCGAGAGTATTCGTCACATGAAGGAGGTGGAGTTCATCAAATTGGAGCAGAATAATATGACCGTGTCGCAGTACGAGGCAAAATTTGCGGAGTTATCCCGGTTTGCGTCCCACCTGGTGGATAATGAAGAAAGAATGACGCGGATGTTTTTAAGAGGTTTGAAGCCGGAGATACGTCAACATCTTGTTTCTCATAAACTGTGTTTGTATTCAGATGTTGTAAATAGGGCTCAGTTGGTGGAGCGCGATAACGAGACAACGCAACCAAAAGAGAGCAGCCGGCAAAATGATAATACCAGTGAGAGCAGTCATCGAAGCGGTGACAACAAGCGTGGAGGGAATCAACAGGCCAGAAATGGTAACCACTTCGGTGGTAATCAGGGCCAAAACAATAAGAATGGACATTTCAAGAAGAGGAGATTCAACAATGATGGAAAGACGTCAGCACCAGCACCTGTCGTTAAGGAAGGAGAACGACCACCTATCATATGTTTCAAATGCGGAGGGGAGGGGCACATCAGTCCAAACTGCGCGATGCCGTCCAAAGCATGTTATAATTGTGGAAGAGAAGGTCATTTAGCCCGATTTTGTCGTTTACCGAAAACAAATTCAGCTAGGATGGAGGCACCAAAAGCCGTCCCAGAAAAGTCAAAAACGGTTGTGCAAGGGAGAGCGTTTGTTGTGAACTCCCAGAGGCAAGGAACCCGAATGAGGTCATCACGGGTAAGCTTATCATAAACTCTAAAGAAGTTTATACTTTATTTGATACCGGTTCAACCCATTCTTTTATTTCTCCTACTTGCGCTCATCGATTAAATTTGATTCCGGAGAAATTAGACTTTGACTTATCTGTGAAACTCCGTTGGGAGAAACCTTCATTACCTCCACTGTTTATAAGTCTTGTTTGGTTCAAGTTGGTACCCACACATTACCTATCGATCTGATTTCATTAAAAATACTTGCATTTGACGTGATTCTAGGGATTGATTGGTAACTACTCATTATGCAAAAATTGATTGTTTTCGTAAGGTTGTTAGCTTTCATATTCCTAATCGACCTATTATGCGAATTCAAGCAACCAAACCATTAAAATCAATCGCTGTCATCTCAAGCCATAAAGCTATTCGTTTATTGAAAAACGGATGTCAAGCTTTCTTAGCTCATGTCACAGATCTAAACAAAAATACGTCAGTTTTGAATGATATTTCTGTTGTTAATAAATTCCTGACGTATTTCCCGAAGAACTTCCTGGCCTACCCCCAGAGCGTGAAATTGAATTTTGTATCGACCTTGAACCCGGTACAAAACCCATTTCCAAAGCCCCATATCGAATGGCTCCTATTGAACTTCAGGAGTTAAAGACCCAACTGCAGGAATTGTTAGACATTGGTTTTATTCGTCCTAGTACTTCTCCTTGGGGTGCTCCTGTTCTATTCGTGAAGAAGAAAGATGGGAGTATGCGACTTTGTATTGATTATCGGGAGTTGAATCATGTCACCATCAAAAATAGGTACCCATTGCCACGTATTGATGACCTGTTTGACCAGTTGCAAGGAGCACAATTCTTTTCAAAGATCGATCTTCGTTCTGGATATCATCAGCTGAAGGTTAGAACTGAGGATATTCCAAAGACGGCTTTTAGAACTCGGTACGGGCATTATGAATTCCTAGTCATGTCCTTTGGATTGACTAATGCTCCTGCTGCCTTCATGGATATGATGAACGGGTATTCAAGGAATATTTGGATCACTTTGTGGTCGTCTTTATTGATGACATCCTTATTTATTCCAAAAGCCGTGAAGATCATGAGCAACACTTGAGGCTGGTACTCCAAAAGCTTCGTGAATACAAGCTTTATGCCAAGTTGAAGAAATGCGAGTTCTGGCTGGAGGAGGTAGCATTCCTTGGGCACGTAGTATCAAGTCGTGGAATATCGGTTGACCCGGCAAAGATTGAAGCTATTCAAAGCTGGGAGCAACCTAAATCAGTGACCGAGGTACGTAGCTTTCTTGGTTTAGCTGGTTATTATCGGAGATTCGTGGAAGGATTTTCTCGAATCGCTACTCCATTAACTCAGCTGACTCGGAAAGATACAAAGTTTGGTTGGAGCGAAGAATGTGAGCAGAGTTTTCAAGAACTCAAGAGGAGACTCATTTCAGCACCTGTTCTAACAATACCATCTGGCTCGGAGGGATTTGTCATCTACAGTGATGCTTCGAGCAAAGGGTTGGGATGCGTTCTCATGCAACATGGAAAAGTCATAGCCTATGCATCAAGACAACTCAAGGAATATGAGAGGAATTATCCTACTCATGATCTAGAGTTGGCAGCTGTTGTCTTTGCACTTAAAATTTGGAGGCATTACTTGTATGGGGAGAAAGTGGAGATCTTTACGGATCATAAAAGCCTCAAATATTTCTTCACTCAAAAGGAACTCAACATGCGACAACGACGTTGGCTTGAACTGTTGAAAGATTATGATCATACCATTCAATACCATCCTGGAAAAGCGAACGTGGTAGCTGACGCATTGAGTAGAAGATCATATGCGGGTACAAGTGCAATATTAACAACGCAAAGGCCCATTTTGTGTGACTTGCAAAGGATGGAGATAGAGTTGAAGACTCCAGGGACCCATGTGATGATGGCGAATATACGAGTAGAACCGACTTTAATCGATAAAGTTAAAGCTGCTCAAGCTACAGACCTGGAGCTGATGCGTATGAGGAAGAAAGTGCAAGAAGGTGTTATGCGGAAGCAAGAATCGATGAAGAAGGAATACTTCGAGTCAACTCCAGACTTTGTGTTCCTAACAACCCTGATTTAAAGTATGAAATCATGATGGAGGCGCACAACACACCGTTTGCAATCCATCCTGGAAGTACCAAAATGTATCATGATCTTCGTCATACATTTTGGTGGAGCAATATGAAGAGAGAGATAGCGTTGTTTATCTCAAGGTGTCTAACTTGTCAACGAGTCAAAGCGGAGCATCAAGTACCAAAAGGTCCATTGCAACCACTTGAAATTCCAGAATGGAAGTGGGAGCACATTACCATGGATTTCGTTACCGGTCTTCCTAGGGTTTCTCAAGGTATTGATGCGATTTGGGTCATTGTTGATAGATTGACCAAGTCTGCTCATTTCTTACCGATACGAGAAAACTTATACACTTGAACGTCTTGCTCGTATGTACATAAACGAGATTGTAAGACTGCATGGTATGCCAGTATCCATAATTTCTGATCGAGACCCAAGATTCACTTCACGATTTTGGGTTAGTTTACAAAAAGCTATGGGCACGGAGTTACGATTTAGTTCAGCATATCATCCTCAGACGGACGGACAATCAGAGAGGACTATTCAAACTCTTGAAGATCTATTAAGACTCTGTGTCTTTGACTTCAAGGGAAGTTGGGACAAGTTCTTACCATTGGTGGAGTTTTCCTACAACAACAGTTATCAAGCAAGTATTGGCATGGCTCCATTCGAAGCATTGTATGGAAGAAAATGTCGTTCTCCAGTATGCTGGGATGAGGTGGGCGAAGCAACGTTGTTGGGACCGGAGTTGGTACGTATGACTACAGAAAAGATTCAAACGATCCGACAACGTATAAAAACCTCACAAGATCGACAAAAGAGTTATGCTGATCTTCATCGAAAGGACGTGGAATTGATGTAGGAGATCATGTGTTCTTACGTGTTGCTCCATGGAAAGGAGTTACGAGATTTGGAAAGAGAGAAAGCTAAATCCTCGATTCATCGGTCCATTTTTAATCCTCGATCGAGTAGGAACTGTGGCTTATAGACTCGCTTTACCGCCAAGTATGTCTCGTGTTCATAACGTTTTCCACATATCCATGTTACGCAAATATGTGGAAGACCCGAACCACATTATTGAGTTAGAACCGGACGAAATAGCGGAGGATTTGACGTATGAAGAAGTTCCTGTTCAAATCTTGGATAAGAAGGAACATATTCTACGCTCCAAGGTTATACCTCAAGTCAAAGTTTTGTGGAGAAACCACGATGTTGAGGAAATGACTTGGGAGTTAGAATCAGAAATGAAATCAAGGTATCCTTACCTCTTCGACATACCAGGTACGTACCCTAATTTCGAGGGCGAAATTTCATAAGAAGGGGAGGTTGTAAGACCCCAATTTTTATAAATAAAGATGAATTTTCTATAAATATCATTTTGAATATTATGGAGTTAATTTGATATAATGTTATAGTTGTGGGTAATATTTATAAATTTTGCAAAGTAAGCAAGTTGTTATAAAATATTCGTTTGGTCGGAGAATATTCTTTTTGTCGAGGAATATTCGTACGACGGCACAATCATTGGTGGACCCCACAACGGAATTATTGTCGAATTGAGAAAACGACAGAATTATCTTTCTATAAAAATAACGGCTGATGTGTTACGTTAAAACCGTTAAAACTGTTGAACTACTCGGTAGTAAAAGTACAGTAATACGCGTGGTTGCATAGTAGCACACGGTATTGATTATTGATGCTTACGTGAGAAGTCACTCAGCTATACTCAATTATTGCTACAGTAATTGCTGCATCATATCTCTTAAATTATTGTCATAGTATCATCTGTATAATATGTTATATTATTTAATCAATAATTGAGACGTTGTGGTAAGTTTGGTTTTTTATGGGGGGCCATATGTCATCATCTAAGAGTCTCTTCGTCAATAGTAATTACCGTCGTCAATAGTAATTACCGTCGTCAATAGTATTTACCTTGGTCAATAGTAATTACCTTCGTCAATAGTATTTACCTTGGTCAATAGTAATTACCTTCGTCAATAGTATTTACCTTGGTCAATAGTAATTACTTTCGTCAATAGTAGTTGTCCCTTCAATATTACCAAGAGTCATTTGACCCTTCGTTAAGACCAAGAGTCATTTGACCCTTCGTTAAGACCAAGAGCCACCCTCAGTTTTTTCTATAAATAGAGGCCTAGGGCTTCATTATTTTTCACGAATTCATTCAAGCTATAGAGAGAGAAAGTATAGAGAGAATAAGAGAGAGAGAATAAAAGTATTCTGCTACATCACTTTTCCAATATCCAGTTCTTTTAAAGTAGGGAATATTATTTCTTTTATATTCATGAAGAGAACTCTGTTATTCCATTTGTTATTATTCTGTTGGAATAACCAGTATACGCGGTCTACCCTATACTTGGTGACATTCTTCTATTATTCTGTTGGAACATCCTGTCTGTGTGTTTTACACCGGACCTGGTTCCGTTTATTATTCTGTTGGAACATCCTGTCTGTGTGTTTTACACCGGACCTGGTTCCGTTTTTATTATTATTCTGTTGGAATATCCTGTCTGTGTGTTTTACACCGGACCTGGTTCCATTATTTATTATTCTGTCGGAATATCCTGTCTGTGCGTTTACGCCGTACCTGGTTCCATTATTTATTATTCTATGTTGAATAACCTGTCTGTGCGGTCTATCGCATGCATGGTGATTTCTTTTGTTATTCCATTCTTTATTGTACTCAGTTGGTTAAGTTTTGACTTCTATACTCCATGAAAGTTGTGAAATATCCTTGATAGTTGCGTTTCATCCAGTATCTTTTCAAGAAAATATTCTTCTAAGCATTCTTGAATTTTACTCCACAATGCAGTATCATGTTGACAATTTGGACTTGTTAATTCCTGGATAAATTAATTCTTGAACTTGTTTTATTGAATTCTTATATCATTGTCATCATCCTCATGTTTATAAAATGTTGAAAGTCATCTGTGGCTGTAGTGCATAGATAGGACTTGGTATGATTATGACCAGGGATTATTCGGTATAATCATGACCGTAATGTTACAAATGATGTGGTAAAAGTCCTCATTGGCCCGTAGTGCATTGATGGACAGTTGTTGGCATGATCATGACCATTAATGAATACACGAATATCCTTGGCCGTAGTGCAGGGGTGATTCGATGATGTGGATTATTTTATTAAGCTGAGTCTCAGCGATTACAGTGTTGAAAAACTTTTTAAATCATAAAAGATAGTAGAGTTTATTTTCTACTTGACTCTTTTAATGGATTGCTTGTTCCGCTACAGTTAAACTTGATGTCTATTATCAGTTTAACATTGTTGAAGGCTAATGATAATTTATTCTGCATTATCTTAGTCATAATATTTCTTACTGGGCTAGTTGAGCTCACCCTTTCTTTCACTGTTCTCTTCAGGAAATGAGAACGTAGCTGGGACAAGTCGGGGTACAGAGTGATGGTCCGAATGATAGTATTAGTTAGTAGTCCTCACTATTCTATGTAATGGTGTGTTAATAAATGTAATGAGGACTCCTTTTGAGTATGAATACTCTCTAGAAGATAATATTTGTATTCAAACTCACAGTTTATGTTTTGTCGTATTGTACACGACAGTTGTATTAATCAGTTGTATTTGTATTCTGTACTATGTATCTGACGACCCAAGATGGGTGATGTATACCTAATTTTGGGGGCGTCACAGTGTTTTATTGAAGATAAGTGAATTACAAAAGTTAGAGGGGAATAATGCAAACTTAGAAAACTTTAGGGGTACTAAAGTGTAATAAGTTTAATCAATCTGGACCATTGGTGGTGGTTTTAATAGTAAATCAATCTGGACCATTAGTGGTGGTTTTAATAGTAAATCAATCTGGACCGTCGATGGTATTGTTTTAATAGTAAATCAATCTGGACCGTCGATGGTGATTCTAATAATAAATCAATCTGGACCGTCGGTGGTGGTTTTAAAAGTAAATCAATCTAGACCATCAGTGGTGTTTTAAAGTAAATCATTCTGGACCGTCGGTTGTGGTTTTAATAGTAATCAATATGGACTGTCTGTTCTAATTGTAAATCAATCTGGATCGTTTGTGAATAAGTTACTATTTAGTCCATTCTCCTATAAATAGAAGCGTAATTCTTCTTTCATTTCTCACCAATTCACTGACACTCACAAGAGAAACTATAGAGAGCAAGAAGAAGAGTATTCTACTACTTCACTATTGCAGTATCCAGTCTTATACTAAGGTAAGGGGTATTTTTTTTTTCGTATTCATAAGGAATACTATTTTTCGTATTCATCCTTTAATATGTCAGAATAATCTGTCTACGCGGATTACGTACCGTATCACAGGTGAAAATCCATTTGCAGTTGTGTATGTTATTTCTTTTCATATTCTTAAATCTAAACTTACTATGATAAATATTGCTTCTATAATCCCTGAAATTAGTGGGATATCCTTGAAATTTTGCGCTTCATCCAGTATCGTTTCATTGGAATGTTGATCTGAACTTTATTATTAAATATCAATATTTTCACCGGAGTATTATTCACGGGTTACTATTCACTCAGTTACTATTCACTAAAATATTATTCACTCGAGTATTCGGGGCACTTTTCATGCCGGGGGTACTATTCGCGACTTACCATTCACGAGTTACTATTCACCCTAATTACTATTCACTCAAATATTATTCACTCTGGTATTCGGGGTACTTTTCATGTTGGGATACTATTCACGGGGTACTATTCCCAAAGTACTATTCACGGGGTACTATTCACCAAAAAATTTATTTCTTTTTTGTCCAAATTATTTTTGATACATGGATATTATTCTTGAATTTTACTCCACAAAGCAGTATCATGGTGACAATTTGGACATTATGGAATTCTGAATAAATTAAATTATAAAGCTTTAAAATTTATCCTGTGCTTTATTTTACATGAATTCTTATATCATTGTCATCATCCTCATACTTATATTGTGATGAAAGTTATTTTTGGCTTACGTGCATAGATGGACTATTGATTGGTATGATTATGACTAGGGATCATTCGGTATAATCATGACCCGTAATGTTACAAATGATGTGGTAAAGAAAAATCCTCATTGGCCTGTAGTGCATTAATGGACAGTTATTGGTATGATTATGACCAGGGATTATTCGGTATAATCATGACCATTGATGATTACATGAATATCCTTGGCCCATAGTGCAGGGATGATTCAATGATGTAGTTTATTTATTAAGCTGAGTCTCAGCGATAAAGTTGATGAAAACCTTTTTAAATCATAGAAGATAGTATATATCATGCTCTACTTGACTCTTCTAATGGATTACTTGTTCCGTTGCAGTTAAACTTGTTGTCTATTATATTCTATCAATTTAACATTGTTGAAGGCTAACTATAACTTATTCTACATTATCTTAGTCATAATATTTATTACTGGGCTAGTTGAGCTCACCCTTTTACTTTCATTATTCTCTTCAGGAAATGAGAACATAGCCGGGACTAGTCGGGAAACGGAATGATGGTCCGAGATAGCTGGTTTAGTAATCCTCACTATTTAGTGTGATAATAAATGTAATAAGGATTGAATTTGAGTTTAGATATTGTCTATGAGACAATATTCGTGTAAAAACTCTCAACTCTTGTTCTATAATTAAGTTTGTATTTGTATTTAGTACCATGTATTTGGTCACCTAAGATGAGTGATGTATACCTATTTTGGGGGCGTCACAGTAAATATTTATTCAATTTTTGATATAAATAGAGGGGTTTGTCATGAAGTATTTTTTGTAAGTTTGACTTATTAGATGGACCCCCACTTACTCATTTTTCAAAATCGGTCGTAGAAAGTTGTCTCAATTTTTCTTCTTATTATTATAATAGTAATAAACAGTAAACTTTTTATATAAAATAGAATACTTTTTATAATATATATATAATAATTTGTTTTATTAGATTATAATTAGAATATGTTATATTTTATATAAAGTTTTTGTTTTATTAGAATATTTTATTGCACAGTGATGAATAGTAAAAATCAAAAAATTAGTCGAATTCTTTTGAGTTTTCTTTCTGTTCATCCGTGATTATTTTCTTAAATAGTGCTCTGTCATTCTCCTATAAATAGGTTGCTTAGTTAAGAAATGAAAATCACACCAAAATCAGAGAATTCTTCTTCTATAATATTGCATGTATTTCTTTTAAGTATAAGGATACTTTGAGTGTAGCGAATAATGCAAGTTTTTCTAAAGAATATCTTCGCTATACTAGTCAGATTTCGTCTCCTACTAAGGTAAGGGATATTATTTTCTTACATACTCTATTGTATGTAAGTGATATTATTTCTTTTCATATTCCTAAATCTACACTTACTTTGATAAGTATTGCTTCTATATAATCCTTGAAATTAGTAGAACATCCTTTAGTTTTGCGCTTCATCTAGTATCGTTTCACTGAAATATTGGTCTGAACCTTCTTATTCAATTTTAATATTTTCATTCAGGGTACTATTCACGAAGTACTATTCAGTCAGGGTACTATTCACAACAAAATTTGTTTCTTTTTTGTCCAAATTATTTTTGATACATGAATATCATTCTTGAATGTTACTCTACAATTAGTTATCATGTTGACAATTTGGACATTCTTGGACTCTAGATAAATTGAATTATAAATCTCTAATATTTATCCTTGATCTCACTTGATTGATTCCTTACATCATTGTCATCATATATCCTCATACTTATATTGTGGTGAAAGTCATCTTTGGCCCGTAGTGCATAGATTGACTATTGATTGGAATGATTATGACCAAGAATTGTGTATTGGTATAATCATGACCTATAATATTACAGACAAATATTGTGGTGAAAGTCATCTTTGACCCGTAGTGCATAGATGGACAGGTGTTGGGCATGATCATATATGACCACTGGTGATACAAACGAATATCCTTGACCCGTACGTAGTGCATGGATAATTTGTTGATTTGAAATATTTATTTATTGGTGTTACAGAGATAAAATATTAATGATGGACTTTTAAATCATAGAAGATAATAGACATCATGCTCTACTCTTCTAATGGATTGTTATTTCTGCTGCAGTTATTTATCTAAAACTTGTTGTCTTATGTATTCTATCAGATTTTTCACTGTTGAGGACGAAGGATAATTTGTTCAATATTATCTTAGTCATAATATTCTTACGCTCACCCTTTTCTTTTTGGTTCCATTATTCTTCTCAGGAGACGATAATGTAGCTGGGACTAATCAGGGTGTGGAGTAATAGTTCAAGATGATTATTAAGTAGTGCTCACTATTTTGTAAAATAGTGTGACAATATTTGTAATGATGACTTTATTTGAGTTTGGATATTGTCTACGAGACAATATTTGTATTGAAACTTAGCTTATGTGTTGTTGTATTTTGCACGACAGTTTTATAAATGAAGTTTGTATTTGAATTCTGTACCATATTATTTGGCGACTCAGAATGGGTTATGTAGACCTATTTTGGAGGCGTAACACATATTATCCAGATAGTCATAATACATTATTTATAAGGCGTCACTCATTATGTAGAATAAGTATTATAATTAAAGGAGTTTAATTCATTATAAATAATATTAGAATTTTTTTAATTTATTTATTCTACCACTGGCTTAATATTGAACTCAGAGGGACACACCACAAAAGGGAGAAATATGATTTTAGAATTAATTGGCTTAATAATAATAATAAATTATAAGTATTTAATTTATTAGTTGAATAAATTAACTAAGCTTAAGATTTATAATTAAGTATTTTTGGAGAATACTAATATTATAAATTAATAAGATTAATCATCTTATTATTATTAAATTGACTAAATAATAATAATAATATGTATTTGGAGAAATACATATATTTATAATTAAGTATTTGGAAAAATACTAGATTATAAATAAATAAGAGTATTATTATTATTATTTATAATAATAATTAATTATTATTATTATTATATATTTAGTTCCTTGAGCATTAAATTATACCCTAAATTTTAAAAGGTTTAGGATTAGGGTTAATCTTTAAATAAGATGAGTCTTATTGTATGAAAGACTAATGTTCATGCATCTTGCTTCTCTCCTGCAAGCATTCTCATAAACCCTAAGTTGTTAGGAAAGTGAGAATTTGGATTAGCCATCCAAGACCTAGTTGAGTCTAAAATCAAATCTTAAATCTATTATACTTGGTTGATACCTCTTGGGCGTTGCATGCTTTTGTAACGAACGTGTGATCCGAGGATTAGAAAGATCACAAAATAGCAAGGATTGGATTTTGAAGTCTACACCAAAGTTTTGATCATCTTCAAAAGTACAACTTTACCCTTCCTCAAATGTTTCATAAATTTATGAGATTTTTATTGGATGCCACTAATTTTATCCATAACCTTAACATTTTTATAGTTGTGCCTTTTTTAATGTGCTGGATCCACATGTAGCCATTAGAATTATTATACTGAAACCTCCATCTATTACCTTAGATGTCACACATGCTTAATTGTCCTATGTAATTTTTCAAAAACTTTGCTTCATCCATATTTTGTTTTCAAAGAAAAATCAAAATCAACTTTATAGGCATCCATTGCAGTAAATAATTTTCTCTCTTTTCTGCTACTAAGAACATTTTTAACTCAAAAACGTAGAGTTTGTTTATTTGTCTAATAATTGTTTATTTCAAAAACGTGATGCTTTCGAAGGTCCAAATGTATAAATGCTGCCACCGCAAACACTACAGATATTAACTCATGTTTGTGTTTTTGTTTCATCTTATGTAATGCAGTGAACATAATTTTTATTCGATTACAAAGTAAGTGTAGATAAATAAATAGAGATCAAGTAACACTATAAATGGGAAAGAACAAAATGTACTGACTCGAAGCCTTCTTAGTTAAGTCAGAAATACTTGCAAAAGTCAAAACCATTATGAACGGCCTAATATCGTCCTAATTAATTTCACTCTACCATCAATATTAAGGGACGATCAAATCTCATCAATACCTATATTTAAAATGCCGAATTGAGTTTATATTTTCAATTAATTGAAAAATCAACCGAATTAATTCGGTAGTTAGCATATTATCCAACTAAATTAACTCGATAGTGGTTAATGTTATGTTTAATTAATTATTTAAAATTTTAATTACCAATGATGGTACACTGATACAACATTCATGTCTTTTTGTTTGTCAAGTTTCATAACCGCATCTAATCAAATCACATTTAGTCATGAGCTGTTATAATTTTCTACATATGTTAATCTAACAGTAAACTTAATTGTATCATTATTTATATCAGATGTCTGATTAATGATTGACCTCTTTAATTTTGTGAACATATGCATCAAAAAATTTGATTCCTAATATGCTTTCATAAATTAATAACTCTTGGTTTCGACAAAAAACTCAAACGCGTGGAGAAAGACGAATGTATAGAAAAAAATTCGCACATAGAGTATAGTAAAAAAATTGTTTATTATTCATCAGATCTTATCTTAGTAGTTAAGATTGAAGTACCGTGACATTTTGGTCTTAATATTGATAATGTAGGAAACGATTTCCAAAAATAAATTAATAATTCTTACTTTTAAAAATTATTATCCCAGGATCTTTCTCACAAATTTAGCATAATAAAAAATAAATAAATTATATTTCATACCTCATGCTTGATTGTAGCACAATGGAGAAATTTTTTTTATTCTGATGACGACTTTTCTCCCTCCTGATCTTAGTAGTTAAGATTGAAGTACTGTGACATTTAGGTCTCAATATTGATAATGTAGGAAACGATTTCCAAAAATAAATTAATAATTCTTACTTTTAAAAATTATTATCCCAAGATCTTTCTCATAATTTAGCATAATAAAAAATAAATAAATTATATTTCATACCTCATGCTTGGTTGTAGCACAATGGAGAATTTTTTTATATTCTGATGATGTCTTTTCCTCCTCCTGATCTTCCTCCTTATGACCCATATTTTGATATTATGTACTTTTATAAGTGTGGACTCAAAATACTGTAAAGTGATATAATATATAGAGTCCTCAACTCCCTGATATTTATCAGGATAATTTAAAAACTTTTCTGATATATTTTATCCTGTTATTTTGTTATATCTTAATAAGGCTAGAGTGGGGATCATGTAGGATTCTACAATTCTAGCTCTAATATAATACTAGTTTCTGATTAACTCTTTAATCGATTAGAATTATATTAATTATAACTAATTCCACTAAATAGGTATAATTGTACTCTAGAATTAATAGAATTAAAATTAATTACTTAAATCCTTCCACTATTAGTATCTTGTAAAATATTCATCTACAATAATATCCATAAACGCGTGTAGGAATAAAACTTTTAACCCACTATGTTTACTGCTTATATCCTTGACTACATAATTTATAAACTTTTGATCACACATTAATTTAATAAATTAAATTAATACTTTAGTAATTTGAATTACTAAAATACTTGGCCAAGATTCTGGTGATCAACTAATAAATTATATGGAGGTATTAAAATTAATAGAATTAAAATCTCACCCAACATATTGAGGTATTCATTGTATTTAAAATCTCACTCTTTAAGATATTAATACATTATAAAATTAAGGGTGTGTGTGTTCAATTAAGATTTTTTTTAAGTGATAGACTTTTATAGAATTTGTGAATTTTAATGACTTTTAAAGATTTTAAAGACTTTTTTAAAATAATTTTTATAGACTCCATGAAATAAGTGACAGACTTTAATAGACTTTTTACCAAGATTTTGATAGACTTTTATATACTTCTCATATATTTTGTAGCTTATATTAATTGTTAATTAGCCCATGTGTACAACCTCTCACTCTTTTTTAATGAACTACAAGAAATCTCATTATTTCATTAAATTATTGTGGCATGAGATTTTATATATGTTGAAAGCATTCATATTATTCTACTCATTTCATAATAAATTTGGATACTCGAATACGAATAAAACTTTAGAATGTACAGACGCAACACAAAAATTAAGCTCACTTTTCATTGAACTATATATACTATATATGCGTACGATTTTTTAGTAGGAGTATCAAACTCTATTTTTCACAAAATAACAATAAAAATCTATATGATCGCAAAACTTTATATATGTGAGTAAATTGCCACCAAGTTATAAAAAATTTACTAGAGAGATTTGTAGTCGTCGGTAAGCCAAAGACAAAATTGCCAAAGAGATTTTATTTATTTTTAAATTATTAATAGTTGTTAGTAAACCAAAATTGACCGTTAAAAAAATAATTATTGTGATTTTTTAATTTATTTATGATGTTAAAAATTAATTAATTAAAATGCTACGTAACTAATTTTTTAACAGTCGACCGTTGTCATCTTTTAACTAATTTTTCTAATTTTGATTAGTTTTTAAAATTTATCAAGATTCGTATATATCATATACTATATCTATATAATATAAAATATATATAATATAATATTAAAAATCAAAATTTACTGTTTGATTTTTCAAAGTCATAACGAGGTATTCCTATAATAAAAGTTTGTGTAATTTATCTAATTTTTAATAAATTTAGTAAAAAAAATATAAACAGTTTATAATTTTAATAATTATATTTTCTAAAATTTGATTAATTTATGTTGATTAATTCACGTTCTAGCCTAAATGTTTTGATGATGATTTACTCGTCAGTACTAAATTGTGTATTATGGATTTCAGGAAATTATCTCACGAAGTGTATGTTGGATTATTCAGAGAGAATGAAGATGTTTTGAGTCCTAAGAAAAATATGTAAGGTCATTGCAAATATCTAAATTTTCAATTCAAGGTTCTAGGACATTTTATGTGTGCATTTAAATTAATGTTTTGTGCATGCTTAATTTTATGCTAAACTATTTTTACATGATTTATTATGCATACGTAATATAAATGTGATAAATTTTATTCGGTTTAAATGAATTATATTACATGTGTTATAAAAGAGTTGTGATTCTATATAAATTGTATAACATACATGTAATGTGGCGGTAAGTCTTTTATCTGTTGACTAAAAGTTAAATGCCTATGTCTTGGAAAAGTAAGATAATCATTATCTTGAATATCTTGTTCATATCTCCTATTTTAATGCTATTACTTGCTTCTGTTGCTATAGTAGTGGCGGCAGACTTCATAATTACTAGAGATATTGGATAAATATTAAGTCCATTGAGTTATTTATGTGACTTGGTCTCTCTAGTCAAAAATTGATAGAGTCAGTTTTCAAAGGATATCCGAAGCCAATTGAATTTGTTATTTCTGTAGCAACGTAATTATTTTTCAAACAGGAATAATATTGGAATGCTAGTTATCTCATTGTATCTAATGATTCTAACAGATTAAAATTTTGACAACGGAAATATTTGTTATTTTCACAACGTTCATTTGTTTTGGGCTATAAAGGCAGAACTGTCATCAGTGAAAAGTACAACACACTCACAACACTTGAATTAATATCTTGCACTCATACACTTTGAAAGCTATTCTATCTTGGTGCAAATTTTGAGCAGCTGATTCATTGATATTTTCAGTCAATTATCGTGGGAATTAAATTGGTGATATTTTTTACTATTTCTATTTGATCATTGCATTCATTAGTTGAGCCTTGCATTGTTAAATTATTTATTTGCTTTGATCATTAGACCTCTATAAATTGTAATCTTATATTTTTAGACTAAGTGTTGTCTAAAGGTTTTAATCCAGGTGGATTAAGGTTTGTTTACAAACAGGTTCAAGGAAGCATATGTGCTTAAGCAGTGCATTGGTGCACAAGGGAGCAAGAGTGCTCAAGTGAATTTTTGTTATTCAATTTGATAGAATCTGTATTGGAACAAAAGTGTTTTAAAGCAATAAAAGTGTCTCCAATACTAGTCGGTATTGGACGTGGAGTAGGTTATTATATAGAGAGTAATAACCGAACCACGTAAAAATCTTGGTGTTATTTTCTATTACTTGCTCTATCTTTATATCTCACAAGTTAATTAATTTGCTTAAATTTAATTATCTGTTTTCACAAAATATTTTATTTAGCTTACAAAAATACCAAGATATTTTCATAAAAAAAAGTTTAATTCGGTAGACCATATTCATTCAGCAAGCTGTATTCACAAATATAGTTGACTACATTCCGCAATTTGATTTAAAGTTTTAATTGGTCATAGTTTGTATCCACACTTATTCAACCCCCCTTCTAAGTGTGCCTTATCTGAATTTCAATTTATATTCATTTTAAGTTAAAAATTTACCAGAGAGTTTTGCGACTTTTGAATTTTCCATAAAATCTCTCTGCAATTTTTTACTGGCGCTTTAAATTTCTACCTTTGTGTTTATTTTAAAAGTCTTTAGAGATGAGGTCAAACTTTGGATATGAGTTGATAGTTATAACTTTTCTTCTAAAGTCTGTCAAACTCTACCATTTAATAGAAATCAAAAAAATCAATGACTTTTTAAATACCAAAAGACTTTTATAGACTTTATAAAAGTCTCAATTCAATACCACCTAACTTTTAAAGACATTACAAAAGTTGTAATTGAATACCAGTAAACTTTTATAAACTCTTTAAATATCTTGATTGAATACAACCAAACTTTTAAAGTCTTTAAGAGTTTTAATTGAATACACCCTCCTAAGTTCATTATTCTCTCACGATTAAGAGTAATTGCACATTAATAGTAATTGAAAAATTATTTATTATAACAGTATTTAACAAATAATTTTTCGTAACGATCTAATTCTATGTATTTCAAAAATACACCAATACACTATATTTAAAGTATTCACTTTACATGACTAAGATAAAATATCCAATCAAGTGTATTACAATCTACTAAAATGGTTTGTTCATTTCTATCTAAGATTGAGAACAATATATTTCTTTAATTATATATAACATATAATTTATGTCTTCTGTATATGACACTCCTTCATATACATAAATTATAAAATGTATAATTATGGACAAAATTTATGACACATTTAATTATGTAAAATGAAATTAAATTTTATTATTAAAATAATAAAATAAATATCAACATTGAGTTTTTCTGGGCTTAAAACCTTATAGATAATATATTGATTATGAAAATTTGTGAGTTTATTTCTTACACCTTTAGTAAAGTTTTATTAGTTCTTGAAATTGTATTAGTGATGATGTATTTGATTATAAAATTATATTTTATTCAAAAAAAAAAAAAACTTTTTTCCTCTACGAAATATGTACAAAAAAGATGCATCCGTACTTTTCTACATAATAATAATCTTGGATTGCCCTATCTTTAATGATTCAAATATTTTAAATTGATTCAAACTACTTACTCAACACACTCAAATGAGAGAGAGGGAGAGAGATTATTAATAATACTTGATTAGTTATTCAACATACAGTTCTAGTTATTCATATAATTATTCAATAAGAAAACATTTGAAAATTCATAAAATCATTAATTTTCCCAAGCACATAGAGCATTAACTTCAAAACTACCCATAAATAAAATTATTACCACTAGTAACTAACCATCCAAAGCCAGTCTTTAGATCAAGAAAATCAGACTGTACCAAAGTTTTTGTTCTTCCCCGTCTGATCAACCTTTTTTCAACCTTCCAGATCAACTCTTTCAATGACTTAATGAAGTCTAAAAGCTCCTCAACCCCATGCCACCAATATCTTTATTCCACCAAAACTCACTACTTTCAAACCATTTTGGTATTGTTATACTCGTCCCAATATTATGCTCCTTTTCTCCCTCCAACTCCTTCATCTTTCCGTCGTGTCCTTCATTATGTTCCTGCGCTATGTTTTTGTCCCCTAAGGGTTGCCCAGATCTACGCTTCGAAACGGCAACTTGCTGGCTCTCTTCGTCGTGTATTTCATCCATATTAATCTTTCTTTTGCACTGCATTTGCTTTTTCTCCTTGTTACTATTCACGCTAGCCATCGTTTTAAGTGCAAGAGTGATAGGGTGAAGAATTAATAATAAAAGAAGAGTGATAGGATTGATGAAGAATTAATAAGAAAAGAAGAAAAGGTGGAAGAATTATTAGGGCTTGTGTAGATGCAAAGAGATGTATTTATAGTCACAGAGTATTCTATGTAGAATGCAAAGATAAATAAAAGATCCTCTACCATCAATCATTGACCTGATTTTCCATAAAGTGAAATTTTGTTGATTTTGTTCATTTTATCCAATTTGACTACAACTCGATCCATTTTGACAAAATTGTGACTCAACCTGATCAATTTTGACCCGAAAAAAAATCTAAAAATTAAATTTTTTTTAGAAAAAATAATTTTTTTTAAAAATAATAATAAATTTAAAATTCTTTTCAAAATAATTATTATTTTCAAATTAATATTTTATTTTAAAATACTAAAAATAATTATTAATTTTAAAACTTTTAAAAATAATTATTATTTTTGAGAAAAAATATTAAAAACTTTTATTTTTGCAAAAATGAGTAAATTTAATAAAATATACATTCAAACAAATTA
Source organism: Panax notoginseng (assembly GCA_016801055.1). Classification (NCBI taxonomy): domain Eukaryota; kingdom Viridiplantae; phylum Streptophyta; class Magnoliopsida; order Apiales; family Araliaceae; genus Panax; species Panax notoginseng. Next base: position 115,650,962 of record CM029021.1, on the reverse strand, counting down.
AAGATGCAAAAGAGATGTATTTATAGTCACATAGTATTCTACGTGGAATGCAAAGATCAATAAAAGATCCTCTACCATCAATCATTGGCCTGATTTTCCTCTCACTCTTTTATACAAAAAGGAAATGTCAACCGTGTTTTTGAGGAATTGAAGCTGGCCATAATAACACGAGCAATTAATATATATAATTTTGAAAACCAAATCAAAATTGATAAATTGATCTCCATATCTTGATACCTTTTATAATTTTTATGTTAACCAATTTTTTAATTTAGTTTGTTGCATATAATAAAGGGGTTTAGATTTGAGAAAATTAAAAATTAACCACCAAAAGGTATGATCATATTTTGGAGGACAATGTTTCATTAATCATATAACATTAAATCTTGGAAGGTTTCACAAGAGATATTCTTTCCAAAATTATCCTTCTCCTCCCTTTTAAAGCAAGCATGATATTATGGTTGTATAAAAATATATAGATACAAAGAGATGTATTTATAATCAAGCATTCCATATTGAGAAATGGAAACGTCAACGATGAGTCGATGAATTAAACTTCAATCGACACATGTATCACTGAATTAATTATTTTTTACCCATTTATGTAATTGAAGTGAACTTTTTAAGAAAATATTTACAAATATCATCCAAATCAATTGACTTTTAACGACAAAAAACATAATTATTTATTTTTAATTAATTATGCTTATGTAAATGTCAGATAATATCTAAGCAATGCGTGGGGCACATTGATAGAGTTGGGTATGTGACTGCCAAAATATTAAATTACATGTTAGAATTATTTAAGAGTGTTGATATATACACACTCTAAATGACTATTATATCGTTATTTAATAAGAAATGAATTCATTCATTTACTAAAAGCCCAATTTGGCTTTCAATTTTTTAAATTGTAATCTATCTTCTATCTAATAAAATACAAATGATTTTGAATTTCCCGTTCACTCAATAAACCATCTGGGCTGTCCAAAGTTTGGGATAAATCTCACCGTCCATACAGTGCCGGAGGCACAGAACACAACTAGTATGTTTATATTACGGCTAAATAACACTTCAGTGCCTCCAAGTTGCCACATACTTGTAAAGTCGTCCTTAAATTTCATTTTTCGTTAATTAGGACCATAAAGTGAACTTTTGTTGATTTTGTTCATTTTATCCAATTGACTACAACCCGACCCATTTTGACAAAAGTTTGACTCAAACTGACCAAGTTTGACACGAAAAAAATTTAAAACTTATTTTTTTTAAAAAAATAATAATTTTAAACTTCTTTTCAAAATAATTATTATTTTAAAATTAATATTTTATTTTAAAATACTAAAAATAATTATTATTTTTAAAACTTTTAAAAATAATTATTATTTTTGAGAAAAGGTATTAAAAACTTTTATTTTTGCAAAAATGAGTAAATTTATTAAAATATAGATTCAAACAAATTAAAGTTTAAAATTCTTAATTCTTAATTATTTTAATGAAAATTTACACATCTTTTAACAAACTAAAAAAATTCGAAATTTGTTTCATCAAAATAAAGTTTTTTTATTTACTTTTTTTAATCTATATTTTATGAAACTTTACTCATTATTTTTAAATTTTTTTTTTGTTTTTGTAAAAATAAATTTTTATTTTTTCGTTTCATTTATTTTTTTGAATCTATATTTTATAAAACTTTACTCATTTTTTTAAAAAATTGAAATAAAATTTAATTTTTTTCCTAAAAATAATAATATTATTTTTAAAACTTCTTTTTAAATTGAATCAATTATTTTATTTATCTTTTACTTTTTTGTATCTTTATTTCTATTTTTAGTTTTTGTTTTTAAATTTTGTAATATTAGGAATACATATAATAATGGTTTAGACATTAACCTTTTTTTTTCCTGAAAATAAAGTTTTACATAAAAATGAAAAAAGGACTTTTTTGAAAATAAAGTTATATTTTCTTATTTAATTTTTTTTGAATCTATATTTTATAAAACGTTACTCATTTTACAAAAAATTAAAAATTTCTAATATTTTTTCTGAAAATAATTATTATTTTCAAAACTTTTTAAAATAATAATTACTTTAATATTTTAAAATAAAATATTATTTTAAAATTAAAAATTAAAAATTTTGTTTTAAAAAAAATGAATTCAAGAAATTGGGATCGGGTCAAGGTCGGTTGGGTTGGGTTAAAATTTGGTCCAAATGGGCCGTGTTACAGTCAAATCGTGTAAAATGAATGGAATTAACAACAAAATGTCATTTTAAGGACCTAATTGACGAAAAAAATGAACTTTATGGTTGACTTTAATGTTGGTTTGCAGAAACAAGACATACATATAATCAACACTGTAAAAGAAAGAAAGTATGACACAAATTATATTTTAAATTTTTCTGAAATCTTACGAATCACCTTATGCAATATTATTAATCGAGGAAGAATAAAAGATATATCTTATGAAGATGATCAACTCCTTGATATGATTTTCAAGTTCCAATCCTTTTATCTTTCGTGTTTCTCCAATTCCTTGGCGTTCGCTACCCAAGTGTGCAATGCTCTAAAGTTGATCCACCAATAAAATATTGATTGAAGAATTAATTTTTAGGTTCTATAAGACCTCAGGTGGATATCTCTAATTTCTCTCTCTCCTAACTCATTAGGTATTAGAGAATACTTGCAAAATAGCATTTTGTTTTGTTCCACAATAAGACTCATCTTATTTATAGACAAACCATCCCTCCTAAACCTTTTAGGACTTAGGGTTTTAATTTAATTCCCAATCTAATTAGGAACTAAATTATTATTATTATTATTATTATTTTATTATTATTATTATTATTATTATTATTATTATTATTATTATTAAAAGACTTCTCTTATTTATTTGTAATTTATTATTTCTCCAAATATTTAATTATAAATATTATTATTTCTCTATAACACTAAATTATTATTATTCAGCTAATTTAATTTATAATAATAAGACTACTCTTATATATTAATTTAGTATTTAGTATTTCTCCAAATACTTAATTAAAAATATTAAGTTATTTAATTTATTTCACCAATAAATTAAATATATTTAATTTATTATTATTAAGCCAATTACTTATAAAATTATATTTCTCTTTTTGCGGTGTGACCCTTTAGGTTCAATATTAAGTCGGTAAGTAGAATAATTAAATTAGAACCACTCTAATATTATTTATAATGAATTAAACTCCTTTAATTCAAATATAAATAAATAATATTTATTGTACATCAAGAGTGATACATTATGTTAGTGTATCATGACTATTCGGATAATATGAATTCTCACAAAGAACCTATTTCGTGAATAGCTATCATACAATTTAATTTTTCTACCATACAATGTCTCAATAAAATATAAGACATGGAATTACTAACAAGTCTTATTTATTTAATCATATGCATTTTGATTTATAAATGCACAACCCCGATTAACGTAAATTAGAAACTCCTTTTTAATTTCCATTCACCTTGACTAAGGATTTATGAGTTGCCACTTATCGAATCGCATAAGACATACTCTCCTTTTACTGGAAGTGGTAAGTCATTTGTTGATCATTCACCTACCTCCATGTACACTTTATTATACCTGAAAATACCGTATAACATACTCTAAATTATTAAGGAATATGACAAATTAAGTGTAATTCAGAATACACAACGTACTATATATGATGATCTCAAGTCCATGAATCACTTGTACAACTAACACTATAAGAACTTCTATCGTCAGATAAGTAAAACTCCATTAGTTGTTTCTTTAGTGAACCACGTTCAGTGAACCTATTTTCTAATAAGCACCTAAATACTTGCTTTAGTGTCTCCACAAAAATAATTATGAGACCAATCATCATTTTCAATAGAGTAAGTAAAGGTATATCTTTATCCTTCCTCAATTAATGATATTACATAAGGCCATACATTGGGATTGCAGAAAATTTTAAATTGCTATTTTACATGCTTCCGTTGTCTTTACAATTTGATTATATGCTTTGATTACGTTTCCGCAATCCTACAGTTGCAAATATTGAACTTATAAATTGTTCTTAAGTGCATTGAGAATGGTTTCTACGCCATTTGATTCGGCTAGACTAATATTATGTGTTAGATAAAAAGCAATACAAACCAATTGGTTTGGTGCAGACTTTTATATTCTGCTGAGATGAACAACCCGCATAAAAGGGGAAAATATATTATGTTGGGAAACTGACACGCACGCGAACAATATGTTTAAGTGTTATGCATAACATTGGGTACTGTGGGCTGATCACCTATTGTACTTATTTATATTGGATTATCAGTTAAATACCGTTAATTCTAGTAAAATTTCTTGGTCCATAGTGACTACTATGTGTTAAATATTCTATAACTTGAAAACGTTGAAACCTTTTAATTCTATCAACAACCTTTCGGTCCATAGTGACTCTTTATTTAATTCAAATGACAGATTTGGATTGATTGATATGTACCTTGTTTACAACATTCTTACTTAAACTCTTGAGCTATCATTTATCATTATATCCTTAAGATTATGAGCTTTATATACACCTGTTCACATCTATTGTTATATTACTTGTTGGGCAAACTCATTTTTGCTTTACTTAAATATTTTAGTTAAGGCAGAACGGGGTGGGACCTTAGGAAAGGACAAGGGCAAAGGCAAGGCTATGGAGTAACTTTGTTCTTTTATGCTAGAATTTAATTATCATATTGTATTAGGAATTAATTAATGTTATTTAATAAGTTATGTCATGGATTAAGTTATGTATTGTATTAGTAATGGTTACGAGACTTGGGATGAGAATATTTGTGTTATGTCAATGTAAATATTTTTATTATTCTGCTATTAGATGTTATTTGTGACGAACGAGAATTTTGTAATTAATTTTAATATTTATTGAATTAAATAAATATTTTCGATGATTTAATTATTAGATTTAATAATTAATTGATGCAATTGTGGTAGATTAATTTAATTATATGTGTTGCAATTATTAAATTAATGTAGAGAATTTTTATTATTCAAGTATGTGATTATGTGAGCTTATTGAATTAAATGAAATATTTAATTAAGCATGATGTTATTTAATTAATTTAATTATTAATTAGAGATTTAATAAATTGACATTATTTATTAATGAGAAAATTAATTATATGATTATGTGAATTTATGATAGATTATTATAATAAATTAAATAAGATATTTGAATTGGGTGTGACATTAATTAAACCATATGATAACGCTTTATTAAATTAAATAGTTTTGTATTATGATAGCCAAACATGGCACTAAAGGGAGTTTGGGCCAGTTAACCCATGACTGGGTAACTGACCACCAACGCGTCAGTGGCCTAACTATTATTATACGTATTCTCTCTTTATTCTTTTCTATTATTCTTCTAAGTCTGATAAAAACATCACAGAGAGAAAGTTTGAGAAATTGTTGAGTGAGTTTGCTTGGTGTGTAAGAATTTTTGAGGAAGGCTTTAATTCATCTCCTATTACTTTATCTACGCTTGGGTAATCTCCTCAACCCAATTGTTATATTTACGTCTTTTAAAATTTCTATGAGTATGACTTAAGTCTTCTGTGAAACTCTGTAATTGGTTTAGGAGTAATGTTTATGAGTTATATGTGTGTTATGTTATACCAAATTTGTGTTTAATTATGTATATGTTGTAAACCATAACATCAAATTTATGAAAACATGTCGTATATGATTTCTACAAAATTACAGAGTATGGGTTTTGGCCTTATGGCCTTATACGTGATATTTTATGTAGTGATCGTATATTATCCCTAAATTTTACACTCCTATATTATTATGCATATTGATACGAAGAGATCAAGCCTTAAACGAACGGATTCGGTGTTATAACGAATTCGTAGTGTTAAATTTATGATTTTGTTCATTAACTTCAAGAACATCAAGAACAGTCAAATTTTACATGATTTAATTCTGTTATTGGGTGTTTTAAATGGTTAAAATCACTTTACAAAGGTTGGGTTATGTTTATGTATAAATTATAACATATGGGTATGTGTAATTTGGTGAAATTAGTGTTAAAAATGTGTTGATTTCGCTGAATTCTGTGTTCTTCGCGAATTGGAAACTCAAAGTCTGGGGTTTCGCGCCGCGGCGCCAACTCCCAGTTCATTTCTCGCGCCGCAGCGCCACCGCGCCGCAACACCAAGTACCAGGCCGCAGCGCCACGGCGCCGCAGCGCCAATACTCAGTACAAAAGTGGCACCGCAGCGCCACTTAGCAGAATGTCCAGAAATGTATTTTTTTTTATGATAAGTCTAGCAATGTGTTAGTAACTTAATGTAATGAACATGTAGACATGTTAGAAATATAATGAAATGATGACATAGTTGTGTAACATGTAAATAACTTAATTACATGTGAATTGAATTATTGATTACATAATTAGCTTGATTATTTATGAAGTGATATTATGTGACAGTTAATGTGATAAATTGATTAAGTATAGTCAATAATTAAATTAGACAAAAAGAAAGAGTTTATGATGATTAATTAAGTTATAATTAACTGGTATTGTGTATGTGAATGGTATGTAGGATTTAATTCAAAGAACGAGTTTAGTTAAAGTGTAATCTACGCACGAGGCAAGTTTTCTAAACTTAAACTCTTAAATTTGAGCAAATTTCCTAACCCTATTTATCATTATTGTTCAAGTTTATTATTTACCTCGAGTAAATTATCATTACTATCATTCAAGTTCAAAAGTTATATTAAAGATTTATTATCTTTTCAAAGCATGATTCAGTTATACAATAATTGTCCTATTGTATACTTTTGAGATTATTATTCAAATTAAATATCAATTATTGTTGAACCTTATTAGACTAGTGAAACCTTAAGGATTCAACTAGTCCTTAGTTGATGAGCGTTCTAAAATTCAGAACACTTGATGAATTATCCAAACCAAACTTCCTTTGGTGCAGACTCGAACGTCAAACTGAGATGAACAACCCTGTATAGGAGATTAATTACGCTTTAGCGTTAAGATATTGTGCACAGTATGGTACTAAGGGCTGATCCCCCTAAGTACGAGAAGAAGGTCCATAGTCTTATGACTGTTAAAAATTTCAAGTATAGCCCTTGTTAACCTAGGACATAGTTCAAGGTCTTATGACCCTCAGAATTCTTTTGATTCTTGTTATTTATTCTTGATTCAAAAGTTGAGCTTTATTCAGATGTCTTTGATTATTTGCATGTTATTATACTGTTGTTTCATTATTATACTTGTGGGCATTTGTGCTCACTCTTGCTTAATAATAACATTGCAGTTAAGAACGAAAGAGCTTACGAACCTTCCACTAGTAAGGGCAAGAGAAAAGTTAGCAAATGATGGAGACTTGTTATTTGATATGACTTGTTATTTTATATGATGTATTTGTTTAAGACTTAAGTTAAAGATGTTGTTTAAGGCTTATTTATTTATAATTATGCACAGATGTTTAAGGTTAGTTTAACCTGGGATTGTATTATTATTCAGATGTCGTAACCTTTAAGAGAAAGATTTTATTTCTATTTAATGCATGGTTGCATTTTTATGGGTAGATAGAAAGATGATATTTGTATCGTGAACACCAAATCCTGTGAAAATAGAAGTACCAGATTTGGGGGTGTCACAGGTTGGTATCAGAGCTGTAGGTTATGAACCTTAGGTGGGGGATTAACCTTAGGTAGTAACCTTATATAAAGAAGATAGTAAAGGAAAACTCTTATCGAGTCTTAAGAAATGAATTTTTGGGTAATTCATTGAAGATAATAAAATACATTATGTGTTTATGTGTTAATTTATGTGCTCGTTAGTACGACTTAGTAACTAAAACTTAAAATTTTGTTGTCAGGATGACGAATGTTGGAGAAGCTAGTCAAGCTGGGGAGGAAGAAACCCGATTACCTATAGTACCTACAGAGGAGGAGCCCCAAGACATATATGTTGTCAGGGAACAGTTAGTTCAGAGGGAGTCATCTCCATTGATCACCGTTGTTGGTCAAGAGCATGAGCCCGAGACTGATCCTGAGGAGGAGTTTGATGAGGAAGAGGAAGAGGAAGAAGAGGAGTTACCACTGTACACCGTTGATGCAGAGATGTATGACACGTTATACGACCGTAACGTTGAATTACAAGACGAGGTTCAGGAATTGACTGAGCGAGCGACTGTTCAGCAGTCTACTTTAGAGGAGAAGGAGAGGGAGATTTCGACTCTTCACTCACGACTGAGAAATGTAGAATGGGATTTGGTCCATGAGAAGGGTCAAACCAAAGATAAGACTGAGGAGATAGATAAGCTGAAGAAGGAACTGAAAGAAACCTTCGGAAGACTGAAAATAGCAGAGGAAGGATGGGTAAGAGAATCACGTCGAGATGATCGTGCAGAAGATGATAGTCGTGCAAAGAAGGCAAAGCTTGAAGAGACATACTCCACACTTAATCTGTAACGACCCCAAAATAGGTCCATTCATCCAACCTATTCTGAGTCGCCAAATACATGGTACAGAAAACAACTGTAACTTTATTACAACAATTGTCGTGCAAAATATAACAACACATATGCTGTGAGTTTGGATACAAATATATACCAAATGTGACTCATGTTCCAACCGTGGACATCACCTCACAATGATACCTTACATAAAGGTATAGTCAAAAACTGTTTTAGAAATTAGAATCTTTGGGAAGTGATCAAGGAAACCTTCGTACATGAGAGGCCATGCTTTTAGGTTATGATAGATATCATATGGCCACAGAATTATTCTTGGTTGACCCAATAGACCCCAAAGAAAAACGAGAAGATTACTATCATATTCTTCCAATGGTGAGTCTTCTCTTGACATATCATTATCTCTACTGTCTCTAATTGAGAATTATACTTCAAACAAACACCAAGATTATATAGGTAGTGCTCGTATATATACTCAGCAGGTGGATGAGCACATCCCTGTCTTATGATGACACGAGATTGTATGTCGTTAGACATCTTGTATGATAGTGGCAAACCACCCTTCCAACGTTGGGTACACCTTACCCTATTAGATTCACCAAATAAAACTACTAAATGAACTTTTCTATACTGCTTCGGGAGAACATCCACAGCTAGAGACCACCATTCTATTTCCCCGTTACCCTCGCTCGACCCAGCTACACTCTTATTACCTGAAAGGAATTGTGAAGCAAAAGGGTGAGCACAACTAGCTCAGTAAAGTATATCATGACTAAAGATAATTAAATTATCAATAGCCTTCATCAATAATAAATCAGAGATTTAGAACATATGGTAAATGATAAAAATTTCAACCATAGTTGCAGCGGAACGAGCAATCCATTAGAAGAGTCAAATAGACTATAAAGTCTATTACCTTCTCCATGTTAAAAATTCATCAACAATGTTTTATCCCTGTAACATCAATCAACAATTCTGGTCCACAATCATATGAATAACTCATAATCATAACTGTAGTTCTAAATTCCTCTTCTCATCCAGGACGAAGATAATTTTCATCACCTATCTTTACCTGAAAATCAAAGATCATGGTTACACCAAATCACATTTCCTGTTCATAATCATACTAATAACTTCATCTTTGCACTACGGCCAAAGATATTCATTTGTATCACCAGTTGGTCATGTTTATCTCAACATCTGTTCATCTTTGCACTACTGGCCAAAGATATTCAACAACATGTCATCTTTGCACTACGGGCCAAAGATATTCATCAAGAATTCATCTTTGCACTACAGGCCAAAGATATTCATCAATATTTTATCTTTGCACTACAGGCCAAAGATATTCATCAATATTTCATCTTTTCACTACAGGCCAAAGATAACCCATAGTCATGATCATACCAAAAATCTACCCATCTTTACACTCAAGTCAAAGAGAAATATCATCATTAGAGTTATAAAATGTTATATATAATAATAAAAATAATATGATCAACATCTAGTTTTAATCTCAAGGGTAATATTCGTAAATCAACTATAATTTGGTTAGAAAAAGAAACCAATTTTTATCGTGAATAGTAACTCGTGAATAGTAACTCATAAATAGTAAACCCTGACACAAAAAGGTAGAAATTCCACAATAAAATCCATACCAGTATTTCGGTATAATGATATTGAAAGAATAATATTTCTTAAGCTTATAAACAATTTATTTAAATTGTTTACACTTTACTAAATAATGCATTTAATCATTCTAAAATACCAAACTCATAAGATTTTATCACTAATAATTAAAACCTTCATCAAAAATCTGCATATACCTCGTATAGGATTCTCAAAGTCATAGAATCCTATTTTCTAATTTTCTTACTTCACAAAACATATTTAATTCATTTACTCATAACTAGACTATTTTCATGAAAAATACCAAATCAGTTCTAAAAATATTTCATTTCTGAGATTTAGCATAATATAGTCCCATAGTGAACATATATTTTTCTCAGAATTTTTAAAAGTCATTTACTATTTTTCATATGGCCAAAACAGCCAAATATTTAGACATTTATCAAAAATTATACTTTTGTCCAAAATTCTGAAATTTACAGAGTATACTTCTATCATATACATGTACTCCTAATAAAAATTTCATCAATTTTGGAGTTAACCACAAGGAATTATAAGCGGTTACTTTTAAAATAGTCTTTTCTCATAAAATTCATAACTCTCAATCTATACATCCAAAAATCACCATTTTGGGACACAATCAAGAAAACTCATCAAAATATCATTTCAAATTTTTTCAGAATTTTTGAAGGTCAGAAAAATTACGAAACTGAAAAACATAACAACCTTTAAAATTCCTTACTATCCCTTACCTCAAAAGAGCAGTACTTCTGATCGGTATGCAAAGCCGAAGGAAACTTGCATTGAATAGCAACTCTCAAAGTATCTAAATACTTACAAAATATGCTTCATAATATAGAGAGAGAAAGAGAGAAAACTTATTTCTGGTGTGATTTTGAATTCTAACTTAGCCCTCTATTTATAGGAAAATTTTAGCAAACTTGACCTGCAACCTGATGGCTTTACCTGCTACTATTTCCACCCATCACATTTGAAATATAATTTAGCACATTTCTTCATCAACCACAAGTGGAGCCCACCAATTCTAGAATTTTCCATCAAAATGATAAACTCCAAAAATTCAACAATTTCTGAACCAGTCATCTTGTAAAATTCATAATAAATCATACGTTCATTTTTAACGGTTCAAAATTTGTGGGCATATACTCAACTTATATATGTATAACATATCCAAAAATTACCACGATCCAACGGTTGGATTAAAAATTATAACCCCCGCAAAATATCTCAAAAACCCTGATTTTTAATACCTCCATTCCGACAAAAATACGGATAAAAACCTCAACATTAACTCCTTCATTTTTAACCACAAAAATATATCCCTCGTTTATATCCACATAAAATAAATATTTCCTTATCATATGAATCAATAATTAATTATTCACAAATAATATTACAGAATCACATTATGACAACCAGGCCGTTCCCAGGAAAGAGGGGGCTTTCCAATAAGGATTTCTCCTTACTGGCGCGCAATTAGATGACCAAACCTCTCCTCAGACAGAACTTTCTAGATATTGCCAATAATGTTATCTAATAATATTATTCAAATAATATGAATTATTGATCTGATAATGGGAAATACTGTGCAGTGACAATTATTGAACAACAATAATATAAAATTTTAACGTAGCAATTATTGAATCAATAAAATAAAATATTAAACAGTAATTACTGTAACAATTATTGAGTAGTGCCTTCTTACGTAAGAATCAATAATTTTAAAAATACTATGCAATACCGTGTGCTACTGTGCAATAACGCGTATTACTGTATTTTAACCACCGGGTATTCCAACAGTATTAACGGTAACAACTATGCCGTTATTTGTAAAAACTCAAATTTGTCGTTTTTTTTCATCTGACAGTTATTCGTTATGGGGCCCACAAATAGCTGCGCCGTCGTACGAATATTCCCCGACAGAAAGAATATTCCACGACCAAACGAATATTCCCCGACAACAATGATTATTTTATAACCACTTGCTTATTTTAAAAAAAAATTCATATTTCACCTATAACTTTAAACTTTTATCAATTTAACCATTTACTGAATAGTAATTATAAGAAAAATTGAATAATTTTATTTCATAAAATTCGGGGTCTTACAATCTCCCCTCCTTATGAAATTTCGTCCCCGAAATTTACGTACCTGGTATTTCGAAGAGTTGAGAATACCTTGCTTCCATTTCAGATTCTATCTCTCAGATCATCATGATTTCTCCATTGCTCATCTCCCATGATAACTTCATTTGGGTTCCTCATTTGTTGGGAAGTCATGACAACCGCCATCCCTCGAACTACTCGGCTTTGACTTGTCTGGAGCAACATTTGGCGTCATCATTACCGTTGGAATATACCTTTCTATAGGACATATTCCTCCCTCAACTACCTCTTCGTACTCCTCATTCATGATTTGAATCATCAATCTTCGATCCATATCGGATTCAGGTTGACCGCTATGTACAGGGTAATTCAAAACTCGATGTTGGGTTCTCCCAATTGCTTTCCAAAAAGAGAAATTCATATCATCTATTTTAGCCTTCTTAGATCGAACATCTCTTTCCACAATATCCACGTGTCGTGCGGCTTTTGCCCATGCATCACTCATTCTCACTCGTTCAGTTTCTTCTTCTCTTAGCTCAGATTCTATTTTTATCATCTTATACTCTGCCAAAGAATGCTTCTGTTCAAGCATCACATATCGGGTAACACAAGCTTGAATTGTTGCATCCTTTTGTTTCACGACCGCCTGTCGTTCTTCTGCCTGCTCTTCTAACTCATGAATACGATTTTGAAATTCTACATTTTGATCATATAATACCTCTAATAAACTCTCCTCTGGTACTTCTTCTTCCTATTCTTCCTCAGTATCAGCTGTTACCTCTGCGACTATCTCGGGTGTAACTATCAATTCTTCACTCACCACATGGATATCTCTAATTCCTTCTTCGTCTGACATCACATTATCACGGTTAGTGATTAGAGGTATCCCCACAGTCTCATTCACTCCATTGTTAGCATTCTCAGCTGCCATTCTCAAATACTGCCATAAAATAAGGGTTAATTAAACAAATTAACATATCACATAATATCCCAATATTATGACTGACCAACAAATAAGCTTAGGTAGGACACACTAGCGAAGGATTTACTCATCTCTCCCCTCCTAGTTCTATTCCCGATCTCCGCCAGAGATCATATCCCTAAGCTCTGATACCAAATGTAACGACCCCAAAATAGGTCCATTCTATCCAACCTATTCTGAGTCGCCAAATACATGGTACAGAAAACAACTGTAACTTTATTACAACAATTGTCGTGCAAAATACAACAACACATACGCTGTGAGTTTGGATACAAATATATACCAAATGTGACTCATGTTCCAACCGTGGACATCACCTCACAATGACACCTTACATAAAGGTATAGTCAAAAACTGTTTTAGAAATTAGAATCTTTTGGAAGTGATCAAGGAAACCTTCGTACATGAGAGGCCATGCGTCTAGGTTATGATAGTTATCATATGGCCACAGAATTATTCTTGGTTGACCCAATAGACCCAAAAAAAACGAGAAGATTACTATCATATTCTTCCCAATGGTGAGTCTTCTCTTGACATATCATTATCTCTACTGTCTCTAATTGAGAATTATACTTCAAACAAACACCAAGATTATATAGGTAGTGCTCGTATATATACTCAGCAGGTGGATGAGCACATCCCTGTCTTATGATGACACGAGGTTGTATGTCGTTAGACATCTTGTATGATAGTGGCAAACCACCCTTCCAACGTTGGGTACACCTTACCCTATTAGATTCACCAAATAAAACTACTAAATGAACTTTTCTATACTGCTTCGGGAGAACATCCACAGCTAGAGACCACCGTTCTATTTCCCCGTTACCCTCGCTCGACCCAGCTACACTCTTATTACCTGAAAGGAATTGTGAAGCAAAAGGGTGAGCACAACTAGCTCAGTAAAGTATATCATGACTAAAGATAATTAAATTATCAATAGCCTTCATCAATAATAAATCAGAGATTTAGAACATATGGTAAATGATAAAAATTTCAACCATAGTTGCAGCAGAACGAGCAATCCATTAGAAGAGTCAAATAGACTATAAAGTCTATTATCTTCTCCATGTTAAAAATCCATCAACAATATTTTATCCCTGTAACATCAATCAACAATTCTGGTCCACAATCATATGAATAACTCATAATCATAACTATAATTCTAAATTCCTCTTCTCATCCAGGACGAAGATAATTTTATCACCTATCTTTACCTGAAACATCAAAGATCATGGTTACACCAAATCACATTTCCTGTTCATAATCATACTAATAACTTCATCTTTGCACTACGGCCAAAGATATTTATTTGTATCACCAGTTTGTCATGTTTATCTCAACATCTGTTCATCTTTGCACTACTGACCAAAGATATTCAACAACATGTCATCTTTGCACTACGGGCCAAAGATATTCATCAAGAATTCATCTTTGCACTACAGGCCAAAGATATTCATCAATATTTCATCTTTGCACTACAGGCCAAAGAATCTTTGCACTACAGGCCAAAGATATTCATCAATATTTCATCTTTGCACTACAGGCCAAAGATAACACATAGTCATGATCATACCAAAAATCTACCCATCTTTACACTCAAGTCAAAGAGAAATATCATCATTAGGGTTATAAAAATATTATATATAATAATAAAAATAATATGATCAACATCTAGTTTTAATCTCAAGGGTAATATTCGTAAATCAACTATAATTTGGTTAGAAAAAGAAACCAATTTTTATCGTGAATAGTAACTCGTGAATAGTAATTCATAAATAGTAAACCCTGACACAAAAAGGAAGAAATTCCACAATAAAATCCATACCAGTATTTCGGTATAATGATATTGAAAGAATAATATTTCTTAAGCTTATAAACAATTTATTTAAATTGTTTACACTTTACTAAATAATGTATTTAATCATTCTAAAATACCAAACTCATAAGATTTTATCACCAATAATCAAAACCTTCATCAAAAATCTGCATATACCTCATATAGGATTCTCAAAGTCATAGAATCCTATTTTTCAAATTTTCTTACTTCACAAAACATATTTAATTCATTTACTCATAACTAGACTATTTTCATGAAAAATACCAAATCAGTTCCAAAATATTTTATTTATGAGATTTAGCATAATATAGTCCCATAGTGAACATATATTTTTCTCAGAATTTTAAAAGTCATTTACTATTTTTCATATGGCCAAAACAACCGAATATTTAGACATTTATCAAAAATTATACTTTTGTCCAAAAATTCTAAAATTTACAGACTATACTTCTATCATATACATGTACTTCCAATAAAAATTTCATCAATTTTGGAGTTAACCACAAGGAATTATATGCGGTTACTTTTAAAATAGTCTTTTCTCATAAAATTCATAACTCTCAATCTATACATCCAAAAATCACCATTTTTGGACACAATCAAGAAAACTCATCAAAATATCATTTCAAATTTTTCCAGAATTTTTGAAGTTCAGAAAAATTACGAAACTGAAAAATATAACAACCCTTAAAATTCCTTACTATCCCTTACCTCAAAAGAGCAGTACTTCTGATCGGTATGCAAAGCCGAAGGAAACTTGCACTGAATAGAAACTCTCAAATTATCTAAATACTCACAAAATATGCTTCATAATATAGAGAGAGAAAGAGAGAAAACTTGTTTCTGGTGTGATTTTCAATTCTAACTTAGCCCTCTATTTATAGGAAATTTTAGCAAACTTGACCTGCAACCTGATGGCTTTACCTGCTACTATTCCTACCCACCACATTTGAAATATAATTCACATATTTCTTTACCAACCACAAGTGGAGCCCACCAATTCTAGAATTTTCCATAAAAATGATAAACTCCGAAAATTCTACAATTTTTGAACCAGTCATCTTGTAAAATTCATAATAAATCATACGTTCATTTTTAACGGTTCAAAATTTGTGGACATATACTCAACTTATATATGTATAACATATCCAAAAATTACCACGATCCAACGGTCGGATTAAAAATTATAACCCCCGCAAAATATCTCAAAAACCCTGATTTTTAATACCTCCATTCCGACAAAAATACGGATAAAAATCTCAACATTAACTCCTTCATTTTTAGCCACAAAAATATATCCCTCGTTTATATCCACATAAAATAAATATTTCCTTATCATATGAATCAATAATTAATTATTCACAAATAATATTACAGAATCACATTATGACAACCAGGCCGTTCCCAGGAAAGAGGGGGCTTTCCAATAAGGATTTCTCCTTACTGGCGCGCAATTAGATGACCAAACCTCTCCTTAGACAGAACTTTCTAGATATTGCCAATAATGTTATCTAATAATATTATTCAAATAATATGAATTATTGATCTGATAATGGGAAATACTGTGCAGTGACAATTATTGAACAACAATAATATAAAATTTCAACGTAGCAATTATTGAATCAATAAAATAAAAATTGAATAGTAATTACTGTTAACAATTATTGAGTAGTGCCTTCTTACGTAAGAATTAATAATTTCAAAAATACTATGCAATACCGTGTGCTACTGTGCAATAACGCGTATTACTGTATTTTAACCACCGGGTATTCCAACAGTATTAACGGTAACAACTACGCCGTTATTTGTAAAAACTCAAATTTGTCGTTTTTTTTTCATCTGACAGTTATTCGTTATGGCGCCCACAAATAGCTGCGCCGTCGTACGAATATTCCCCGACAGAAAGAATATTCCACGACCAAACGAATATTCCCGACAACAATGATTATTTTATAACCACTTGCTTATTTTAAAAAAAAAATTCACATTTCACCCATAACTTTAAACTTTTATCAATTTAACCATTTACTGAATAGTAATTATAAGAAAAATTGAATACTTTTATTTCATAAAATTCGGGGTCTTACATAATCATGCAATAGATGAGGCTCAGGAACGAGTTTTGAGATACCCCGTCCAGTTCGAAGGACTTCCATCGTATATGCTGGATTGTAGGACGATGTCTCGTATCATGGATGAGGAGCGTGGTAAGGCTATTCAGCACCTTGATAAACAGGATTAGAATCTGTTTAATTATGTGAAAGACTTAATTAGTTTTTATATGTAAATTCTGATGTGTTTATGAATGAAGGAATATGTTAATATTTTAAATCCTGTGGATTCTTTATTCCAGGATAGTTGATGTAAATAGCAGTTATGCTATAGTTTGATGTTAAAACTTTGAGTTGAATTAAATATGTTAAGTTGTTTGAGATGATGTGATAAATGAGTATGTCAAATTGTAGAGTAATGCCTTAACTATCTAGAGAAATAAATAAAGTCCTAATAAGCGTTTATTTTAACAGAAAATACCGCCAAGGAGAAGACAACAACGTCAACCGGCTCAGGAAGAGTCAACAAATAATAACAATAACGCAAACGCTAATCTTGATCAGCAGTTGGTGAACTTACTGACGGGAGCAATGAACAATCAACCTCAAGCTCCACCAAACACAACGTTTAAAGACTTCAAGGCGGTGGGACCGCCAGAATTCAAAGGTTCCAGGAACCCAATCGAGGCTCAAACGTGGGTCATGGAAATGGAGAAAGTATTCGACGTTGCTAGGGTTAGAGAAGACCAGAAGACCGCTTTCGCAACGTTTATGCTGAAGTATGAGACTAGCTACTGGTGGCAAGCAAACAAAGTGCGAGGAGGTGAAGGTGTAATTACGTGGGAGAGATTTAAAGAAATATTTTTCGAAATGTACTTCCCAACTAGTTCGCAGAATCAGATGACAATTCAATTTTTGGAACTGAAGCAAGGAAACATGAGTGTACTTGAATACGCGGCTAAATTCGATGAGTTGGCAAGGTTTGCCCCGTACCAAGTACACACTGACGAAAGAAAGGCCAAAAGATTCGAACAAGGACTAAAGCCTTGGGTTTACAGTAAGGTGTCAATGTTTCAGATAAACATATTTACGGGGTACTGGAAAAGGCCATCCTCGCTGAAGGTGAGAGCGATGCGGTGACCAAGTACAATCAAGAGCAGAAGAAGAAGAAGAGTGAAGGTGAAGGAAATAACAAGACTGGTGGGAGTAACACTGGGGGTAGTCATAATCAGAAGAGGAAGTGGACGGATAACTCGTCAGCGGGAAGTCAACAAGGAGGGCAGAAGAAGAAAATTGAAGCGTGCTCAAACTGTGAAAAAGCTCATCTGGGAGTTTGCATGAAAGGGAAGCGAGTGTGCTACAATTGTGGTCAGGAAGGCCACATAGCACCAAACTGTCCAAACCCAAAGAAGGGTGCTTGTTTTAACTGTGGTTCTAAGGATCATCTAGCAAGAGACTGCCCTAAGAAGGGATCAGGAGGAGCAGTACCAGGAGGTAACCGTGGAAATAATAGTGGAAATACCTTAACCATCATTGGACCAGCCGCAACAAACCGACCGACCGCCAGAACATTCAATATGACAGTACAGGACGCAATCCAGTCTCATGAGGTGGTGTCAGGTATCATTCCGATCAATGAAATTAATGCTTATATTTTATTTGATTCGGGTGCTACTTGTTCCTTTATATCTGAAGACTTTGCTAATAGTTTAGATTTGCTTATGGATAAGTTGGAATATCCCATGAATATAGAAATTGCGAATAGAGAGATAATTCCTGTTAAGTACGTGTTTAAGAACTGTAGGGTGGATATTAAGGATAATATCATAAATGTAGATCTTATCCCTATTCAGCTTGGGAAATTTGACGTTATTTTGGGTATGGATTGGTTATCCAATTGTGGGGCGGTAATTGACTGCCAGAAGAAGCGTATTAACCTTATGACTCCGTCAAAGGTTGTGTTTTATGGTAGCAAGTCGCCTAGACAAGCGAGTTGTCTGACGATGATGCAGGCCAGGAGGTTGTTAAGACAAGGCTGTGTAGGATACTTAGCTTACATAGTCGACAGTCGAAAAGAGAATCCGAAGGTAGAAGAAATACCGATTGTGAGGGACTTCGTCGACATTTTTCCAGATGATTTGCCAGGACTTCCACCAGATAGAGAGGTAGAGTTCGTGATCGATTTGGCACCTGGAACTGCTCCAATATCGAAGGCACCATACCGAATGACACCAGTAGAGATGAAAGAACTGATGGTCCAACTACAAGAATTGCTGGACAAAAAGTATATTCAACCGAGCGTATCGCCATGGGGAGCGCGGGTGTGTTGTTTGTGAAAAAGAAGGACGGATCGATGCGGCTCTGCATTGACTACAGAGAATTGAACAAGGTCACGATTAAGAATAGATATCCATTACCAAGAATCGACGATCTGTTTGATCAATTAAAGGGAGCAAGATACTTTTCCAAGATAGACCTGAGGACCAGAGGATGTACCGAAGACAGCGTTCAGAACGCGATACTGTCACTACGAATTTTTAGTAATGTCGTTTGGTCTAACGAATGCTCCTACAGCATTTATGGGACTAATGAATGGTGTGTTCAAGCCGTTTTTGGACAAATTCGTGGTGGTATTTATAGACGATATTCTGGTATATTCCAAAACCAAAGAAGAACACGAAGAACATTTGAGATTAACGTTGGAAGTATTGAGAAGGGAGAAGTTGTACGCTAAATTTTTGAAATGCGAATTTTGGATCGAGCGAGTACAATTTCTTGGTCACGTGATCGATAAAAACGGAATTTCGATAGATCCATCCAAAGTAGAAGCCGTGATTAACTAGGAACAGCCGAGAACGCCGTCAGAAGTAAGAAGTTTTCTTAGATTGACGGATATTATAGAAGATTCATTCAAGATTTTTCCAAGATCGCAACTCCGTTAACGAATTTAACTCGAAAAGCTGTGAATTTTGTTTGGACGGAGAAGTGTAAGGAGAGCTTTCAATAATTAAAGAATAGGTTGAGTACGTCACCTGTGTTATCTCTTCTGGATGATACAGGCAACTTTGTTATTTTTAGTGATGCGTCGCATAAAGGACTTGGCTGTGTGCTAATGCAAAACGGTAAAGTCATCGCGTATGCATCACGACAGTTGAAGGATTACGAGAAGGGATACCCGACTCATGATTTGGAGTTAGCTGCAGTGGTTTTTGCTTTAAAAATTTGGAGGCACTATCTCTACGGGGAGAAGTGTGAGATATATACGGACCACAAGAGTCTGAAATATATTTTCACACAGAAGGATTTAAATATGCGTCAAAAAAGATGGTTAGAATTAATTAAGGATTACGACTGTGAGATTTTATACCATTAGGGTAAAGTGAATGTAGTTGTCGACGCCTTAAGTAGAAAGGGTCGTGAGAACTTGATGATGTTAACTGCTCAGGAAGAGCTAATTGTGGAAATGGAGAAACTGGAATTGGAAGTGAAGTATCCAATGGAGATTGACGAGAAGCTATATCATATGCAATCTGGTACAACTCTACTAGATAAAGTGAAGGAGGCTCAGCTTCAGGATGATGAATGCAAAAAGGTGATAAAGAAGATATCTGAAGGAACCAAACCGAGATTAAGATGGATAAGGAAGGAATACTGAGATTTGAGAGTAGAATTTGGGTACCGCCAGTACAAGAGATTAAGGAGGATATTTTAAGCGAGGCTCATAGTTCACGATATTCGATTCACCCTGGTAGTACCAAGATGTACCAAGATCTTAGACAACATTTCTGATGGCCGAATTTGAAGCGTGATGTTGCAGAATGTGTTGTCAAGTGTCTGACTGTCAGAAAGTGAAAGCGAAACATCAGAGACCAAGTGGATTGCTACAACCGTTAGAAATCCTAGAGTGGAAATGGGAACATATTACAATAGATTTCGTGGTTGGCCTTCCGACGACTCAGAAAGGCTACGACGCAGTATGAGTTATCGTTGACCGACTGACGAAATCTGCACACTTCCTTCCAATCAAAATAAGATTCAACTTAGACCAGTTGGCCAGGCTTATTGTAAAAGAGATTGTTTCGAGGCACGGAGTTCCGGTATCAATTGTTTCAGATAGGGATCCGCGCTTCACATCAAATTTCTGGAAACGTCTTCAGGAATGCATGGGTACGTAATTGTGAATGAGTATAACTTACCACCCTCAAACAGACGGACAGAGTGAGAGAACGATTCAGACATTAGAAGATATGCTAAGAGCCTGTGTGATGGACTTTAAAGGAAATTGGGATGATCACTTACCATTAGTAGAGTTCGGCTACAACAGCAGTTACCACGCTAGTATTGGCATGCCGCCTTAAGAAGCATTATACGGTAGAAAGTGCAGAACTCCGCTTTATTGGGATGAAGTTGGCAAAAGACAATTGCTAGGGCCAGAATTGATACAGCAGACATCAGAAATAGTCAAAGTAATCCGAGCACGACTGGTAGCAGCTCAAGACCGACAGAAGAAATACGCTGATCCACATCGTAAAACTATCGAGTTTGAATCAGGTAGTTATGTTTTCTTGAAGGTCTCTCCCTAGGAAGGGAAGATCAGGTTCGGGAAAGAAAGGGAAATTGAGCCCAAGATTCATTGACCCTTTGAAGTACTGAGAAGAATCAGAAAAGTTGCGTATGAGGTAGCCTTACCTCCAGCACTCGAGAATATCCATAACGTCTTCCATGTTTCTGTGTGTTGCGACCCTACAAGCTGATTACAAGCATGTAATTGAATATGAACCCCTACATTTTGAGAAGGACTTATCTTACGAAGAAATTCCTGTCCAAATTGTCGACCAAAAAGAACAAGTTCTCAGAAATAAAGTTATACTTTCTGTTAAGGTAATTTGGAGGAACCACAACTGCTGAAGAAGCTAGTGGGAACTCGAAGAGAATATGATGAAGAATTACCCTCATTTATTTACTTAAATATGTGTATACGATTTTGGGGACAGAATCTTTGTAGGGGGGGAGAATGTAAGGGTCGAAAGTTTTTGAGTGTGATTCTGGGGACAGAATCCTTTTAAGGAGGAAAGATGTGACGAACGAGAATTTTGTTATTAATTTTAATATTTATTGAATTAAATAAATATTTTCGATGATTTAATTATTAGATTTAATAATTAATTGATGCATTTGTGGTAGATTAATTTAATTATATGTGTTGCAATATTAAATTAATGTAGAGAATTTTTATTATTCAAGTATGTGATTATATGAGCTTATTGAATTAAATGAAATATTTAATTAAGCATGATGTTATTTAATTAATTTAATTATTAATTAGAGATTTAATAAATTGACATTATTTATTAATGAGAAAATTAATTATATGATTATGTGAATTTATGATAGATTATTATATTAAATTAAATAAGATATTGAATTTGGGTGTGACATTAATTTAACCATATGATAAACCTTTATTAAATTAAATAGTTTTGTATTATGATAGCCAACATGGCACTAAAGGGAGTTGGGGCCAGTTAACCCATGACTGGGTAACTGACCACCAACGCGTCAGTGGCCTAACTATTATTATACGTATTCTCTCTTTATTCTTTTCTATTATTCTTCTTCTAAGTCTGATAAAAACTTCACAGAGAGAAAGTTTGAGAAATTGTTGAGTGAGTTTGCTTGGTGTGTAAGAATTTTTGAGGAAGGCTTTAATTCATCTCATATTACTTTATCTACGCTTGGGTAATCTCCTCAACCAATTGTTATATTTACGTCTTTTAAATTTCCATGAGTATGGCTTAAGTCTTCTGTGAAACTCTGTAATTGGTTTAGGAGTAATGTTTATGGGTTATATGTGTGTTATGTTTATATCAAATTATGTTTAATTATGTATTGTTTGTGTAAACCATAACATCAAATTCATGAAAAACATGTCGTATATGATTTCTACAAAATTACAGAGTATGGGTTTTGGCCTTATGGCCTTATACGTGATATTTTATGTAGTGATCGTATATTATCCCTACATTTTTACACTCCTATATTATTATGCATGTTGATACGAAGAGACAAGCCTTAAACGAATGGATTCGGTGTTATAACGAATTCGTAGTAGTGTTAAATTTATGATTTTGTTCATTAACTTCAAGAACATCAAGAACAGTCAAATTTTACATGATTTAATTCTGTTATTGGGTGTTTTAAATGGTTTTAACATCACTTTACAAAGGTTGGGTTATGTTTATGTATAAATTATAACATATGGGTATGTGTAATTTGGGTGAAATTAGTGTTAAAAATGTGTTGATTTCGCATGAATTCTGTGTTCTTCGCGTACTGGAAACTCAAAGTCTTGGTTCGCGCCGCGACGCCAACTCCCAGTTCATTCTCGAGCCGCAGCGCCACCACGCGAACACCAAGTACCAGCCGCAGCGCCAATATCAGTACAAAGTGGCGCCGCAGCGCCACTTAGCAGAATGTCCAGAAATGATTTTTTATATGATAAGTCTAGAAATGTGTTAGTAACTTAAGTAATGAACATGTAGACATGTTAGAAATATAATGAAACGATGACATATGTAAGACCTCAACTTATTAATGAATAAAATCAAATTTTCTCTAAATATTATTGTGAATAATAAGGGGTTAATTTGATATAATACTTTGGTTATGGGTGAAATGTGCAAATTTTGCAAATAAGCAGGTGGTTATAAAATATTCATTTTGTCGGGGAATATTCGTTTGGTCGTGAAATATTCTTGCTGTCGGGGAATATTCGTACGACGGCGCAGCCTTGTGTGGGCCCCATAACGGAAAGCGATTGGATGAAGAAAACGACAAGTATAAGTTATTTATAAATAACGGCGTAGTTGTTACCGTTAATACTGTTGGAATACCCGGTGGTTAAAATACAGTAGCACACAGTATTGCACCAATTATTGATTCTTACGTAAGAAGGCACTACTCAATAATTGTTACAGTAGTTATTGTTCAATATTTTATTTTATTGATTCAATAATTGTTACGTTGATATTTTATATTATTGTTGTTTCAATAATTGTTGCTGCACAGTATTTTCATTATCAGATCAATAATTCATATTATTTGAATAATATTATTAGATAACATTATTGGCAATGTCTAGAAAGTTCTGTCTAAGGAGAGGTTTGGTCATCTAATTGCGCGCCAGTAAGGAGAAATCCTTATTGGAAAGCCCCTCTTTCCTGGGAACGGCCTGGTTGTCATAAATGTGATTCTGTAATATTATTTGTGAATAATTAATTATTGATTCATATGATAAGGAAATATTTATTTTATGTGGATATAAATGAGGGATATATTTTTGTGGTTAAAAATGAAGGAGTTAATGTTGAGGTTTTTATCAGTATTTTTGTCGGAATGGAGGTATTAAAAATCAGGGTTTTTGAGATATTTTGCAGGGTTATAATTTTTAATCCGACCGTTGGATCGTGGTAATTTTTGGATATGTTATACATATATAAGTTGAGTATATGTCCACAAATTTTGAACCGTTAAAAATGAACGTATGATTTATTATGAATTTTACGAGATGACTGGTTCAGAAATTGTTGAATTTTCGGAGTTTAATCATTTTGGTGGAAAATTCTAGAATTGGTGGGCCCCACTCTTGGTTGGTGAAGAAATGTGCTGAGATTATTATTCAAATGTGGTGGGTGGGAATAGTAGCAGGTAAAGCCAACAGGTTGCAGGTTAATGCTTCGCTGCTAACATTTTCCTATAAATAGAGGGCTAAGTTAGAATTGAAAATCACACCAGAAACAAGTTTTCTCTCTTTCTCTCTCTAGATTTTTAGTGTATTCTATTCATCAGAGCAAGTTTCTTTCAGCCTTATACCGGTATTCCGACCAAAAGTACTGATTTTTGAGGTAAGGGATATTATTTTCTTCTTAATGATATTATTTTCTTCAATATCATTATGCTAAAATATTGATATGAGTTTTTATCAAATTTGGAACTTTTTGTGTCGGGGTTACTATTCACGTATACGTTACTATTCACGTATACGGCACTATTCACGAATACGGCACTATTCACCGAAAAATAAAATTTTCTCTTTTTGTCCAAGATGTCTATTATGGTTACTATCTTTGATTGTATCATGTTTTGATCTTTATTTTTGAATTCTGCTTCACAATTGATTATTATGAAGTATTATTGATCTTGGATAAACTGTTATACGAATCCTTAATATTTGTCCTTCTGTCTCACTGGATTCGTTCTCTTTAAGATATTTTTTCATCCTCAGTCCTAAATGATGATATTACTGAATATCTTTGGCCTGTAGTGCAAAGATGTATGATTACTTGATGAATATCTTTGGCCTGTAGTGCAAAGATGAACAGGTGTTGAGATGAACATGACTGACAGGTGATACAAATGAATATCTTTGGCCTGTAGTGCAAAGATGAATATTTGGATAAAGATGATTATTAATTGATGTTACAGGGATAAAATATTGATGATGGACTTTTAAATCTTAGAAGATAGTAGAATTCTTTCTCTACTTGACTCTTCTAATGGTTTATTGTTTTCGCTGCAGTTGTTGATCTAAAACTTGTTGTCGATTATATTCTATCAGATTTTTCCCTGTTGAGGACTAACGATAATTTGTTGTATATTATCTTAGTCATAATATTCTTTACTGGGCTAGTTGAGCTCACCCTTTTCCTTTTTGTTCCATTTTTCTTCTCAGGAGGTGAGAACATAGCAGGATCTAGTCGGGGTATGGAGTGATGGTTCTAGAAAGATGTTTTAGCAGTCCTCACTATTTCTGTAAAATAGTGTTTGAATAATTGTAATGAAGGATTTATTTGAGTGTGGATATTGTCCATAAAGACAATATTTGTATTTAAACTCACAGTATGTGTTGTCGTATTTTGCACGACAATTGTATTATTGAAGTTGTAGTTTGCTTTCTGTACCATGTATTTGGCGACTCAGAATGGGTGTTGTATACCTATTTTGGGGGCGTCACAGTTGGTATCAGAGCTTAGGGATATGATCCCTGGCTGAGATGTGAGACAAGAACTAGGAGGGGAGAGACGGGAAATTCCTTCGCTAGTATGACCTGACTAAGTTTATTTGGTGTTTATTTGGTCGGTCAGAGTATAGGGATAATATATGACATGAATATTAACCCTTGTTTTATGGCAGTATTTAAGAATGGCAGCTGAGAACGTTAATAATGGAGTAAATCAGACCGTGGAGACACCTTTGATCACCACCCAGGGGAATGTGCAACAGGAAGGCAATATTCCTCCTGTAAACAACGTTACCGAGCAAACGATGAATGATGGAATGTTTAGGAGCTTTTTGCAGTTCATGCAAAATCAGACGAGGGAGACTCGTGTGCAGAATATGGGTGGAAATGATAACAACGCGCGGTTTGTCACAGCTAAGCAGTTCAAAGAATTGGGACCACCAGAATTTAAGGGAAAGCCGGATCCGATCATGGCGAAAACGTGGGTCAAGCAAATTACCAAGATATTCGATGTCTTGGGATGCACGGAGGAACAGAAGGTTCCATTCGCCACCTTTATGTTCCGCGGTGAGGCAGACTACTGGTGGGAGTCTGTGAAGCGTACCCAGCCTGACGCACTTAACATGTCCTGGGAAACATTTCAAAAACTGTTCAGTGACAAGTACTTTCCTGAAAGTATTCGTCTTATGAAGGAGGTGGAGTTTATCAGACTAGAACAAATTAACATGATATTGTCCCAGTACGAAGCGAAGTTTGCAGAGTTATCCAGGTTTGCACCTCATTTGGTCGAAAATGAGGAACGAATTACAAGGATGTTTCTGAGAGGTCTAAAACTCGAGATTCGACAATATCTTATCTCTCATAAATTTTCTTTATATTCAGATGTTGTAAACAGGGCTCAATTATTAGAGCGAGATAATGAGTATGTGCAACTGAGGGACCACAACCAGGGTCATACCGGTGGCGGCAGTCATCGAAGCAATGAAAATCAGCAGGGAGGAAAATATTCAGACAAAAGCGGTAACCACTCTGGTGGTAATCGTGATCGTGATAATAAAAGGAACGAGTCAGGAGGAGATTTCAAGAAGGGAAGGTACACCAATGATAACGTGAAGACGTCAGCATAAACATCAACTGTTTCTAGGGGAGGAGAACGACCACCGGTCGTATGTTACAAATGTGGGAAAGAGGGACATATCAGCCCAAACTGTCCACAACAATCCAAGGTATGTTATAACTGTGGAAAGGAGGGTCATATAGCTCGAGAGTGTTCTGTAGCAAAACTAATTTCAGCGGGGATGGTGACTCCAAAAGATGTCCCGGATAAGTCGAAATCAACGGTTCCTGGAAGGGCGTTTGTCGTGACTGGCCAAAACGTGAGAAACCCGAACGAGGTGATCACGGGTAAGCTAATCTTGAATTCTTGCGAAGTTTATACTTTACTAGATACCGGTTCTACCCATTCTTTTATCTCTCCTTCTTGTGCTCAACGTTTAAACTTGACTCCGGAGAAATAGGACTTTAACTTATCTGTTGAAACTCCGTTGGGTGAAACCTTCGTTACATCTACAGTTTATAAATCTTGCATGATCCAAGTTGGCACTATCACATTACCTGTTGATCTTATCTCTTTAAAGATACTTGCTTTTGATGTGATTTTAGGAATTGATTGGTTAACCACTCATCATGCCAAAATTGATTGATTTCGAAAGGTTGTTAGTTTTCATATTCCTAAGCAACTTGTTATTCGAATTTAAGCACCAAACCATTGAAGTCAAACTCTTTTATATCAAGCCGTAAAGTTATTCGTTTATTGGAAAACGAATGTCAAGCTTTCTTAGCCACGTTATGGACTTGAACAAAAATACGTCGGATTTGAATTGATATTTCTGTTGTTAGTAAATTTTCCTGACGTATTCCTGAAAAATTTCTTGGCTTACTCCCAAAGTGTGATATTGAATTTTGTATCGACTTTGAACCCGGTACAAAACCCATTTCTAAAATCTCATATCGAATGGCTCCTATTGAACTTCAGGAGTTAAAAATTCAACTATAGAATTTGGTACCCGAGCCTCTATCTGGTGACTTCCTTTGTGGAATACACCGAAGCCAGACTCTCTGTAGGAGACACCATATTTGTGTGGTAGTAAACTGATAGGTGTGATTGTGACGTGTTATCCAAGATTGGGATATGAGTCACAGTTGAGAGCAACCTAAGTCAGTAATCGAAATACGTAGCTTTCTATTCTTAGTTGGTTATTATCGAAGATTTTGTGGAAAGATATTCTCGAATCACTACTCCGTTAACTCAGCTGACTCGAAAAGATACAAAATTCGTATGGAGTGAGGAATGCGAGAAGAGTTTTCAAGAACTCAAGAGGAGACTCATTTCGGCACCTGTTCTGACAATACCATCTGGTTCGGATGGATTTGTTATCTACAGCGATGCTTTAGGCAAAGGGTTAGGATGTGTTCTCATGCAACATGGGAAAGTCATAGCCTATGCCTCACGACAACTCAAAGAATAAGAGAGGAATTATCCTACTCATGATTTGGAGTTGGCAGCAGTCGTTTTTGCGTTGAAGATCTGGAGACACTACCTGTATGGAGAGAAAGTGGAGATCTATACGGATCATAAAAGCCTCAAATATTTCTTCACCCAAAAGGAACTCAACATGCGGCAATGACGTTGGCTTGAGCTGTTGAAAGATTACGATCATACCATCCAATATCATCCTGGAAAAGCGAACGTAGTAGCTGACGCATTGAGTAGAAGATCATACACGGGTACGAGTGCAATGTTGTTAACACAAAGGCCCATTTTGTATGACTTGCAAAGGATGGAGATAGAGATGAAGGCTCCAAGTACCCACATGATGATATCAAATATACGAGTAGAACCGACTTTAATCGATAAAGTTAAAGCTGCTCAAGCTACGGACATGGAGCTGATGCGTATGAAGAAAAAAGTGCAAGAAGGTGCTATTCCAGAAGCAAGAATCGATGAAGAAGGAATACTTCGAGTCAACTCCAGACTTTGTGGTTCCTAACGATTTTGACTTGAAGCGTAGAATAATGAGGGAGGCACACAACACACCCGTTTGCAATCCATCCTGGGAGTACCAAAATGTATCACGATCTTCGACATACATTTTGGTGGAGCAATATGAAAAGAGAGATCGCGGAGTTTATCTCGAGATGTTTAACTTGTCAACGTGTAAAAGCGGGCATCAAGTACCAAAGGTCCATTTTAACCACTTGAAATTCCGAAATGGAAGTGGGAACACATTACTATGGATTTTGTTACGGTCTTCCCAGGTTTCTCAAGGCATATATGCGATTTGGGTTATTGTTGATAGATTAACCAAGTCCGCTCATTTCTTGCCGATACGTGAGACTTATTCCCTTGAACGTCTTGCCAGTATGTACGTGAACGAGATTGTGAGATTGCATGGCATGCCAGTATCCATAGTTTCGGATCGTGACCCAAGATTCACTTCACGATTTTGGGTTAGCTTGCAGAAAGCTATGGGCACGGATTTATGATTCAGTTCGGCATACCATCGTCAAACGGACGGACAATCAGAGAGGACTATTCAAACTCTTGAAGATCTATTAAGACTCTGTGTCCTAGATCTCAAAGGAAGTTGGGATAAGTACCTACCATTGGTGGAATTCTCCTACAACAACAGTTATCAGGCGAGCATAGGTGTGGCTCCATTCGAGGCGTTATATGGAAGAAAATATCGTTCTCCAGTATGCTGGGACGAGGTGGGTGAAGCAACATTGTTGGGACCAGAGTTGGTACGCATTACTACAGAGAAGATCCAAACGATTCGATAACGTATACAAACGGCACAGGATCGACAAAAGAGTTATGCGGATCTTCATCGGAAGGACGTGGAATTTAATATTGGGGATCATGTATTATTACGTGTTGCACCATGGAAGGGAGTTACAAGATTTAGGAAGAGAGGAAAGCTCAATCCAAGATTTGTTGGTTCATTTGAGACTCTTGAGCGAATAGAAAATGTGGCATATAGACTCGCATTACCTCCAAGCATGTCTCGTGTTCATAATGTTTTTCACATATCTATGCTTCGTAAATATGTTAAAGACCCGAACCACATTATTGAGTTAGAACCAGACGAGATAGCTAAAGATTTAACGTACGATGAGGTACCTATTAAGATCTTGGATAGGAAAGAGCATGTCCTACGCACGAAGGTTATACCACAAGTTAAGGTTTTGTGGAGAAACCATGCTATTGAAGAAATGACCTGGGAGTTGGAATCAGAAATAAAAGCGAGGTATCCTCACCTTTTTGAAACATCAGGTACATACGTCAATTTCGAGGACGAAATTTCATAAGGAGGGGAGGTTGTAAGACCTCAACTTATTAATGAATAAAATCAGATTTTCTCTAAATATTATTGTGAATAATAAGGGGTTAATTTGATATAATACTTTTGTTGTAGGTGAAATGTGCAAATTTTGCAAAATAGGCAAGTGGTTATAAAATATTCATTTTGTCGGAAATATTCGTTTGGTCGTGGAATATTCTTGCTGTCGGGGAATATTCGTACGACGGCGCAGCCTTGTGTGGGCCCCATAACAAAAAGCGATTGGATGAAGAAAAAGACAAGTATAAGTTATTTATAAATAACGGCGTAGTTGTTACCGTTAATACTATTGGAATACCCGGTGGTTAAAATACAGTAGCACACGGTATTGTACCAATTATTGATTCTTACGTAAGAAGACACTACTCAATAATTGTTATAGTAGTTATTGTTCAATATTTTATTTTATTGATTCAATAATTGTTGCGTTGATATTTTACATTATTGTTGTTTCAATAATTGTTGCTGCACAGTATTTTCCATTATCAGATCAATAATTCATATTATTTGAATAATATTATTAGATAACATTATTGGCAATGTCTAGAAAGTTCTATCTAAGGAGAGGTTTGGTCATCTAATTGCGCGCCAGTAAGGAGAAATCCTTATTGGAAAGCCCCCTCTTTCCTGGGAACGGCCTGATTGTCATAAATGTGATTCTGTAATATTATTTGTGAATAATTAATTATTGATTCATATGATAAGGAAATATTTATTTTATGTGGATATAAATGAGGGATATATTTTTGTGGTTAAAAATGAAGGAGTTAATGTTGAGGTTTTTATCAGTATTTTTGTCGGAATGGAGGTATTAAAAATCAGGGTTTTTGATATATTTTGCGGGGGTTATAATTTTTAATCCGACCGTTGGATCGTGGTAATTTTTGGATATGTTATACATATATAAGTTGAGTATATGTCCATAAATTTTGAACCGTTAAAATTAACGTATGATTTATTATGAATTTTACGAGATGACTGGTTCAGAAATTGTTGAATTTTCGGAGTTAATCATTTTGGTAGAAAATTCTAGAATTGGTGGGCCCCACTCTTGGTTGGTGAAGAAATGTGCTGAGATTTTTTATTCAAATGTGGTGGGTGTGAATAGTAGCAGGTAAAGCTATCAGGTTGCAGGTTAAGTCTGCTTCGGCGTGCTAACATTTTCCTATAAATAGAGGGCTAAGTTAGAATTGAAAATCACACCAGAAACAAGTTTTCTCTCTTTCTCTCTCTAGATTATTGAGTGTATTTTGTGAGTATTTAGATACTTTGAGAGTTTCTATTCATCAGAGCAAGTTTTTTTCAGCCTTATATCGGTATTCCGACTAGAAGTACTGATATTTTGAGGTAAGGGATATTACTTTCTTCTTAATGATATTATTATCTTCAATATCATTATGCTGAAATATTGATATGAGTTTTTATCAAATTTGGAACTTTTTGTGTCGGGGTTACTATTCACGTATACGTTACTAATCACGTATACGGCACTATTCACGAATACGACACTATTCACTGAAAAATAAAATTTTTTTTCTTTTTGTCCAAGATGTCTATTATGGTTACTATCTTTGATTGTATCCATGTTTTGATCTTTATTTTTGAATTCTGCTTCACAATTGATTATTATGAAGTATTATTGATCTTGGATAAACTGTTATACGAATCCCTAATATTTGCCCTTCTGTCTCACTGGATTTGTTCTCTTTAAGATATTTTTCATCATCCTCAGTCCTAAATGATGATATTACTGAATATCTTTGGCCTGTAGTACAAAGATGTATGATTACTTGATGAATATCTTTGGCCTGTAGTGCAAAGATGAACAGGTGTTGAGATGAACATGACTGACAGGTGATACAAATGAATATCTTTGGCCTGTAGTGCAAAGATGAATATTTGGATAAAGATGATTATTAATTGATGTTACAGGGATAAAATATTGATGACGGACTTTTAAATCTTAGAAGATAGTAGAATTCTTTCTCTACTTGACTCTTCTAATGGTTTGTTGTTTCCGCTGCAGTTGTTGATCTAAAACTTGTTGTCGATTATATTCTATCAGATTTTTCCCTGTTGAGGACTAACGATAATTTGTTGTATATTATCTTAGTCATAATATTCTTTACTGGGCTAGTTGAGCTCACCCTTTTCCTTTTTGTTCCATTTTTCTTCTCAGGAGGTGAGAATATAGCAGGATCTAGTCGGGGTATGGAGTGATGGTTCTAGAAAGATGTTTTAGCAGTCCTCACTATTTCTGTAAAATAGTGTTTGAATAATAGTCCTCACCTGTTCATCTTTGCACTACAAGCCAAAGATATTCATCAAGTAATCATACATCTTTGCACTACAGGCCAAAGATATTCAGTAATATCATCATTTAGGACTGAGGATGATGAAAAATATCTTAAAGAGAACGAATCCAGTGAGACAGAAGGACAAATATTAGGGATTCGTATAATAGTTTATCCAAGATCAATAATACTTCATAATAATCAATTGTGAAGCAGAATTCAAAAATAAAGACCAAAACATAGATACAATCAAAGATAGTAACCATAATAGACATCTTGGACAAAAAGGGAAAATTTTATTTTTCGGTGAATAGTGCCGTATTCGTGAATAGTGCCGTATACGTGAATAGTAACCCTGAAACAAAAAGTTCCAAATTTGATAAAAACTCATATCAATATTTCAGCATAATGATATTGAAGAAAATAATATCATTTAAGAAGAAAATAATATCCCTTACCTCAAAATATCAGTACTTCTGGTCAGAATACCGGTATAAGGCTGAAAGAAACTTGCTCTGATGAATAGAAACTCTCAAAGTATCTAAATACTCACAAAATACACTCAATAATCTAGAGAGAGAAAGAGAGAAAACTTGTTTCTGGTGTGATTTTCAATTCTAACTTAGCCCTCTATTTATAGGAAAATTTTAGTAGGTTTGACCTACAACCTGATGGCTTTACCTGCTACTATTCCCACCCACCACATTTGAAATATAATTCAGCACATTTCTTCACCAACCACAAGTGGGGCCCACCAATTCTAGAATTTTCCATCAAAATGATAAACTCCGAAAATTCAACAATTTCTGAACCAGTCATCTCGTAAAATTCATAATAAATCATACGTTCATTTTTAACGGTTCAAAATTTGTGGACATATACTCAACTTATATATGTATAACATATCCGAAAATAACCACGATCCAACAGTCGGATTAAAAATTATAACGCCCGCAATATTTCTCAAAAACCCTGATTTGATTTTTAATACCTCCATTCCGATAAAAATACTGATAAAACACCTCAACATTAACTCCTTCATTTTTAACCACAATAAATATATCCAACATTTATATCCACATAAAATAAATATTTCCTTATCATATGAATCAATAAATAATTATTCACAAATAATATTACAGAATCACATTTATGACAACCAGGCCGTTCCCAGGAAAGAGGGGGCTTTCCAATAAGGATTTCTCCTTACTGGCGCGCAATTAGATGATCAAACCTCTCCTTAGACAGAACTTTCTAGACATTGTCAATAATATTATCTAATAATATTATTCAAATAATATGAATTATTGATCTGATAATGGAAAATACTGTGCAGCAACAATTATTGAAACAATAATAATATAAAATATCAACGCAACAATTATTGAATCAATAAAATAAAATATTGAACAATAACTACTGTAACAATTATTGAGTAGTGCCTTCTTACGTAAGAATCAATAATTGGTGCAATACCGTGTGCTACTGTATTTTAACCACCGGTATTCCAACAGTATTAACGGTAACAACTACGCCGTTATTTATAAATAACGTATACTTGTCGTTTTCTTCATCCAATCGCTTTCGTTATGGGGCCCACACAAGGCTGCGCCGTCGTACGAATATTCCCCGACAGCAAGAATATTCCACGACCAAACGAATATTCCCCGACAAAATGAATATTTTATAACCACTTGCTTATTTTGCAAAATTTGCACATTTCACCCATAACCAAAGTATTATATCAAATTAACCCCTTATTATTCACAATAATATTTAGAGAAAATTTGATTTTATTCATTTATAAGTTGGGGTCTTACAACCTCCCCTCCTTATGAAATTTCGTCCTCGAAATTGACGTACGTACCTGATGTTTCAATAAGGTGAGGATACCTCGCTTTCATTTCTGATTCCAACTCCCAGGTCATTTCTTCAATAGCATGGTTTCTCCACAAAACCTTAACTTGTGGTATAACTTCGTGCGTAGGACATGCTCTTTCCTATCCAAGATCTTAATAGGTACATCCTCGTACGTTAAATCTTCAGCTATCTCGTCTGGTTCTAACTCAATAATGTGGTTCGGGTCTTTAACATATTTACGAAGCATAGATATGTGAAAAACATTATAAACACGAGACATGCTTGGAGGTAATGCGAGTCTATATGCCACATTTCCTATTCGCTCAAGAATCTCAAATGGACCAATAAATCTTGGATTGAGCTTTCCTCTCTTCCCAAATCTTGTAACTCCCTTCCATGGTGCAACACGTAACAATACATGATCCCCAATATTAAATTCCACGTCCTTCCGATGAAGATCCGCATAACTCTTTTGTCGATCCTGTGCCGTTTGTATACGTTGTCGAATCGTTTGGATCTTCTCTGTAGTAATGCGTACCAACTCTGGTCCCAATAATGTTGCTTCACCCACCTCGTCCCAGCATACTGGAGAACGACATTTTCTTCCATACAACGCCTCGAATGGAGCCACACCTATGCTCGCCTGATAACTGTTGTTGTAGGAGAATTCCACCAATGGTAGGTACTTATCCCAACTCCCTTTGAGATCTAGGACACAAAGTCTTAATAGATCTTCAAGAGTTTGAATAGTCCTCTCTGATTGTCCGTCCGTTTGAGGATGGTATGTCGAACTGAATCGTAAATCTGTGCCCATAGCTTTCTGCAAGCTAACCCAAAATCGTGAAGTGAATCTTGGGTCACGATCCGAAACTATGGATACTGGCATGCCATGTAATCTCACAATCTCGTTCACGTACATACTAGCAAGACGTTCAAGGGAATAAGTCTCACGTATCGGCAAGAAATGAGCGGACTTGGTTAATCTATCAACAATAACCCAAATCGCATCTATGCCTTGAGAAACCTTGGGAAGACCCGTAACAAAATCCATAGTAATGTGTTCCCACTTCCATTTCGGAATCTCAAGTGGTTGCAATGGACCCTTTGGTACTTGATGCTCCGCTTTTACACGTTGACAAGTTAAACATCTCGAGATAAACTCTGCGATTTCTCTTTTCATATTGCTCCACCAAAATGTATGTCGAAGATCGTGATACATTTTGGTACTCCCAGGATGGATTGCAAACGGTGTGTTATGTGCCTCCATCATTATTCTATGCTTCAAGTCAAAATCGTTAGGAACACAAAGTCTGGAGTTGACTCAAAGTATTCCTTCTTCATCGATTCTTGCTTCTGGAATAGCACCTTCTTGCACTTTCTTCTTCATACGCATCAGCTCTATGTCCGTAGCTTGAGCAGCTTTAACTTTATCGATTAAAGTCGGTTCTACTCGTATATTTGATATCATCATGTGGGTACTTGGAGCCTTCATCTCTATCTCCATCCTTTGCAAGTCATACAAAATGGGCCTTTGTGTTAACAACATTGCACTCGTACCCGCATATGATCTTCTACTCAATGCGTCAGCTACTACGTTTGCTTTTCCAGGATGATATTGGATGGTATGATCGTAATCTTTCAACAGCTTGAGCCAACGTCACTGCCGCATGTTGAGTTCCTTTTGGGTGAAGAAATATTTGAGGCTTTTATGATCTGTATAGATCTTCACTTTCTCCCCATACAGGTAGTGTCTCCAGATCTTCAACGCAAAAACGACTGCTGCCAACTCCAAATCATGAGTAGGATAATTCCTCTCATATTCTTTGAGTTGTCGTGAGGCATAGGCTATGACTTTCCCATGTTGCATGAGAACACATCCTAACCCTTTGCCTGAAGCATCGCTGTAGATAACAAATCCATCCGAACCAGATGGTATTGTCAGAACAGGTTCCAAAATGAGTCTCCTCTTGAGTTCTAGGAAACTCTTCTCGCATTCCTCACTCCATACGAATTTTGTATCTTTACGAGTCAGCTGAGTTAACGGAGTAGCGATTCGAGAAAATCCTTCCACAAATCTCCGATAATAACCAGCTAAGCCCAGAAAGCTACGTACTTCGATTACTGACTTAGGTTGCTCTCAACTGTGACTCATATCCCAATCTTAGATAGTACGTCACAATGACACCTATCAGTTTACTACCGAATGAATATGGCGTCCCCTACGGAGAGTTTGGCTTCAGTGCATTCCGCAAAGGAAGTCACCAGATAAAGGCTCGGGTACAAACTTCTACAGTTAGGTTTTTTACTCCCGAAGTTCAATAGGAGTCATTCGATATGAGATTTTAGAAGTGGATTTTGTACCGGATTCAAAGATGATACAAAATTCAATATCACGCTCTGGAGGTAGGCCAAGAAATTCTTCAGGAAATACGTCAGGAATTTTACTAATAACAGAAATATCATTCAATTCTGACATATTTTTGTTCAAGTCCATGACATGGGCTAAGAAAACTTGACATCCGTTTTTCAATAAACGAATAGCTTTGTGGCTTGATATGACAGCGATTGATTTTAGTGGTTTGGTTGCTTGAATTCGCATAACAGGTTGGTTAGGAATATGAAAACTAACAACCTTACGAAAACAATCAATTTTGGCATGATGAGTGGTTAACCGATCAATTCCTAAAATCACATCAAAAGCAAGTATCTTTAAAGAGATAAGATCAACAGGTAATGTGATAGTGCCAACTTGGATCATGCAAGATTTATAAACTGTAGATGTAACGAAGGTTTCACCCAACGGAGTTTCAACAGATAAGTTAAAGTCCAATTTCTCCGGAGTCAAGTTTAAACGTTGAGCACAAGTATGAGAGATAAAAGAATGGGTAGAACTGGTATCTAGTAAAGTATAAACTTCGCAAGAATTCAAGATTAGCTTACCCGTGATCACCTCGTTCGGGTTTCTCGCGTTTTGGCCAGTCACGACAAACGCCCTTTCAGGAACCGCTGATTTCGACTTATCCGGGACAACTTTTGGAGTCACCATCCCCGCTGAACTTTGTTTTGCTACAGAACACTCTCGAGCTATATGACCCTCCTTTCCATAGTTATAACATACCTTGGATTGTTGTGGACAGTTTGGGCTGATATGTCCCTCTTTCCCACATTTGTAACATACGACCGGTGGTCGTTCTCCTCCCCTAGAAACAGTTGATGTTTGTGCTGACGTCTTCACGTTATCATTGTTGTACCTTCTCTTCTTAAAATCTCCTCTTAACTCGCTTCTTCTATTATCACGACCACGATTACCACCAGAGTGGTTACCGCTTTTGTCCGAATGTTTTCCTCCCTGCTGGTTTTCATTGCTTCGATGACTGCCGCCACCGGTATGACCCTGGTTGTGGTCCCTCGGTTGCACATACTCATTATCTCGCTCTAATAATTGAGCCCTGTTTACAACATCTGAATATAAAGAAAATTTATGAGAGATAAGATATTGTCGAATCTCGGGTTTTAGACCTCTCAGAAACATCCTTGTCATTCGTTCTTCATTTTCGACGAAATGAGGTGCAAACCTGGATAACTCTGCAAACTTCGCCTCGAACTGGGACACCGTCATGTTGTTTTGTTCCATTCTGATAAACTCTACCTCCTTCATATGACGAAAACTTTCAGGAAAGTACTTGTCATTGAATAGTTTTTGAAATGTTTCCCAGGACATGTTGAGTGCGTCAGGCTGAGTACGCTTCACAGATTCTCACCAGTAGTCTGCCTCACCGCTGAACATAAAGGTAGCGAATGGAACCTTCTGTTCCTCCGTGCATCCCAAGACATCGAATATCTTGGTAATTTGCTTGACCCACGTTTCCGCCATGATCGAATCCGGCTTTCCCTTAAATTCTGGTGGTCCCAATTCTTTGAACTGCTTAGCTGTGACAAACCGCGCGTTGTTATCATTTCCACCCGTATTCTGCACATGAGTCTCCCTCGTCTGATTTTGCATGAACTGCAAAAAGCTCCTAAACATTCCATCATTCACCGTTTGCTTGGTAACGTTATTTACAGGAGGAATATTGCCTTCCTGTTGCACGTTCCCCTGGGTGGTGATCAAAGGTGTCTCCACGGTTTGATTTACTCCATTATTAACATTCTCAGCTGCCATTCTTAAATACTACCATAAAACAAGGGTTAATAGTCATGTCATATATTATCCCTATACTCTGACCGACCAAATAAACACCAAATAAACTTAGTCAGGTCATACTAACGAAGGAATTCCCCGTCTCTCCCCTCCTAGTTCTTGTCTTACATCTCAGCCAGGGATCATATCCCTAAGCTCTGATACCAACTGTGACGCCCCCAAAACAGGTATACAACACCCATTCTGAGTCGCCAAATACATGGTATAGAAAACAAACTACAACTTCAATAATACAATTGTCGTGCAAAATACGACAACACATACTGTGAGTTTAAATACAAATATTATCTTCTGGACAATATCCACACTCAAATAAATCCTCATTATAATTATTCAAACACTATTTTACAGAAATAGTGAGGACTGCTAAAACATCTTTCTAGAACCATCACTCCATACCCCGACTAGATCCTGCTATGTTCTCACCTCCTGAGAAGAAAAATGGAACAAAAAGGAAAAGGGTGAGCTCAACTAGCCCAGTAAAGAATATTATGACTAAGATAATATACAACAAATTATCGTTAGTCTTCAACAGGGAAAAATCTGATAGAATATAATCGACAACAAGTTTTAGATCAACAACTGCAGCGGAAACAGCAAACCATTAGAAGAGTCAAGTAGAGAAAGAATTCTACTATCTTCTAAGATTTAAAAGTCCATCATCAATATTTTATCCCTGTAACATCAATTAATAATCATCTTTATCCAAATATTCATCTTTGCACTACAGGCCAAAGATATTCATTTGTATCACCTGTCAGTCATGTTCATCTCAACACCTGTTCATCTTTGCACTACAGGCCAAAGATATTCATCAAGTAATCATACATCTTTGCACTACAGGCCAAAGATATTCAGTAATATCATCATTTAGGACTGAGGATGATGAAAAATATCTTAAAGAGAACGAATCCAGTGAGACAGAAGGACAAATATTAGGGATTCGTATAACAGTTTATCCAAGATCAATAATACTTCATAATAATCAATTGTGAAGTAGAATTCAAAAATAAAGACCAAAACATGGATACAATCAAAGATAGTAACCATAATAGACATCTTGGACAAAAAGGGAAAATTTTATTTTTCGGTGAATAGTGCCGTATTCGTGAATAGTGTCGTATACGTGAATAGTGCCGTATACGTGAATAGTAACCCTGACACAAAAAGTTCCAAATTTGATAAAAACTCATATCAATATTTCAGCATAATGATATTGAAGAAAATAATATCATTTAAGAAGAAAATAATATCCCTTACCTCAAAATATCAGTACTTCTGGTCGGAATATCGGTATAAGGCTGAAAGAAACTTGCTCTGATGAATAGAAACTCTCAAAGTATCTAAATACTCACAAAATACACTCAATAATCTAGAGAGAGAAAGAGAGAAAACTTGTTTCTGGTGTGATTTTCAATTCTAACTTAGCCCTCTATTTATAGGAAAATTTTAGTAGGTTTGACCTACAACCTGATGGCTTTACCTGCTACTATTCCCACCCACCACATTTGAAATATAATTCAGCACATTTCTTCACCAACCACAAGTGGGGCCCACCAATTCTAGAATTTTCCATCAAAATGATAAACTCCGAAAATTCAACAATTTCTGAACCAGTCATCTCGTAAAATTCATAATAAATCATACGTTCATTTTTAACGGTTCAAAATTTGTGGACATATACTCAACTTATATATGTATAACATATCCAAAAATTACCACGATCCAACAGTCGGATTAAAAATTATAACACCCGCAATATTTCTCAAAAACCCTGATTTGATTTTTAATACCTCCATTCCGATAAAAATACTGATAAAACACCTCAACATTAACTCCTTCATTTTTAACCACAATAAATATATCCAACATTTATATCCACATAAAATAAATATTTCCTTATCATATGAATCAATAAATAATTATTCACAAATAATATTACAGAATCACATTTATGACAACCAGGCCGTTCCCAGGAAAGAGGGGGCTTTCCAATAAGGATTTCTCCTTACTGGCGCGCAATTAGATGATCAAACCTCTCCTTAGACAGAACTTTCTAGACATTGCCAATAATGTTATCTAATAATATTATTCAAATAATATGAATTATTGATCTGATAATGAAAAATACTGTGCAGCAACAATTATTGAAACAATAATAATATAAAATATCAACGCAACAATTATTGAATCAATAAAATAAAATATTGAACAATAACTACTGTAACAATTATTGAGTAGTGCCTTCTTACGTAAGAATCAATAATTGGTGCAATACCGTGTGCTACTGTATTTTAACCACCGGGTATTCCAACAGTATTAACGGTAACAACTACGCCGTTATTTATAAATAACGTATACTTGTCGTTTTCTTCATCCAATCGCTTTCCGTTATGGGGCCCATACAAGGCTGCGCCGTCGTACGAATATTCCCCGACAGCAAGAATATTCCACGACCAAACGAATATTCCCCGACAAAATGAATATTTTATAACCACTTGCTTATTTTGTAAAATTTGCACATTTCACCCATAACCAAAGTATTATATCAAATTAACCCCTTATTATTCACAATAATATTTAGAGAAAATTTGATTTTATTCATTAATAAGTTGGGGTCTTACAGATATTGTCCAGAAGACAATATTTGTATTTAAACTCACAGTATATGTTGTCGTATTTTGCACGACAATTATATTATTGAAGTTGTAGTTTGCTTTCTATACCATATATTTGGCGACTCAGAATGGGTGTTGTATACCTATTTTGGGGGCGTCACAGTTGGTATCAGAGCTTAGAGATATAATCCCTGGCTGAGATGTGAGACAAGAACTAAGAGGGAAGAGACGGGAAATTCCTTCGCTAGTATGACCTGACTAAGTTTATTTGGTGTTTATTTGGTCGGTCAGAGTATAGGGATAATATATGACATGAATATTAACCCTTGTTTTATGGCAGTATTTAAGAATGGCAGCTGAGAACGTTAATAATGAAGTAAATCAGACCGTGGAGACACCTTTGATCACCACCCAGGGGAACGTGCAACAAGAAGGCAATATTCCTCCTGTAAACAACGTTACCGAGCAAACGATGAATGATGGAATGTTTAGGATCTTTTTGTAGTTCATGCAAAATCAGACGAGGGAGACTCGTGTGCAAAATATGGGTGGAAATGATAACAACGCGCGGTTTGTCACAGCTAAGCAGTTCAAAGAATTGGGACCACCAGAATTTAAGGGAAAGCCGGATCCGATCATGGCGAAAACGTGGGTCAAGCAAATTACCAAGATATTCGATGTCTTGGGATGCACAGAGGAACAGAAGGTTCCATTCGCCACCTTTATGTTCCGCGGTGTGGCAGACTACTGGTGGGAGTCTGTGGAGCGTACCCAGGCTGACGCACTCAACATGTCCTGGGAAACATTTCAAAAATTGTTCAATGACAAGTACTTTCCTGAAAGTATTCGTCATATGAAGGAGGTGGAGTTTATCAGACTAGAACAAAACAACATGACAGTGTCCCAGTACGAAGCGAAGTTTGCAGAGTTATCCAGGTTTGCACCTCATTTGGTCGAAAATGAGGAACGAATTACAAGGATGTTTCTGAGAGGTCTAAAACCCGAGATTCGACAATATCTTATCTCTCATAAATTTTCTTTATATTTAGATGTTGTAAACAGGGCTCAATTATTAGAGCGAGATAATGAGTATGTGCAATTGAGGGACCACAACCAGGGTCATACCGGTGGCGGCAGTTATCGAAGCAATGAAAACCAGCAGGGAGGAAAATATTCGGACAAAAGCGGTAACTACTCTGGTGGTAATCGTGGTCGTGATAATAAAAGGAGCGAGTCGGGAGGAGATTTCAAGAAGAGAAGGTACAACAATGATAACGTGAAGACGTCAGCACAAACATCAACTGTTTCTAGGGGAGGAGAACGACCACCGGTCGTATGTTACAAATGTGGGAAAGAGGGACATATCAGCCCAAACTGCCCACAACAATCCAAGGTATGTTATAACTGTGGAAAGGAGGGTCATATAGCTCGAGAGTGTTTTGTAGCAAAACCAATTTCAGCGGGGATGGTGACTCCAAAAGCTGTCCCGGATAAGTCGAAATCAGCGGTTCCTGGAAGGGCGTTTGTCGTGACTGGCCAAAACGCGAGAAACCCGAACGAGGTGATCACGGGTAAGCTAATCTTGAATTCTTGCAAAGTTTATACTTTACTAGATACCGGTTCTACCCATTCTTTTATCTCTCCTGCTTGTGCTCAACGTTTAAACTTGACTCCGGAGAAATAGGACTTTAACTTATCTGTTGAAACTCCGTTGGGTGAAACCTTCGTTGCATCTACAATTTATAAATCTTGCATGATCCAAGTTGGCACTATCACATTACCTGTTGATCTTATCTCTTTAAAGATACTTGCTTTTGATGTGATTTTAGGAATTGATTGGTTAACCACTCATCATGCCAAAATTGATTGATTTCGAAAGGTTGTTAGTTTTTATATTCCTAAGCAACCTGTTATTTGAATTTAAGCAACCAAACCATTGAAGTCAAACACTTTTATATCAAGCTGTAAAGGTATTCGTTTATTGGAAAACGGATGTCAAGCTTTCTTAGCCATGTTATGGACTTGAACAAAAATACGTCGGATTTGAATGATATTTCTGTTGTTAGTAAATTTCCTGACGTATTTCCTGAAAAATTTCTTGGCTTACTCCCAAAGTGTGATATTGAATTTTGTATCGACTTTGAACCCGGTACAAAACCCATTTCTAAAATCTCATATCGAATGGCTCCTATTGAACTTCAGGAGTTAAAAATTCAACTATAGAATTTGGTACCCGAGCCTCTATCTGGTGACTTCCTTTGTGGAATACACCGAAGCCAGACTCTCTGTAGGGGACGCCATATTTGTGTGGTAGTAAATTGATAGGTGTCATTGTGACGTGTATGAGTCACAGTTGAGAGCAACCTAAGTCAGTAATCGAAATACGTAGCTTTCTATGCTTAGTTGGTTATTATCGAAGATTTTGTGGAAAGATATTCTCGAATCACTACTCCGTTAACTCAGCTGACTCGAAAAGATACAAAATTCGTATGGAGTGAGGAATGCGAGAAGAGTTTCCAAGAACTCAAGAGGAGACTCATTTCGGCACCTGTTCTGACAATACCATCTGGTTCGGATGGATTTGTTATCTACAGCGATGCTTCAGGCAAAGGGTTAGGATGTGTTCTTATGCAACATGGGAAAGTCATAGCCTATGCCTCACGACAACTCAAAGAATATGAGAGGAATTATCCTACTCATGATTTGGAGTTGGCAGCAGTCGTTTTTGCGTTGAAGATCTGGAGACACTACCTGTATGGAGATAAAGTGGAGATCTATACGGATCATAAAAGCCTCAAATATTTCTTCACCCAAAAGGAACTCAACATGCGACAACGACGTTGGCTTGAGCTGTTGAAAGATTACGATCATACAATCCAATATCATCCTGGAAAAGCGAACGTAGTAGCTGACGCATTGAGTAGAAGATCATACGCGGGTACGAGTGCAATGTTGTTAACACAAAGGCCCATTTTGTATGACTTGCAAAGGATGGAGATAGAGATGAAGGCTCCAAGTACCCACATGATGATATCAAATATACGAGTAGAACCGACTTTAATCGATAAAGTTAAAGCTGCTCAAGCTATGGACA
Source organism: Panax notoginseng (assembly GCA_016801055.1). Taxonomy (NCBI): domain Eukaryota; kingdom Viridiplantae; phylum Streptophyta; class Magnoliopsida; order Apiales; family Araliaceae; genus Panax; species Panax notoginseng. The sequence goes on along the minus strand of CM029021.1, from coordinate 115,606,333 downwards.
TGGAGCTGATGCGTATGAAGAAGAAAGTGCAAGAAGGTGCTATTCCAGAAGCAAGAATCGATGAAGAAGGAATACTTCGAGTCAACTCCAGACTTTGTGTTCTTAACGATTTTGACTTGAAGCGTAGAATAATGAGGGAGGCACACAACACACCGTTTGCAATCCATCCTGGGAGTACCAAAATGTATCACGATCTTCGACATACATTTTGGTGTAGCAATATGAAAAGAGAAATCGCAGAGTTTATCTCGAGATGTTTAACTTGTCAACGTGTAAAAGCGGAGCATCAAGTACCAAAGGGTCCATTGCAACCACTTGAAATTCCGAAATGGAAGTGGGAACACATTACTATGGATTTTGTTACGGGTCTTCCCAAGGTTTCTCAAGGCATAGATGCGATTTGGATTATTGTTGATAGATTAACCAAGTCCGCTCATTTCTTGCCGATACGTGAGACTTATTCCCTTGAACGTCTTGCTAGTATGTACGTGAACGAGATTGTGAGATTGCATGGCATGCCAGTATCCATAGTTTCGGATCATGACCCAAGATTCACTTCACGATTTTGGGTTAGCTTACAGAAAGCTATGGGCACGGATTTACGATTCAGTTCGGCATACCATCCTCAAACGGACGGACAATCAGAGAGGACTATTCAAACTCTTGAAGATCTATTAAGACTCTGTGTCCTAGATCTCAAATGGAGTTGGGATAAGTACCTACCATTGGTGGAATTCTCCTACAACAACAGTTATCAGGCGAGCATAGGTGTGGCTCCATTCGAGGCATTGTATGGAAGAAAATGTCGTTCTCCAGTATGCTGGGACGAGGTGGGTGAAGCAACATTGTTGAGACCAGAGTTGGTACGCATTACTACAGAGAAGATCCAAACGATTCGACAACGTATACAAATGGCACAGGATCGACAAAAGAGTTATGAGGATCTTCATCGGAAGGACGTGGAATTTAATATTGGGGATCATGTATTATTACGTGTTGCACCATGGAAGGGAGTTACAAGATTTGGGAAGTGAGGAAAGCTCAATCCAAGATTTGTTGGTCTATTTGAGATTCTTGAGCGAATAGAAAATGTGCAATATAGACTCGCATTACCTCCAAGCATGTCTCGTGTTCATAATATTTTTCACATATCTATGCTTCGTAAATATGTTAAAGACCTAAACCACATTATTGAGTTAGAACCAGACGAGATAGCTGAAGATTTAACGTACGAGGAGGTACCTGTTAAGATCTTGGATAGGAAAGAGCATGTCCTACGCACGAAGGTTATACCACAAGTTAAGGTTTTGTGGAGAAATCATGCTATTGAAGAAATGACCTGGGAGTTGGAATCAGAAATAAAAGCGAGGTATCCTCACCTTTTTGAAATATCAGGTACGTACGTCAATTTCGAGGACGAAATTTCATAAGGAGGGGAAGTTGTAAGACCTCAACTTATTAATGAATAAAATCAAATTTTCTCTAAATATTATTGTGAATAATAAGGGGTTAATTTGATATAATACTTTGGTTATGGGTGAAATGTGCAAATTTTACAAAATAAGCAAGTGGTTATAAAATATTCATTTTGTCGGGGAATATTCGTTTGGTCGTGGAATATTCTTGCTGTCGGGGAATATTCGTACGACGGCGCAACCTTGTGTGGGCCCCATAACGGAAAGCAATTGGATGAAGAAAACGACAAGTATAAGTTATTTATAAATAACGGCGTAGTTGTTACCGTTAATACTGTTGGAATACCCGGTGGTTAAAATACAGTAGCACATGGTATTGCACCAATTATTGATTCTTACGTAAGAAGACACTACTCAATAATTGTTACAGTAGTTATTGTTCAATATTTTATTTTATTGATTCAATAATTGTTGCGTTGATATTTTACATTATTGTTGTTTCAATAATTGTTGTTGCACAGTATTTTCCATTATCAGATCAATAATTCATATTATTTGAATAATATTATTAGATAACATTATTGGCAATGTCTAGAAAGTTCTGTCTAAGGAGAGGTTTGGTCATCTAATTGCGCGCCAGTAAGGAGAAATCTTTATTGGAAAGCCCACTCTTTCCTGGAACGGTCTGATTGTCATAAATGTGATTCTGTAATATTATTTGTGAATAATTAATTATTGATTCATATGATAAGGAAATATTTATTTTATGTGGATATAAATGAGGGATATATTTTTGTGGTTAAAAATGAAGGAGTTAATGTTGAGGTTTTTATCAGTATTTTTGTCGGAATGGAGGTATTAAAAATCAGGATTTTTGAGATATTTTGCGGGGGTTATAATTTTTAATCCGACCGTTGGATCGTGGTAATTTTTGGATATGTTATACATATATAAGTTGAGTATATGTCCATAAATTTTGAACCGTTAAAAATGAACGTATGATTTATTATGAATTTTACGAGATGACTGGTTCTGAAATTGTTGAATTTTCAGAGTTAATCATTTTGGTAGAAAATTATAGAATCGGTGGGCCCCACTCTTGGTTGGTGAAGAAATGTGTTGAGATTTTTATTCAAATGTGGTGGGTGTGAATAGTAGCAGGTAAAGCCATCAGGTTGCAGGTTAAGTCTGCTTCGGCGTGCTAACATTTTTCTATAAATAGAGGGCTAAGTTAGAATTGAAAAACACACCAGAAACAAGTTTTCTCTCTTTCTCTCTCTAGATTATTGAGTGTATTTTGTGAGTATTTAGATACTTTGAGAGTTTCTATTCATCAGAGCAAGTTTCTTTCATCCTTATACCGGTATTCCGACCAGAAGTACTGATATTTTGAGGTAAGGGATATTATTTTCTTCTTAATGATATTATTATCTTCAATATCATTATGCTGAAATATTGATATGAGTTTTTATCAAATTTGAAATTTTTTGTGTCGGGGTTACTATTCACGTATACGTTACTATTCACGTATACGGCACTATTCACGAATACGGCACTATTCACCGAAAAATAAAATTTTTTCTTTTTGTCCAAGATGTCTATTATGGTTACTATCTTTGATTGTATCCATGTTTTGATCTTTATTTTTGAATTTTGCTTCACAATTGATTATTATGAAGTATTATTGATCTTGGATAAACTGTTATACGAATCCCTAATATTTGTCCTTCTGTCTCACTGGATTCGTTCTCTTTAAGATATTTTTCATCATCCTCAGTCCTAAATGATGATATTACTGAATATCTTTGGCCTGTAGTACAATGATGTATGATTACTTGATGAATATCTTTGGCCTGTAGTGCAAAGATGAACAGGTGTTGAGATGAACATGACTGACAGGTGATACAAATGAATATCTTTGGCCTGTAGTGCAAAGATGAATATTTGGATAAAGATGATTATTAATTGATGTTACAGGGATAAAATATTGATGACGGACTTTTAAATCTTAGAAGATAGTAGAATTCTTTCTCTACTTGACTCTTCTAATGGTTTGTTGTTTTCGCTGCAGTTGTTGATCTAAAACTTGTTGTCGATTATATTCTATCAGATTTTTCCCTGTTGAGGACTAACGATAATGTGTTGTATATTATCTTAGTCATAATATTCTTTACTGGGCTAGTTGAGCTCACCCTTTTCCTTTTTGTTTCATTTTTCTTCTCAGGAGGTGAGAACATAGCAGGATCTAGTCGGGGTATAGAGTGATGGTTCTAGAAAGATGTTTTAGCAGTGCTCACTATTTCTGTAAAATAGTGTTTAAATAATTGTAATGAGGATTTATTTGAGTGTGGATATTGTCCAGAAGACAATATTTGTATTTAAACTCACAGTATGCGTTGTCGTATTTTGCACGACAATTGTATTATTGAAGTTGTAGTTTGCTTTCTGTACCATATATTTGGCGACTCAGAATGGGTGTTGTATACCTATTTTGGGGGCGTCACAACATAGTTGTGTAACATGTAAATAACATAATTACATGTGAATTGAATTATTGATTACATAATTAGCTTGATTATTTATGAAGTGATATTATGTGACAGTTAATGTGATAAATTGATTAAGTATTGTCAATAATTAAATTAGACAAAAAGAAAGAGTTTATGATGATTAATTAAGTTATAATTAACTGGTATTGTGTATATGAATGGTATGTAGGATTTAATTCAAAAAACGAGTTTAGTTAAAGTGTAAGCTAAGCACGAGGCAAGTTTCCTAAACTTAAACTCTTAAATTTGAGCAAGTTTCCTAACCCTATTTATCATTATTGTTCAAGTTTATTATTTACCTCGAGTAAATTATCATTACTATCATTCAAGTTCAAATGTTATATTAAAGATTGATTATCTTTTCAAAGCATGATTCTGTTATACAATAATTGCCCTATTGTATACTTTTGAGATTATTATTCAAATCGAATATCAATTATTGTTGAACCTTATTAGACTAGTGAAACCTTAAGGATTCAACTAGTCCTTAGTTGATGAGCGTTCTAAATTTCAGAACCCTTGATGAATTATCCAAACCAAACTTCCTTTGGTGCGGACTCGAACGTCAAACTGAGATGAACAACCTTGTATAGGGGATTAATTACGCTTTAGCGTTAAGATATTGTGCACAGTATGGTACTAAGGGCTGATCCCCCTAAGTACGAGAAGAAGGTCCATAGTCTTATGACTGTTAAAAATTTCAAGTATAGCCCTTGTTAACCTAGGACATAGTTCAAGGTCTTATGACCCTCAGAATTCTTTTGATTCTTGTTATTTATTCTTGATTCAAAAGTTGAGCTTTATTCAGATGTCTTTGATTATTTGCATGTTATTATACTGTTGTTTCATTATTATACTTGTGGGCATTTGTGCTCACTCTTGCTTAATAATAACATTGCAGTTAAGAACGAAAGAGCTTACGAACCTTCCACTAGAAAGGGCAAGAGCAAAGTTAGCAAATGATGGAGACTTGTTATTTGATATGACTTGTTATTTTATATGATGTATTTATTTAAGACTTAAGTTAAAGATGTTGTTTAAGACTTATTTATTTATAATTCCGCACAGATGTTTAAGGTTAGTTTAACCTGGGATTGTATTATTATTCAGATGTCGTAACCTTTAAGAGAAAGATTTTATTTCTATTTAATGCATGGTTGCATTTTTATGGGTAGATAGAAAGATGATATTTGTATCGTGAACACCAAATCCTGTGAAAATGGAAGTACCAAATTTGGGGGTATTACATTATTAGTATGTTGTATAAGTTAGATATTAGAGCACCATATTCGAGATACACGTATCTGAATTTGGGGGCATCATATTCTTGGAAATTAATGGAGTTTATCCTTGAAGGTGCTAGTGGGAGGAAAATAGATCTTAAAGAAGTTCAAGAACCACAAACCACTACAGGTCAAGTGGATGAATCTGTCCAAGTAGAGATACATTCTGTACCACAACCAAGTTATAAATCTGGAAGAGTTCCAAAAATACCTGAAAGGTATGGATTCATCACAAATGATAATGATGAGGTACACATCATAGAGGATAATGATCCAGTTACATAAGATGAGTCAATGAGTTGTAAATACTCAGAGAAATGGCAAACCGTCGTGACATCCAAAATGGGCTCCATTTATGAAAACCAAGTGTGGACTTTGGTTGAACCACCGGAAGGCATAGTGCCTATAGGGTGTAAATGGGTGTTTAAAAGAAAGACTAGGGCAGATGGCAAGGTAGACACCTATAAGGCCAGACTGATGGAAAAAAGTTTCAGGCAAAGACAAGGAGTTGACTATAACGAAACCTTCTCACCAGTTTCTATGCTTAAATGCATTCAATTTTATATGCGATTGTAGCTTACTGTGACAATGAGATCTTGCAAATGGTTGTGAAAATGACCTTCCTTAATGAGAAACTAGATGAGAATGTATATATGATACAGTCAAAGGGTTTTGTTTCAAAAGTTGGAATAAATTAAGTTTGTAAGTTACAACAATCCATTTATGAATTGAAGCAAACTTCTCATAAATAGAATATTTGTTTTGATAAGACAATCAAAGAGTTTGATTTTATCAAAAATGATGATAAACCTTGTGTGTACAAGAAGGTTAGTGCGAGTGTTGTGACATTCCTAGTACTATATATTCATGACATACTACTGATAGGGAATGACATAATAATGCTACAATAAGTAAATATATGGTTGTCTAAACACTTCTCCATGAAGCACTTGGGAGAAACATCTTATATATTTGGGATAAAGATCTATAGAGATAGATCTTAAAGGATGTTTGGCTTAACCCAATGAACATACATTGAAACGATGCTAAAGAAGTTTAGCATGTCTGACTCTAAGAGAGGGCTCAAACCAATGAGTTTTAGAGTGTATCTCTCAAAGAAAATGTCTCCAGTGACACCTGAAGAGAGAGATCGCATGAGTAAGATGCCTTGTGCTTTGGCAATAGGGTATATCATGTATAGGATGCTATGTACAAGACATGATGTAGCTTATGCACTTGTAGTGACAAGAAGATATCAGTCGAATCTTGGAGAAGAACACTGAAAAGTCATAAAGAACATTCTAAAGTACTTACGAAAGACTAAGGATGTGTTTCTACTGTAGGATTGGTCTTATTTAAAACTAGAGGGCTATACAGACTCAAGTTTTTAGACTGACCAAGACGATAACAAATCCACCTCAGGTTATGTATTTATCCTAAATGGTGGTGCAGTAAGTTAATTGGAAGAGTTCTAAGCAGCAAACAATTGTTAATTCTGTGACAATCAGAGTACATAGCTGCAAGTGAAGCTGCAAAATAAGATTTTTGGATGAAGAAGTTCATTTCTGAACTTGGAGTGGTTCCTTGCATATAAGGACCAATGTATGTATATTGTGACAACAACAGGGTTATTGCACAAGAAAGGAACCCATGTCTCATCAGAAACCCAAGCATGTGTTTGTGACGCTTTCATCTGATTAGAGGAATCGTTAAAAGGGGAGATGTCAACCTCAAGAGAGTACTCTTAGAATAATATTGCATATCCATTTACTAAAGCATTAACTCAGCAACAATTTGATCGTCATTTAGAGAAGATGGGCATTAGATACCAATGCGATTGACTTTAGTGGAAGTGGGAGATTGAAATTATTATGCCCTCAAGCTAATTACATTTTATGTAATAAGCATTTAATTTGTACTCTTATTTATTTATTAATAAAAGATTTATTTTATAAAAGGCATTGTTTATCCATGTTAATTAGTTGAATTAATAAATGTGACAAACCCATAATTTTTGAGATTTGTTTTAGAATCATGATGTTGATCATGCTAATGAGATTTAAATGCATGATATCTCAAAACTGAAATGTTCCTAATCGTATGGATCACTAATCTGGGATTACTAATTGCGGATAGATTAGTACGTACTAGGCTTGCTCTGTTGAAGAGCATGACTGATATTATGATCATTTGTGTGGAGTCACTAAATCAAGTATGTAGGTACTTATTAGAGAATAAGTTCACTGAACGTGACTAATAAAGGAACCCTAATGAAGTTTTTCTTGTCTGTCAATAGGAATTCCTAATGTGATAGTAGTACAAGTAATACTTGGACTTGAGACAATCATAATATCTTGTGTATACTGAATTATGTTTTGAAATATTCCTTACAACTCTTGAGTATGTCGTAGGATATGCTCGAACATAATAAAGTATATATGGAGATAGGTGAATGATCAACAAAGAATCTACTACTTATAGTAAAGGGAGAGAATGTCCTATGTGATTTGATATACAACATATAATTCCGTAGCCATGGTTGAATAAAAATTAGAAAGGAGTTTTTAATTTACATTTACTATTATTGTGCAATTTTGAATCGAAATACATATAATCAAATAAATAAAACTTGACGATAATTCCATGTTTTATATTTGATTGAGACATTGTATGGTAGAAGTATTGAATTGTACGGTAATTATTCATAGAATAGGTTCTTTATATTCTTTGTGATAATCTTTGTTATTAAATTTGAATTCATATTGTAAGACCCCGACTTTTATGAATAATAATTTAATTTTCTCTAAATATTATTTTGAATAATAAGGTGTTGATTTGATATAAGACTATGGTTATGGGTAATATGTGCAAATTTTGTAAAGTAAGCAAGCTGCCATAAAATATTCGTTTGGTTGGAAAATATTCTTTTCATCTGGGAATATTTGTACGACTGCGTAATCATTGGTGGACCCCACAATGGAATGACTGTCGGATACAGAAAGCGACAGAAATAACATTTTTATAAAAATAACGACAAAACTTTTACCGTTAACTGTTGAAATATCAAGTGATAAAAGTACAGTAATATTCGTGGTTACACAGTAGCACACGGTATTGTACAGTATCTCTGCTTATTGATGCTTACTTAAGAAGTCACTCAGTTGCATTTAATAATTATCATAGTAGTTGCTGCATAGTATCTCATATTATTGATTCAATTATTGTCACAGTATCATCTGCACAATATTCTATATTATTAAATCAATTATTGAGATGACACAGTTATTCATATTATTATTTGCATTATTAAAAATGTCTAAAAAGTTCTTTCGAGAAAAGGAGTTAGGTTATTTAATTGCATGATAATAAGGAGAAATCCTTATCGGAAAGCCCCCTATTTCCTGGGAATGATCTGTTTGTCAATATTATGAGTTATAATATTAATGATAAATAATTGTTGAAAGATTAAAAATGTGTTGATCGAAGATAAGTAATTTGTGGTAAATATTTATTCAATTTTTGATATAAATAGAGGAGTTTGTCATGAAGTATTTGTTGTAAGTTTGGCTTATTACATGGATCCCCACTTACTCATTTTTCAAAATCGCCGGTAGAAAGTTGTCTCAGTTTTATTTTATTATTATTATAATAGTAATAAAATAAAAAAATTATATAATAAAGAATACTTTTTATAATTTATATAAAGTTATTTGTTTTATTAGATTATAATTAGAATATATTATATTTTATATAAAGTTTTTATTTTATTAGAATATTTTATTACACAATGATGAATAGTAAAAATCAAAAAATCAGTCGAATTCCCGTGAATTTTTTTTGTTCATCCGTGATTATTTTCTTAAATAATCCCATGTCATTCTCCTATAAATAGGTTGCTTAGTTAAGAAATGAAAATCACACCAGAATCAGAGAATTCTTCTTCTATAATATTGTACGTATTTCTTTTGAGTATAAGGATACTTTGAGTGTAGCAAATAATGCAAGTTTTTCTCAAGAATATTTCCGCTATACTAGTTTTTGAGTATAAGGATATTTCGTTTAATATTCGTAAGAAGTATTATTTTCTTCTATACTCTATAGTATGTAAGTGATATTATTTCGTTTTATATTCCTAAATCTACACTTACTTTGATAAGTATTGCTTCTATAATCCCTAAAATTAGTAGAATATCATTTAGTTTTTCTATTCACTCGGGGTACTATTCACGTGATATTATTCACGACAAAATTAGTTTCTTTTCTGTCTAAATTATTTTTGATACATAAATATCATTCTTGAATTTTACTCCACAATTAGTTATCATGTTGACAATTTGGATATTCTTTAACTCTAGATAAATTTAATTATAAATCTCAAATATTTATCTTTGATCTCACTTGATTGATTCTGTAAGACCCCAACTTATTAATGAATAAAATCAAATTTTCTCTAAATATTATTGTGAATAATAAGGGGTTAATTTGATATCATACTTTGGTTATGGGTGAAATGTGCAAATTTTACAAAATAAGCAAGTGGTTATAAAATATTCATTTTGTCGGGGAATATTCGTTTGGTCGTGGAATATTCTTGCTGTCGGGAAATATTCGTACGATGGCGTAGCCTTGTGTGGGCCCCATAACGGAAAGCGATTGGATGAAGAAGACGACAAGTATAAGTTATTTATAAATAACGGCGTAGTTGTTACCGTTAATACTGTTGGAATACCCGGTGGTTAAAATACAGTGGCACACGGTATTGCACCAATTATTGATTTTTACGTAAGAAGGCACTACTCAATAATTATTACAGTAGTTATTGTTCAATATTTTATTTTATTGATTCAATAATTGTTGCGTTGATATTTTAAAATTGTTGCTGCACAGTATTTTCCATTATCAGATCAATAATTCATATTATTTGAATAATATTATTAGATAACATTATTGGCAATGTCTAGAAAGTTCTGTCTAAGGAGAGGTTTGGTCATCTAATTGCGCGCCAATAAGGAAAAATTCTTATTGGAAAGCCTCCTCTTTCCTGGGAACGGCCTGGTTGTCATAAATGTGATTCTGTAATATTATTTGTGAATAATTAATTATTGATTCATATGATAAGGAAATATTTATTTTATATGGATATAAATATTGGATATATTTTTGTGGTTAAAAATGAAGGAGTTAATGTTAAGGTTTTTATCAGTATTTTTGTCGGAATGGAGGTATTAAAAATCAGGGTTTTTGAGATATTTTGCGGGGGTTATAATTTTTAATCCGACCGTTGGATCGTGGTAATTTTTGGATATGTTATACATATATAAGTTGAGTATATGTCCACAAATTTTGAACCGTTAAAAATGAACGTATGATTTATTATGAATTTTACGAGATGACTGGTTCAGAAATTGTTGAATTTTCGGAGTTTATTATTTTGATGGAAAATTCTAGAATTGGTGGCCCCCACTTGTGGTTGATAAAGAAATGTGCTAAATTATATTTCAAATGTGGTGGGTGGGAATAGTAGCTGGTAAAGCCATCAGGTTGCAGGTCAAACCTACTAAAATTTTCCTATAAATAGAGGGCTAAGTTAGAATTGAAAATCACACCAGAAACAAGTTTTCTCTCTTTCTCTCTCTAGATTATTGAGTATATTTTGTGAGTATTTAGATACTTTGAGAGTTTCTATTCATCAGAGCAAGTTTCTTTCAGCTTTATACCGGTATTCCGACCAGAAGTACTGATATTTTGAGGTAAGGGATATTATTTTCTTCTTAATGATATTATTATCTTCAATATCATTATGCTGAAATATTGATATGAGTTTTTATCAAATTTGAAATTTTTTGTGTCGGGGTTACTATTCACGTATACGACACTATTCACGTATACGGCACTATTCACGAATACGGCACTATTCACCGAAAAATAAAATTTTTCTTTTTGTCCAAGATGTCTATTATGGTTACTATCTTTGATTGTATCCATGTTTTGATCTTTATTTTTTGAATTCTGCTTCACAATTGATTATTATGAAGTATTATTGATCTTGGATAAACTGTTATACGAATCCCTAATATTTGTCCTTCTATCTCGCTGGATTCGTTCTCTTTAAGATATTTTTTATCATCCTCAGTCCTAAATGATGATATTACTGAATATCTTTGGCCTGTAGTGCAAAGATGTATGATTACTTGATGAATATCTTTGGCCTGTAGTGCAAAGATGTATGATTACTTGATGAATATCTTTGGCCTGTAGTGTAAAGATGAACAGGTGTTGAGATGAACATGACCGACTGCTGATACAAATGAATATCTTTGGCCTGTAGTGCAAAGATGAATATTTGGTTAAAGATGATTATTAATCGATGTTACAGGGATAAAATATTGATGATGTACTTTTAAATCTTAGAAGATAGTAGAATTCTTTCTCTACTTGACTCTTCTAATGGTTTGCTGTTTCCGCTGCAGTTGTTGATCTAAAACTTGTTGTCGATTATATTCTATCAGATTTTTCCCTGTTGAAGACTAACGATAATTTGTTGTATATTATCTTAGTCATAATATTCTTTACTGGGCTAGTTGAGCTCACCCTTTTCCTTTTTGTTCTATTTTTTTCTTCTCAGGAGGTGAGAAAATAGCAGGATCTAGTCGGGGTATGGAGTGATGGTTCTAGAAAGATGGTTTAGCAGTCCTCACTATTTTTGTAAAATAGTATTTGAGTAATTGTAATGAGGACTTAATTGAGTATGAATACTGTCTAGATGACAATATTTGTATTTAAACTCACAGTATATGTGTTGTCGTATTTTGCACGACAATTGTAATAATAAAGTTGTAGTTATTTTCTGTACCATGTATTTGGCGACTCAGAATGGGTTGGAGGGATTGGACCTATTTTAGGGGCGTCACAGTTGGTATCAGAGCTTAGGGATATGATCCCTGGCTGAGATGTGAGACAAGAACTAGGAGGGGAGAGACGGGGAATTCCTTCGCTAGTATGACCTGACTAAGTTTATTTGGTGTTTATTTGGTCGGTCAGAGTATAGGGATAATATATGACATGACTATTAACCCTTGTTTTATGGCAGTATTTAAGAATGGCAGCTGAGAACGTTAATAATGGAGTAAATCAGACCGTGGAGACACCTTTGATCACCACCCAGGAGAACGTGCAACAGGAAGGCAATATTCCTCCTGTAAACAACGTTACCGAGCAAACGATGAATGATGGAATGTTTAGGAGCTTTTTACAGTTCATGCAAAATTAGACGAGAGAGACTCGTGTGCAGAATACGGGTGGAAATGATAACAACGCGCGGTTTGTCACAGCTAAGCAGTTCAAAGAATTGGGACCACCAGAATTTAAGGGAAAGCCGGATCCGATCATGGCGGAAACGTGGGTCAAGCAAATTACCAAAATATTCGATGTCTTGGGATGCACGGAGGAGCAGAAGGTTCCATTCGCTACCTTTATGTTCCGCGGTGAGGCAGACTACTGGTGGGAGTCTGTGAAGCGTACCCAGGCTGACGCACTCAACATGTCCTGGGAAAAATTTCAAAAACTGTTTAATGACAAGTACTTTCCTGAAAGTATTCGTCATATGAAGGAGGTAGAGTTTATTAGACTGGAACAAAACAACATGACGGTGTCCCAGTACGAGGCGAAGTTTGCAGAGTTATCCAGGTTTGCACCTCATTTGGTCGAAAATGAGGAACGAATGACAAGGATGTTTCTGAGAGGTTTAAAACCTGAGATTCGGCAATATCTTATCTCTCATAAATTTTCTTTATATTCAGATGTTGTAAACAGGGCTCAATTATTAGAGCGAGATAATGAGTATGTGCAACCGAGGGACCACAACCAGGGTCATACCGGTGGCGGCAGTCATCGAAGCAATGAAAACCAGCAGGGAGGAAAACATTCGGACAAAAGTGGTAACCACTCTGGTAATCGTGGTCGTGATAATAGAGCGAGTCGGGAGGAGATTTCAAGAAGAGAAGGTACAACAATGATAACGTGAAGATGTCAGCACAAACATCAACTGTTTCTAGGGGAGGAGAACGACCACCGGTCGTATGTTAAAAATGTGGGAAAGAGGGACATATCAGCCCAAACTGCCCACAACAATCCAAGGTATGTTATAACTGTGGAAAGGAGGGTCATATAGCTCGAGAGTGTTCTGTAGCAAAACCAAGTTCAGCGGGGATGGTGACTCCAAAAGTTGTCCCGGATAAGTCGAAATCAGCGGTTCTTGGAAGGGCATTTTTCGTGACTGGTCAGAATGCGAGGAACCCGAACGAAGTTAGCACGGGTTAGTTAATTATAAATTTTTGCGAAGTTTATACCTTATTAGATACCGGTTCTACCCATTCATTTATCTCTCCTGCTTATACTCAACGTTTAAACTTGATTCCGGAGAAGTTAAACATTGACCTATCTGTGGAAACTCCGTTAGGAGAAACTTTCGTTACATACACTGTTTATAAATCTTGTTTGATTCAAGTTGGCACTATCACATTACCTGTTGATCTTATCTCTTTAAAGATACTTGCTTTTGATGTGATTTTAGGAATTGATTGGTTAACCACTCATCATGCTAAAATTGATTGCTTTCGTAAGGTTGTTAGTTTTCATATTCCTAAGCAACCTGTTATTCGAATTCAAGCAACCAAACCACTAAAATCAATCGCTGTCATACCAAGCCATAAAGTCATTCGTTTATTGAAAAATGGATGTCAAGCTTTCTTAGCCCATGTCATGGACTTGAACAAAAATACGTCAGATTTGAATGATATTTCTATTGTTAGTAAATCCCTGACGTATTTCCTGAAGAATTTCTTGGCCTACGTGTGATATTGAATTTTGTATCTTCTTTGAATCTGGTACAAAACTCACTTCTAAAATCTAATATCGAATGGCTCCTATTGAACTTCAGGAGTTAAAAACCCAACTATAGAAGTTGGTACCCGAGCCTCTATCTGGTGACTTCCTTTGTGGAATGCACCAAAGCCAGACTCTCCGTAGGAGACGCCATATTCGTGCGGTAGTAAACTGATAGGTGTCATTGTGACGTGCTATCCAAGATTGGGATATGAATCACAATTGAGAGCAACCGAAGTCGGTGACCGAAGTACGTAGCTTTCTGGGCTTAGCTGGTTATTATCGGAGATTTGTGGAAGGATTTTCTCGAATCGCTACTCCATTAACTCATCTGACTCGGAAAGATACAAAATTCGGTTGGAGTGAGGAATGTGAGAAGAGTTTTCAAGAACTCAAGAGGAGACTCATTTCGGCACCTGTTCTGACAATACCATCTGGTTCGGATGGATTTGTTATCTACAGCGATGCTTCAGGCAAAGGGTTAGGATGTGTTCTCATGCAACATGGGAAAGTCATAGCCTATGCCTCACGACAACTCAAAGAATATGAGAGGAATTATCATACTCATGATTTGGAGTTGGCAGCAGTCGTTTTTGCGTTGAAGATTTGGAGACACTACCTGTATGGGGAGAAAGTGGAGATCTATATGGATCATAAAAGCCTCAAATATTTCTTCACCCAAAAAGAACTCAACATGCGGCAGCGACGTTGGCTCTAGCTGTTAAAAGATTACGATCATACCATCCAATATCATCCTGGAAAAGCAAACGGAGTAGCTGACGCATTGAGTAGAAGATCATATGCGGGTACGAGTGCAATGTTGTTAATACAAAGGCCCATTTTGTATGACTTGCAAAGGATGGAGATAGATATGAAGGCTCCAAGTACCCACATGATGATATCAAATATACGAGTAGAACCGACTTTAATCGATAACGTTAAAGCCGCTCATGCTACGGACATAGAGCTGATGCGTATGAAGAAGAAAGTGCAAGAAGGTGCTATTCCGGAAGCAAGAATCGATGAAGAAGGAATACTTCGAGTCCACTCCAGACTTTGTGTTCCTAACGATTCTGATTTGAAGTACAAGATCATGATGGAGTCACACAATACACCATTTGTAATCCATCCTGGAAGTACCAAAATGTATCATGATCTTCGACATACATTTTGGTGGAACAATATGAAGAGAGAGATTACAAAGTTTATCTCGAGGTATTTAACTTGTCAACGTGTAAAGGCGGAGCATCAAGTGCCAAAGGGTCCATTGCAACCACTTGAGATTCCGAAATGGAAGTGGGAAAACATTACAATGGATTTCGTTGCGGGTCTTCCCACGGTTTCTCAAGGCATAAATGCTATTTGGGTTATTGTTGATAGATTAACCAAGTCTGCTCATTTCTTGCCGATACGGGAGACTTATTCCCTTGAACGTCTTGCTAGTATGTACGTGAATGAGATTGTGAGGTTGCATGGCATGCCAATATCCATAGTTTCGGATTGTGACCCAAGATTCACTTCAAGATTTGGATTAGCTTGTAAAAAGCTATGGGCACGGATTTACGATTCAGTTCGGCATACCATCCTCAAACAGACGGACAATCGGAGAGAACTATTTAAACTCTTGAAGATCTATTAAGACTTTGTGTCCTAGACTTCAAAGGGAGTTGGGATAAGTATTTATCGTTTGTGGAATTCTCTTACAACAATAGTTATCAGGTAAGTATAGGTGTGACTCCATTTGAAGCATTATATGGACGAAAGTGTCGCTCTCCAATATGTTGGGATGAGGTGGGTGAAGCAACATTGTTGGGACCAGAGTTGGTACGTATTACTACAGAGAAGATCCAAACGATTCGACAACGTATACAAACGGCACAGGATCGACAAAAGAGTTATGCAGATCTTCATCGGAAGGACGTGGAATTTAATATTGGGGATCATGTATTATTACGTGTTGCACCATGGAAGGGAGTTACAAGATTTGGGAAGAGAGGAAAGCCCAATCCAAGATTTGTTGGTCCATTTGAGATTCTTGAGCGAATAGGAAATGTGGCATATAGACTCGCATTACCTCCAAGCATGTCTCGTGTTCATAATGTTTTTCACATATCTATGCTTCGTAAATATGTTAAAGACCCGAACCACATTATTGAGTTAGAACCAGACGAGATAGCTGAAGATTTAACGTACGAGGAGGTACCTGTTAAGATCTTAGATAGGAAAGAGCATGTCCTACGCACGAAGGTTATACCACAAGTTAAGGTTTTGTGGAGAAACCATGCTATTGAAGAAATGACCTGGGAGTTGGAATCAGAAATGAAAGCGAGGTATCCTCACCTTTTTGAAACATCAGGTACGTACGTCAATTTCGAGGACGAAATTTCATAAGGAGGGGAGGTTGTAAGACCCCAACTTATTAATAAATAAAATCAAATTTTCTCTAAATATTATTGTGAATAATAAGGGGTTAATTTGATATAATACTTTGGTTATGGGTGAAATGTGCAAATTTTGCAAAATAAGCAAGTGGTTATAAAATATTCATTTTGTCGGGGAATATTCGTTTGGTCGTGGAATATTCTTGCTGTCGGGGAATATTCGTACAACGGCGTAGCCTTGTGTGGGCCCCATAACGGAAAGCGATTGGATGAAGAAAACGACAAGTATAAGTTATTTATAAACAACGGCGTAGTTGTTACCGTTAATACTGTTGGAATACCCGGTGGTTAAAATACAGTGGCACACGGTATTGCACCAATTATTGATTCTTACGAAAGAAGGCACTACTCAATAATTGTTACAGTAGTTATTGTTCAATATTTTATTTTATTGATTCAATAATTGTTGCGTTGATATTTTATAATTGTTGTTGTACTGTATTTTCTATTATCAGATCAATAATTCATATTATTTAAATAATATTATTAGATAACATTATTGGCAATGTCTAGAAAGTTCTGTCTAAGGAGAGGTTTGGTCATCTAATTGCGCGCCAGTAAGGAGAAATCCTTATTGGAAAGCCCCCTCTTTCCTGGGAACGGCCTGGTTGTCATAAATGTGATTATGTAATATTATTTGTGAATAATTAATTATTGATTCATATGATAAGGAAATATTTATTTTATGTGGATATAAATGTTGGATATATTTTTGTGGTTAAAAATGAAGGAGTTAATGTTGAGGTTTTTATCATTATTTTTGTCGGAATGGAGGTATTAAAAATCAGGGTTTTTGAGATATTTTGCGGGGGTTATAATTTTTAATCCGACCGTTGGATCGTGGTAATTTTTGGATATGTTATACATATATAAGTTGAGTATATGTCCACAAATTTTGAACCGTTAAAAATGAACGTATGATTTATTATGAATTTTACGAGATGACTGGTTCAGAAATTGTTGAATTTTCAGAGTTTATCATTTTGATAAAAAATTCTAGAATTGGTGGGCCCCACTTGTGGTTGGTGAAGAAATGTACTGAATTATATTTCAAATGTGGTGGGTGGGAATAGTAGCAGGTAAAGCCATCAGGTTGCAGGTCAAACCTACTAAAATTTTCCTATAAATAGAGGGCTAAGTTAGAATTGAAAATCACACCAGAAACAAGTTTTCTCTCTTTCTCTCTCTAGATTATTGAGTATATTTTGTGAGTATTTAGATACTTTGAGAGTTTCTATTCATCAGAGCAAGTTTCTTTCAGCTTTATACCGGTATTCCGACCAGAAGTACTGATATCTTGAGGTAAGGGATATTATTTTCTTCTTAATGATATTATTTTCTTCAATATCATTATGCTGAAATATTGATATGAGTTTTTATCAAATTTGGAACTTTTTGTGTTGGGGTTACTATTCACGTATACGGCACTATTCACGTATACGGTACTATTCACGAATACGGCACTATTCACCGAAAAATAAAATTTTCCCTTTTTGTCCAAGATGTCTATTATGGTTACTATCTTTGATTATATCCATGTTTTGATCTTTATTTTTTGAATTCTGCTTCACAATTGATTATTATGAAGTATTATTGATCTTGGATAAACTGTTATACGAATCCCTAATATTTGTCCTTCTATCTCGCTGGATTCGTTCTCTTTAAGATATTTTTCATCATCCTCAGTCCTAAATGATGATATTACTGAATATCTTTGGCCTGTAGTGCAAAGATGTATGATTACTTGATGAATATCTTTGGCCTGTAGTGCAAAGATGTATGATTACTTGATGAATATCTTTGGCCTGTAGTGCAAAGATGAACAGGTGTTGAGATGAACATGACCGACTGGTGATACAAATGAATATCTTTGGCCTGTAGTGCAAAGATGAATATTTGATTAAAGATGATTATTAATCGATGTTACAGGGATAAAATATTGATGATGGACTTTTAAATCTTAGAAGATAGTAGAATTCTTTCTCTACTTGACTCTTCTATTGGTTTGTTGTTTCCGCTGCAGTTGTTGATCTAAAACTTGTTGTCGATTATATTCTATCAGATTTTTCCCTGTTGAAGACTAACGATAATTTGTTGTATATTATCTTAGTCATAATATTCTTTACTGGGCTAGTTGAGCTCACCCTTTTCCTTTTTGTTCCATTTTTTTCTTCTCAGGAGGTGAGAACATAGCAGGATCTAGTCGGGGTATGGAGTGATGGTTCTAGAAAGATGGTTTAGCAGTCCTCACTATTTCTATAAAATAGTATTTGAGTAATTGTAATGAGGACTTAATTGAGTATGAATACTGTCTAGATGACAATATTTGTATTTAAACTCACAGTATATGTGTTGTCGTATTTTGCACGACAATTGTAATAATAAAGTTGTAGTTATTTTCTGTACCATGTATTTGGCGACTCAGAATGGGTTGGAGGGATTGGACCTATTTTGGGGGCGTCACAGATTCCTTACATCACTGTCATAATCCTCATGCTTATATTGTGGTAAAAGTCATCTTTGGCCCGTAGTGCATAGATGGACTGTTGATTGGTATGATTATGACCAGGAATTGTGTATTGGTATAATCATGACCTGTAATGTTACAAAAAAATATTGTGGTGGAAGTCTTCTTTGGCCCGTAGTGCATAGATGGACATGTGTTTGGCATGATCATGACCACTGGTGATACAAACGAATATCCTTGGCCCGTAGTGCATGGATAATTTGTTGATTTGAAATATTTATTTATTGGTATTACAGAGTTAAAATATTGATGATAAACTTTTAAATCATAGAAGATAGTAGACATCATGATCTACTCTTCCAATGGATTGCTATTTTCGCTGCAGTTATTGATCTAAAACTTGTTGTTTATTGTATTCTATTAGATTTTTCACTATTGAGGACTAAGGATAGTTTTTTCTACATTATCTTAGCCATAATATTTTTTACTGGGCTAGTTGAGCTCACCCTTTTCCTTTTGGTTCCATTGTTCTTCTCAAGAGGCGAGAATGTAGCTAGGACTAGCCGGGGAGTGAAGTAATGGTCCAAAATAGTTATTATAGTAGTCCGCACTATTTTGTAAAATATTGTGACAATATTTGTAATGAGAACTTTATTTGAGTTTGGATATTGTCTACGAGACCTTATTTGTATTGAAACTCAGCTTATGTGTTGTCGTATTTTGCACGAAAGTTGTATAAATAGAGTTTATATTTGAATTCTGTACCATGTATTTGGCGACTCAGAATGGGTTGTGTAGACCTATTTTGGAGGCGTCACAGTTGGTATCAGAGCTTAGGGATATGATCTCTGGTGGAGATCTGGGATTAGAACTGGGAGGGGAGAGACGAGTAAATCCTTCGCTAGTGTGTCCTACTAAGCTTAAATATTATTTAATTGGTCGGTCAGAATATAAGGATAATATGTGACATGTCAATTTCTTTAATTAACCCTTTTTTTGTGGTAGTATTTGAGAATGGCATCTGAAAATTTTGAGATAAGCAATGGAGCACATGTGACCATTGAGTCACCGTCAATCAATAACTACGATAATGTGCATCAAGAAGGCAATAATCTTCCTATAAACAATAACACCGACCAAATGATAAACTATGGAATGTTTAGGAGCTTTCTACAATTCATGCAACACCAAACGAGAGAGACTCCTGTTCAAAATGCAGGTGGAAAAAATGGCAACTCACGGCTGGACACTGCTAAGCAATTCAAGGAGTTGGGACCGCCGGAGTTTTTGGGAAAGCCAGAGCCACTTAAGGTAGAAGCTTGGATTAAGCAGATCACCAAGATATTTGATGTCTTGGGATGCACAGAGGAACAAAAGGTTCCCTTCGCCACTTTTATGTTGCGAGGAGAGACAGATTACTGGTGGAAATCTGAAAAACGTACTCATCTTTTCGCACTAAAGATGTCTTAGGAGAAGTTCCAGGAATTGTTCAACGATAAGTATTTTTCAGAAAGTATTCGTCACATGAAGGAGGTGGAATTCATCAAACTAGAACATAACAATATGACCGTATCACAATACGAGGCTAAGTTTGTGGAGTTATCCCGGTTTGCATCCCATTTGGTGGATAATGAGGAGCGAATGACATGAATGTTTCTGCGAGGTTTAAAGCCTGAAATTCGTCAATACCTCATTTCTTATAAACTGTGTTTGTATTCAGATGTTGTGAATAGGGCTCAATTATTGGATTGAGATAATGAGATAGTTCAACCAAAAGAAAACAGCTGGCAAAATGATAATAGTCATACCAGTGGAAACAGTCATCGAAGTAGTGATAACAAACATGGAGGAAATTATCATGCCAGAAATGGTAACCACTTTGGTGGTAATCCTAGCTAAGATAATAGAAGAAATGAGTAAAGTGGAAATTTCAAAAAGAGAAGATTCAACAGTGACGGAAAGACATCGGCAGCAACACCAACACCCGTTTTTAAGGAAGGAGAACGACCACCGGTTGTATGCTATAAATGCGGACAGAAGGAACACATCAGTCCGAACTGTACGCAGAAACCCAAAGTGTATTATAATTGTGGAAAGGAAGGTCACTTAGCTCGATTTTTTAATGAAGCGAAGTCAAGTCCAGATGGGACGGTGGCACCAAAGGCTGTCCTGGACAAGTCAAAGTCGATGGTTCAAAGAAGAGTGTTTGTCATGACTTCTCAAAAAATCAAGGAACCCGAACGAAGTTAGCACGGGTAAGCTAATCATAAACTCTAGCGAAGTTTATACCTTATTAGATATCGGTTCTACCCATTCTTTTATTTCACCTACTTGTATTCAACGTTTAAACTTGACTCCTGAGAAATTATACTTTGACTTATCTATTGAAACTCCGTTGGGAGAAACCTTCATTACATCTACTGTTTATAAATCTTGTTTGATTCAAATCGGCACCCTCACATTACCTGTTGATCTCATCTCTTTGAAAATACTTGCATTTGATGTGATTTTAGGGATTGATTGGTTAACTACTCATCATGCTAAAATTGATTATTTTTGTAAGGTCGTTAGTTTTCATATTTTTAACCAACCTATTATGCGAATTCAAGCAACCAACCCACTAAAGTCAATCACTGTCATATCAAGCCATAAAGCTATTCGTTTATTGAAAAATGGATGTCCAACTTTCTTAGCCCATGTCACGTATTTAAACAAAAATACGTCAGATTTGAATGATATTTCTATTGTTAATAAATTTCCTGACATATTTCCCAAAGAACTTCCTGGTCTAACCCCAGAGCGTGAAATCGAATTTTGTATTGACCTTGAACCCGGTACAAAACCCAGTTCCAAAACCCCATATCGAATGGCTCCTATTAAACTTCAGGAGTTAAAAACCCAACAATAGGAACTGTTAGACATCGGTTTCATTCGTCCTAGTACATCTCCTTGGAGTGCTTCTATATTATTCGTAAAAAAGAAAGATGGGAGTATGCGACTTTGCATTGACTATCGGGAGTTGAATCATGTCACCATCAAAAATAGGTACCCGTACCTCGCATTGATGACATATCTTCATTCCGGATATCATCAGTTAAAGATTAAAATTAATGACATTCTAAACACTACAAGAAAACTGGCTAATTCTGACGGATATATTGTCGACGAAAATAATTTAGTCGGTCTTATAGTATTCCCGACGGAATATTCTGTCGGACCTAATTCTATCATAAATAATATAAATACGACCGAATTCGGTCGAAAATATGTCCGAGTAAAGACACCAAAAAATCCCGCTAGCGCGAATTATTTTCTCAACGGAATATTAGTATTTTCGATAGAATGTTCGTCGAATTTAACTTATCCTCAACAGATATAATTCTGACGAAATTCCGTCGAAAATTGTTAAATAAAAATAGATCTACAGATTCCTTTCAATCGCTGCTCTCTGTCTCTCTCTATCTCTCTCTCTCTCTCAGATGCCCTCTCACATTCTCAGCCGACCCTTCTCTGCCCTGCCTCCAGCACACCGCCGGGGTTAGGTCCCCAGCACACCGCCGGCGACTACCACACACCAGCCAGCTCTCTCCTGCCACTGGGGTTTTGCCGGCGACCACCACACCGACCGGGCTAGGTTCCCGAACCTCCGACTCTCTATTTCCCTCCTCATTTCTCCTCTTGTAATTCAAGGTATATACTGAAATTCCTAATTTTTTTAGCTAAGGTTAATATTTATTTTATTGATTTTGACTGGAATTAGTTTAATAAGTTATAATTGTATCTTTAAAGACTGTTTTTAGAACTCGGTACGGGCATTAGAAATTTATAGTTATCTTTCGGATTGACCAATGTCCATGCTGCCTTCATGGATATGATGAACCGTGTATTAAAGGAATATTTGGATCATGTCATGGTTGAATTTATTGATGACATCCTAATATATTCCAAAAGCCTTAAATATGTCTTCAACCAGAACGAACTTAACATATGCCAAAGACTTTGGCTCTAACTGTTGAAAGATTACGACCATGCCATTCAACACCATCCTAGAAAAGCGAACGTGGTAGCTGACGCGTTGAGTAGAAGATCATATGTGGGAATGAGTGCGATGTTGTTAACACAAAGACCCATTTTGTATGACTTACAAAGGATGAAGATAGAGTTAAAAATTACAGGGACCCGCGTGAAGATGGCAAATATACGCGTAGAACCGACTTTAATCGATAAAGTTAAAGTTGCTTAAGCTACAGACCCGAAGCTGATAAATATGAAGAAAAAAGTACAAGAAGGTGTTGTTTCAGAAGCAAGAATCGACGAAGAGAGGAAAGCCCAACCCTCGATTTATTGGTCCATTTGAAATCCTCGATCGAGTAGGAATTGTGGGTTATAGACTCGCCTTACCGCCAAGTATGTCTCGTGTTCATAACGTTCTTCACATATCTATGTTACGTAAATATGTGGAAGACCCAAAACACATTATTGAATTAGACCTAGAAGAGATAGAGGAAAATTTAACGTATTATGAGGTACCTGTCAAGATCTTGGATAAGAAGGAATATATTCTACGCTCAAAGGTTATACCTTAAACCAAAGTTTATGGAGAAACCATGATATTGAGGAAATGACCTGAGAGTCAGAATCTAAAATAAAAATGAGGTATCCTCACCTCTTCGACATACCAGGTACGTACATCAATTTTGAGGACGAAATTTCATAAGGAGAGGAGGTTGTAAGACCCCAACTTTTATGAATAAAGATTTAATTTTATCTAAATATTATTTTGAATAATAAGGTGTTGATTTGATATAATACTATGGTTATGAGTGATATGTGCAAATTTTTCAAAGTAAGCAAGTTGTCATAAAATATTCGTTTGGTCGGGGAATATTCGTTTTGTCAGGAAATTTTCGTACGATGGCACAATCATTGGTGGACCCAAGGCCGACCCTAAGTTTTGAAGGGCCTAAAGCAGACAACAAAAAAATGGGCCTTTTGCGAATTGCTATTAAGATAGGCATAAAAAACGAAGAACTCTCCTTTTGTTTCTTACTACCAAAAAATTTATCGAGTGAACCTACTTGAGATTGAACTAATTCATCCGTTTTTTTCTTTCTTTTTCTTTTTTCAGATCCAGACATATAATTTTTAGGAGCCATGCTGAGTTAAAATTTAAAAATCTGTAAAATTCCAGCATAATCTTGTGATTATCTATAAATTAATTACCAAATAGGGCCTCCTTTATTAAGAGTCTAACACTACTCCCAAATAATTAAAAAAACCCAAAAGACTGAGTCTAATGATGAACCCTCAGGTACATAATAATTAAACTAATTTGTACAAATTATATGCTTTAAATATGTAGAATATGTAGTATGCTTTAAACTGTCATTCTTGGAAGAAAATATTATCTTATAAAGAAAGAAAGCCTTTGTAAGATAAAGAAAAGATGAACTTACTGTCATATAAAATGCACCTCCACCATATGATTGACTAGACCCTTTCCCCTGACCACTTTCATCTTGAAATCATGAGCATAAAACAATGCAGTTACAGGTGAATAGAAGGTTTTGGTTTGATCATTCTAATTGATAAGGTAGAAAGCGCAATAATGGTGTCACGGTGTGAGATATAGCCTCAATATTTATTTATTTATTTGCTAAATTGGTATAAGCTCAATTTGATTACTAGTATGTTAAAGCACAATATACTTTCGTTGCAAACCACTATTCAAACAAACACATATATGTAAAATCCCTTTCTCCAAGCAAATTCTGTCAATAACGCACAAAATGAACATCTAACAAATGAAATATCTAGCACTAAATTCAAATTTATTCATAATAGCATAAAAAAATTCATAGTAGCATAAACAAATCTACTCAATCAGTCATCAAGCCCAATTAAATTAAACAATGCTTCTAAATCTCATAAACAAAACAATTAATTTCAAAACCCTAAAAAATAGAATTAATACCTGAAATTAAACAGTGATGAAGGACTGAAGGAGACGAAGGAGAAGCTCAATTGATTATTTACTTTTGAGATTGATTGATTTGTGTGAAGGAAATAATTTGTATGAACCGAGTCTGTGAAGCCGTGAAAGAGACTATCTGAGATGAAGGAGACTATCTGACCAATATGCTATTTAAGGGGGCCCTAAAAAATTTTGGGCCTAAAGCCCGGGCACCTTGGGCTTTAGTCTAGGGCCGGTGCTTGGTGGACCCCACAACAGAATGACTGTCGGATATAGAAAGCGACAGAAATAACATTTTTATAAAAATAACGGCAAAACTTTTGATGCGCGTGGTTATACCCGGTGATAAAAGTACAGTAATACGCGTGGTTGCAAAGTAGCACATGGTATTGTATAGTATCTCTGATTATTGATGCTTACTTAAGAAGTCACTCAGTTTCTTTTAATAATTGTCACAGAAGTTGCTGCATAGTATCTCATATTATTGATTCAATTATTATCACAGTATCATCTGCACAATATTTTATATTATTAAATCAATAATTGAGATGACACAGTTATTCATATTATTATTTGCATTATTGACAATGTCTAGAAAGTTTTGTCAGAGAAAGGGGTTAGGTTATTTAATTGTGCGGCAATAAGGAGAAGTCCTTATCGGAAAGCCCTCTTTTTCTTGGGAACGATCTGATTGTCAATATTGTGACTTATAATATTAATGATGAATAATTGTTGAAAGATTAAAAATGTGTTGATTGAAGATAAGTGATTTATGGTAAATGTATGACCCTGAATTATATGAAATGAAAGTATCCAATTTTCTTATAATTATTATTCTATTTAATAAATAGTTAAATTGATAAAAGGTTAAAGTTAAGGGTGATATTTGAAAATTTTGCAAAGTAAGCAAGTTAATATAAAATATTCGATTGGTCAGGGAATATTCGTACGATGGTACAATTATTGGTGAACCCCACAACGGAAGTATTGTCGTAATTAGAAAACGACATAAATATCTTTTTATAAAAATAATGGCGAAAGTTTTACCGTTAAACTGTTGAGATACCCAGTGGTAAAAATACAGTTATACACGTGGTTGCATAGTAGCACACGGTATTGATTATTGATGCTTACGTAAGAAGCCACTCAGTTTACTCAATTATTGCTACAGTAATTGTTGCATAGTATCTCACGTTATTTGATTCGATTATTGTCACAGTATCATCTGCATAATATTTTATATTAATAAATCAGTAATTGAGACAACAAAATTATTCATATTATTATTTGCAATATTGACGATATCTAGAAAGTTCTGTCGATGAGAGGTTTGGTTACCTAATTGCGCGCCAATAGGGAGAAATCCTTATCGGAAAGCCTCCTCTTTCCTGGGAATAATCTGGTTGTTAAATATTATGAGTTATAATATTAATGATGAATAATTGTTGAAGCATTAAGAATGTGTTTATTGAAGATAAGTGAATTACAAAAGTTAGAGGGGAATAATGCAAACTTAGAAAATTTTAGGGGTACTAAAGTGTAATAAGTTAAATCAATCTGGACCATTGGTGGTGGTTTTAATAGTAAATCAATCTGGACCATTGGTGGTGATTTTAATAGTAAATCAATTTGAACCGTCGATGGTGGTTTTAATAGTAAATCAATCTAGACCGTCGATGGTGGTTGTAATAGTAAATCAATCAGGACCGTCGATGGTGGTTTTAATAGTAAATTAATCTGGACCGTCGGTGGTGGTTTTAAAAGTAAATTAATTTGGATCGTCGGTGGTGATTTTAAAAGTAAATCAATCTGGACCGTCGGTTGTGATTTTAATAGTAATTAATATGGACCGTCCATTCTAATAGTAAATCAATCTGGGCCGTTCGTGAATAAGTTACTATTTAGTCCATTCTCCTATAAATAGAAGCTTAATTCTTCTTTCATTCTCACCAATTCACTGAGACTCGCAAGAGAAACTATAGAGAAAGAAACTATAGAGAGCAAGAAGAAGAGTATTATGCTACTTCACTATTAAAGTATCCAGTCTTCTACTAAGGTAAGAAGTATTGTTTCTTTCGTATTCATAAGGAATACTATTTTTCGTATTCATCCTTTAATATGTCGGAATAACCTGTCTACGCGGATTACGTACCGCATGACAGGTGAAAATCTATTTGTAGTTTCGTATGTTATTTCTTTTCATATTCTTAAATCTAAACTTACTATGGTAAGTATTGTTTCTATAATCCCTGAAATTTGTGGGATATCCTTGAAGTTTTGCGCTTCATCCAGTATCGTTTCATTGGAATATTGATCTGAACTTTATTATTAAATATCAATATTTTCACCGGGGTACTATTCATGGGTTACTATTCACTCGATTACTATTCACTAAAATATTATTCACTCGGGTATTCGGGATACTTTTCATGTCGGGATACTATTCACGAGTTACTATTCACGGGTTACTATTCACCCGATTACTATTCACTCAAATATTATTCACTCACGTATTTGGGGCACTTTTCTTGCTGGGGTACTATTCTCGAAGTACTATTCACAGGGTACTATTTACGGGATACTATTCACCAAAAAATTTATTTTTTTTCTATCTAAATTATTTTTGATACATGGATATTATTCTTGAATTTTACTCCACAAAGCAGTATCATGTTGATAATTTGGACATTAATAAATTCTAGATAAATTAAATTATAAAGCTTTAAAATTTATCCTGTGCTTTATTTTACATGAATTCTTATATCATTGTCATCATCCTCATGCTTATATTGTGATGAAAGTCATCTTTGGCTTACGTGCATAAATGGACTGTTGATTAGTCTGATTATGACCAGGGATCATTCGGTATAATCATGACCCGTAATGTTACAAATGATGTGGTATAGAAAAATCCTCATTGGCCTGTAGTACATTGATGGGCAGTTGTTGGTATGATTATGACTAGGGATTATTCGGTATAATCATTACCATTGATGATTACATGAATATCCTTGGCCCGTAGTGCAGGGATGATTCGATGATGTAGTTTATTTATTAAGCTGAGTCTCAGCGATAAAGTTGATGAAAACCTTTTTAACTCATAGAAGATAGTAGATATCATGCTCTACTTAACTCTTCTAATGGATTGCTTATTCCGCTGCAGTTAAACTTGTTGTCTATTATATTCTATCAGTTTAACATTGTTGAAGGCTAATGATAACTTATTCTGCATTACCTTAGTTATAATATTTCTTATTGGGCTAGTTGAGCTCACCCTCTTGCTTTCATTATTCTCTTCAGGAAATGAGAACATAATCGGGACTAGTCGGGGAACGGAGTAATGGTCCGAGATGGCTGTTTTAGTAATCCTCACTATTTAGTGTGATAATAAATGTAATGAGGATTGAATTTGAGTTTGGATATTGTCTATGAGACAATATTCATGTAAAAACTCTCAGCTGTTGTTGTATAATTAAGTTTGTATTTGTATTTAGTACCATGTATTTGGCGACCCAAGATGGGTGATGTATACCTATTTTGGGGACGTCACAGTAAATATTTATTCAATTTTTGATATAAATAGAAGGGTTTGTCATGAAGTATTTTTTGTAAGTTTGACTTATTAGATGGACCCCCACTTACTCATTTTTCAAAATCGCCGGTAGAAAGTTGTCTCAAATTTTTTTTCTTATTATTATAATAGTAATAAACATAAAACTTTTTATATAAAATAGAATACTTTTTATAATATATATAATTATTTGTTTTATTAGATTATAATTAGAATATATTATATTTTATATAAAGTTTTTGTTTTATTAGAATATTTTATTGCACAGTGATGAATAGTAAAAATAAAAAAATCATCCGAATTCCTGTGAGTTTTCTTTCTGTTCATCCGTGATTATTTTCTTAAATAGTGCTCTGTCATTCTCCTATAAATAGATTGCTTAGTTAAGAAATAAAAATCACACCAAAATCAGAGAATTCTTCTTCTATAATATTGCGCGTATTTCTTTTGAGTATAAGGATACTTTGAGTGTAGCAAATAATGCAAGTTTTTCTCAAGAATATCTTCGCTATACTAGTCAGATTTCGTCTCCTACCAAGGTAAGGGATATTATTTTCGTTCAATAATAGTAAAAAATATTATTTTCTTCCATACTCTATAGTATGTAAGTGATATTATTTCTTTTCATATTCCTAAATCTACACTTACTTTGATAAGTATTACTTCTATAATCCCTGAAATTAGTAGAACATCCTTTATTTTTGCGCTTCATCTAGTATCGTTTCACTGAAATATTGGTCTGAACCTTCTTATTAAATTTTAATATTTTCATTCGGGGTACTATTCACGAAGTACTATTCAGTCGGGGTACTATTCACAACAAAATTTGTTTCATTTTTGTCCAAATTATTTTTGATACATGAATATTATTCTTGAATTTTACTCTACAATTAGTTATCATGTTGACAATTTGGACATTCTTGGACTTTAGATAAATTGAATTATAAATCTCTAATATTTATCCTTGATCTCACTTGATTGATTCCTTACATCATTGTCATCATCCTCATGCTTATATTGTGGTGAAAGACATCTTTGGCCCATAGTGCATATATTGACTGTTGATTGGTGTGATTATGACCAGGAATTGTGTATTGGTATAATAATGACCTGTAATGTTACAGACAAATATTGTGGTGAAAGTCATCTTTGACCCGTAGTGCATAGATGGACAGGTGTTTGGCATGATCATGACCACTGGTGATACAAATGAATATCCTTGACCCGTACGTAGTGTGATGCCCCCAAAATAGGTATACATAACCCATTTTGAGTCGCCAAATACATGGTACAGAAACAAGTACAACCTCAGTAATACAATTGTCGTGCAAAATATGACAACACATATACTGTGAGTTTGAATACAAATATTTTCTAATAGACAGTATACAAACTCAAAAGGAGTCCTCATTACAATTATTGATACACTATTTTACAAAATAGTGAGGACTACTAAAACAACTATCCTGAACCATCACTCCATACCCCGGCAAGTTCCTACCATGTTCTCACCTCCTGAGAAGAAAAATGGAACAAAAAGAAAAAGGGTGAGCTCAACTAGCCTAGTAAAGAATATTATGACTAAGATAATATACAACAAAATATCAATAGTCTTCAACAGGAAAAAATCTGATAGAATATAATAGACAACAAGTTTTAGATCAACAACTGCAACGGAAACATCAATCCATTAAAACAGTCAAGTAGAGAATGAATTCTACTATCTTCTAAGATTTAAAAGTCCATCATCAATATTTTATCGCTGTAACATCAATCAATATACATCTTGAATCAAATATTTATCTTTGCACTACAGGCCAAAGATATTCATTTGTATCACCAGTTGGTCATGTTCGTCTCAACACCTGTTCATCTTTGCACTACGGGCCAAAGATATTCATCAGTTAATCATTCATCTTTGCACTACAGGCCAAAGATATTCAGTAACATCATCATTTAGGACTGAGGATGATGAAAAATATCTTAAAGAAAACGAATCCAGTGAGACAAAAGGATAAATATTAGGGATTCGTATTACAGTTTATCCAAGTTCAATAATACTCCATAATAACCAATTGTGAAGCAGAATTCAAAAATAAAGATCAAAACATGGATAAAATCAAAGATAGTAACCATAATAGACATCTTGGACAAAAAGAAGAAAATTTTATTTTTCGGTGAATAGTGTCGTATTCGTGAATAGTGCCGTGTACGTGAATAGTGTCTTATACGTAAATAGTAACCCCGACACAAAAAGGTAGAAATTCCACAATAAAATTCATATCAATATTTCGGCATAATGATATTGAAGAAAATAATATCATTTACGAAGAAAATAACATCCCTTACCTCAAAAGAACAGTACTTCCAGCTGAAATATCAGGAAGAAAACTTCCACTGATGAATAGCAACTCACAAAGTATCTAAATACTCACAAAATACGCTCAATAATATAGAGAGAGAAAGAGAGAAAACTTGTTTCTAGTGTGATTTTTAATTCTAACTAAGCACCCTATTTATAGAAAAATACTTAGAACGCCATAGCAAACTAACCTGCTACCTCATGGCTTTACCTGCTACTATTCACGCTCATCACTATTGAAAATAAATTCCAGCACATTTCATTTCTCACCAACCAAAAGTGGGGCCCGCCATATTTTAAAAAAAATATTTATTTCTGAAAAATCAATAATTCATAATAAATAGCCCTTTTATCAGAAAAATACGAATTTTATGTCCATTCCATAGAAAATTGAATTCTCTACAACTTTGTAGAAGAAAGTTTTTCCAAATTCCAAACAGAAAATGCCCGAAATCCACATACGGACGATTTATAATACCTCCATTCTGACAAAATACTGATAAAATACCTCAGCATTTATTCCATCATTTATAACCACAATAAATATATCCATCATTTATATCCACATAAAATAAATATTTCCTTATCATATAAATTAATAATTAATTATTTACAAATAATATTACAGAATCACAATTATGACAACCAGGTCGTTCTCAGGAAAAAGGGGGCTTTCCGATTAGTATTTCTCCTTACTGGCGCGCAATTAGGTGACCAAACCCCTTTTCTAGACAGAACTTCCTTAGACATTGCCAATAATGCTATCTAATAATATTATTCAAATAATATGAATTATTGATCTGATAATGGGAAATACTGTGCAGTGACAATTATTGAAACAACAATAATATAAAATATCAACGTGGTAATTATTGAAAAAATAAAATATTGAACAGTAATTACTGTAACAATTATTGAGTACTGTCTTCTTACGTAAGAATCAATAATTCAAAAATACTGTGCAATACCATGTGCTACTGTGCAACCATGCGTATTACTGTATTTTAACCATATGGTATTCCAACAGTGTTAACGGTAACAACTTCGCCGTTATTTATAAAAACTCAAACTCGTCGTTATATTCATTCGACCTTTTTTCGTTATGGGACCCACAAATTGCTGCGCAGTCCTACTACTATTCCCCGACAGCAAGAATATTTCATGACCAAACGAATATTCCCCGACAACAATGAATATTTTATAACCACTTGCTTATTTTGTAAAATTTTCACATTTCACCAATAACCAAAGCATTATATCAAATTAACACCTTATTATTCACAATAATAAATAGAGGAAATTCGATTTTATTCATTAAAAAGTTGTGGTCTTACAACCTCCCCTCCTTATAAAATTTTGTCCTCGAAATTGACGTACGTACCTGGTGTTTCGAAAAGGTGAGGATACCTCACTTTCATTTTTGATTCCAACTCCTAGGTCATTTCTTCAATAATATGATTTCTCTATAAAACCTTAACTTGTAGTATAACCTTGGTGCGTAGGACATGCTCTTTCCTATCCAAGACCTTAATAGGTACCTCATCGTAGTTAAATCTTCAGCTATCTCGTTTGGTTCTAACTCAACAATGTGGTTCGGGTCTTTAACATATTTACGAAGCATAGATATGTGAAAAACATTATGAGCACGAGACATGGTTGGAGGTAAAACGATTCTATGGGCCACATTTCCTATTCGGTCAAGAATTTCAAATGGAGCAACAAATTGTGGATTGAGCTTTCCTCTCTTCCCAAATCTTGTAACTTCCTTCCATGGAGCAATACGTAACAATATATGATCCCCAATATTAAATTCCACGTCTTTTTGATGAAGATCTGCATAACTCTTTTGTCGATCATGTGTCGTTTGTATACGTTGTCGAATCGTTTGGATCTTTTCTATAGTTATACGTATCAATTCTGGTCCCACAACGTTGCTTCACCTACCTTGTCCCAGTATACTGGAGAGCGACATTTTCTTCCATACAACGTCTCGAATGGAGCAATGCCTATACTTGCCTAATAAATATTATTGTAGGAGAATTCCACCAATGGTAGGTACTTATCACAACTCTCTTTGAAATCTAGGACATAGATTCTTAATAAATCTTCCAGAGTTTGAATAGTCCTCTCTGATTGCCCGTCCGTTTGAGGATGGTATGCCGAACTGAATCGTAAATCCGTGTCCATAGCTTTCTGCAAGCTAACCCAAAATCGTTAAGTGAATCTTGGGTCACGATCCGAAACTATGGATACTGGCATGCCGTGCAATCTCACAATCTCATTCACGTACATACGAGCAAGACGTTCAAGGGAATAAGTCTCCCGTATAGGCAAGAAATGAGCAGACATGGTTAATCTATCAACAATAACCCAAATCGCATTTATGCCTTGAGAAACCTTGGGAAGACCCATAATGAAATCCATAGTAATGTGTTCCCACTTCCATTTCAGAATCTCAAGTGGTTGCAATGGACCCTTTTGCACTTGATGCTCCGCTTTTACACGTTGACAAGTTAAACACCTCGAGATAAACTCCGCGATCTCTCTCTTCATATTGCTCCACCAAAATGTATGTTGAAGATCATGATATATTTTGGTACTCCTAGGATGGATTGCAAATGGTATGTTGTGTGCCTCCATCATGATTTTATGCTTCAAGTTAGAATCGTTAGGAACACAAAGTCTGAAGTTGACTCGAATTATTCCTTCTTCATCGATTCTTGCTTCTGGAATAGCACCTTCTTGTACTTTCTTCTTCATATGCATCAGCTCCATGTCCGTAACTTGAGCATCTTTAACTTTATCGATTAAAGTCGGTTCTACTCGTATGCTTGATATCATCGCGTAGGTATGATAAGTGGATTTTATACCTACTTATGGAGTACCAATTCATGCGAACTATGCTCATCTCAAGTACTTTTTAGTATGTTTTAGCTGTATTTCATGTTAATTTACATTTCGCATACTTAAAACTCCTTTTGGTGAATAAGTGTAGGAATCGGCCTAATTTGGTGCTGTTATAGGGCACGAGGCTAATGGATGCGTGAAAGCGAGGCAAAAGCGGGATATGCATGGCATGAAGGTGCAATGGAGCAAGGAGACCAAGCATGGAAGGAGATTAAGCATGAATTAACAAGTAGCAGCAGCAGTAGCATGACAAAATCAGAACAAGAACCAGGATCTATAGAATGCAAGCCGCGCGGTCGCGCGGCAGGATAGCCTTGAGAGCGCGCGCGCGCACGAGTACCCAGCCAGACCTTGGAACCTACTGCAAGTTACGCGGCCGCGAGCATGACAAGCCTAAGGAGCGCGCGCCCGCTCGAGAGCCAAGCTGAACATTGAGACTTACTACAAGTCTCGTGCCCGCGCGAGTAAAAAGCTGGAGGAGCGTGAGGCCGCGCGCGAGGCCTGTAGCTGCTGATTTTTTTAATTTTATTTTTCGATTAAAATGATTGGAATTGATTTAAAAACGATATCTGACTGGTGTCAGAGGATCTTGGAGAATTTTTAGTCGTATTTTTGACATCGTAATTAGGGTTTACTCTCTAGGGGAGATTCCAACATAGAAGGAGGCCAAAAACGCTATTTTCTCTACTCCTTCTTGGGATTTTCTATCAGAGTGGATTATTATTATTATTTTGCTGGAATCTTATGAGGATTTGAATATTGATCTATATTCAGCAATTGGGTTTGATTGTTTCTACCTTTCATCTTTCAATTGTCTGTTTATTAATCATGTGTAGATTTGATCCCATGATGGCTTTTGGTTCAGTCATGAACTAAACTCCATTATGGGATTTTAACGGATTTTAATATGTAGTTTGATTGCATGCTTGAATGTTGGTTTGTTTTACGTATCATATGGAATGTCTATCATGATTGGTTTGCATGTATGAATGCTTGATCACCATTCGTTTTAGTACTTGTATGGAATTGACAATGAACATGCAAGTATGGATTGTAATCATGATAGTATACGTATATGGGGCTGTTTTATATGGCTTGTGTATTTCGTAAACCAGATAGACATATACTGTTTCACCGTATAAGTTAGAATAAGGGCTTGAACTTAAATTCAATATAGTTGCAATTTCACATAGAAATATAGTGATTTTGGTTATATTGATGATTACATAGAGTCTATCATCTGTGGATGTTGTGTAAGTAGGTTTTAGTACATTGAAAAATGGTTAACATTCTTTTAGTGCTCTTGGCTACTTTCTTGTGATATGTGAACAAGTCGTGCATGATAGTGGCGATTGAATGAAATATTAAATGAAGTTAGGATCCCATTATTTCCAGATTTGATTTATTCCGTGTTATTATTGTTTTAGTTGTTATTTGCGATTTGAGAACAAACCAATCTTAGTCATTAGTTTGAGCATATAAATATAGTGATTTAATTAATGCATATTGATTTAAATTAAGCAACTTTCTCTGTGGGATCGATACTTTACTTGCTCTGTATTGCTTGTTGACGCATGTATGCTTGCATGAGTTAGAGCTCTTTTGTTAAGACTAAAAAAGAGGCAATAGGGTACTTGGAGCCTTTAACTCTATCTCCATCCTTTGCAAGTCATACAAAATAGGCCTTTGTGTTAACAACATTGTACTCGTACCCACATATGATCTTCTACTTAATGTGTCAGCTACCACGTTTGGATGGTATGATCATAATCGTTCAACAGCTCGAGCCAACGTCGTTGCCGCATGTTGAGTTCCTTTTGGGTGAAGAAATATTTGAGACTTTTATGATCTGTATAGATCTCCACTTTCTCCTCATACAGGTAGTGTCTCCAGATCTTCAACGCGAAAACGACTGCTGCCAACTCCAGATCATGAGTAGGATAATTCCTCTTATATTCTTTGAGTTGTCGCGAGGCATAGGCTATGACTTTCCCATGTTGCATGAGAACACATCCTAACCTTTTGCCTGAAGCATCGCTGTAGATAACAAATTCATCCGAACCAGATGGTATTATCAGAACAGGTGTCGAAATAAGTCTTCTCTTGAGTTCTTGAAAACTCTTCTCACAATCCTCGCTCCAATTGAATTTTGTATCTTTACGAGTCAGCTGAGTTAACGGAGTAGCGATTCGAGAAAATCTTTCCACGAATCTCTGATAATAACCAGCTAAGCCCAGAAAGCTACGTACTTCGGTCACCGACTTCTATTGCTCCCAACTTTGTATTGCAACAATTTTCGCTGGGTCGACAGATACTCCATGTTTTGACACCACGTGCCCAAGGAATGCTACTTCCTCAAGCCAGAACTCATATTTCTTTAACTTGGCATATAGCTTGTTATCACGAAGCCTTTGAAGTACCAGCTTCAAATGGTGCTCATGATCTTCACGGCTTTTGGAATAGATGAGGATGTCATCAATAAAGACGACAACGAACTGATCCAAATATTCTTTGAACACACGGTTCATCATATCCATGAAAGCAGTAGGAACATTAGTCAATCCAAAAGATATGACTAAGAATTCATAAATCCCGTACCGAGTTCTGAAGGCAGTCTTTGAAATATCCTCAGTTTTAATCCTCAGCTGATGATATCCAGATCGAAGATCGATCTTTGAAAAGAATTGTGCTCCTTACAACTAGTCGAACAAGTCATCAATGCGAGGTAGCAGATACCTATTCTTGATGGTGACATGGTTCAATTCTCGGTAGTCAATACAAAGTCGCATACTCTCGTCTTTCTTCTTTACGAATAACACAGGAGCACCCCAAGGAGATGTACTAAGATGAATGAAACCGATGTCCAACAACTCCTGTAGTTGGACCTTTAACTCCTGAAGTTCAATAGGAGCCATTCGATATGGGGTTTAGAAATGGGTTTTGTACCAGGTTCAAGGTCAATAAAGAATTCAACTTCACGTTCTAGGGGTAGACCAGAAAGTTCTTCAAGAAATACGTCAGGAAATTCACTAACAACAGAAATTTTATTCAAATCTGACGCGTTTTTGTTCAAGTCCGTGATATGGGCTAAGAAAGCTTGACATCCATTTTTCAATAAACGAATAGCTTTATGGCTTGATAAGACAGTGATTGATTTTAGCAGTTTGTTTATTTGAATTTGCATAACAGGTTGGTTAGGAATATGAAAACTAACAACCTTACGAAAACAATCAATTTTGCATGATGAGTGGTTAACCAATCAATCCCTAAGATCACGTCAAATGCAAGTATTTTCAACGAAATAAGATCGGCAGGTAATGTTATGGTTCCAACTTGAATCATGCAAGATTTATAAATAGTAGATGTAATGAAGGTTTCTCCTAACGGAGTCTCAACAGATAAGTCAAGGTTTAATTTCTCCGGAGTTAAGTTCAAACGTTGAGCACAAGCAGGAGAGATAAAAGAATGGGTAGAACCGGTATCTAGTAAGGTATAAACTTCGCAAAAATTTATGATTAACTAACCCGTGATAACTTCGTTCGGTTCCTCGCTTTTTGGAAAGTTATGAAAGGCGCTCTCACTTGAACCATCGATTTTGACTTATCTGGGACAGCCTTTGGTGTCATCATTATCGCTAGAATTGACTTTCGCTATAAGGTATATTCCACCATCAACTACTTCGTTGTACTCCTGTTTCATGATCTGGATCATTAATCTTCGATCCATATCGAATTAGGATTGACCGCAATGTACAAGGTAATTCAAAACTTAATGCTGGGTTCTCTCAATTGCTGTCCAAAAATAGAAATACATATCATCTATTTTAGCCTTCTTAGATCGGACATCTCTTTCCACAATATCAACGCGTCGTGCGACTTTTACCCATGCCTCATTCTCACTCGTTCAGTTGTTTTTTCTTTCAGCTCAGATTCCATCTTTATCATCTTATACTCTGCCAAAGAGTGCTTCTGTTCAAGCATCACATATCGAGTAACACAAGCTTGAATCGTTGCATCCTTTTGCTCCACGACCGCTTGTTGTTCTTCAGTCTGCTCTTCTAACTTATGAATACGATTTTGCAATTCTACATTTTGATCATAAAATTCTTCTAATAAATTCTCCTCAGGTTCCTCTTCTTCCTCACTCTCAGCTGCTACCTCTGCGACTAGCTCGGGTGCAACTATTAATTCTTCCATCACCACAAGAATATCTCTAATTCCTTCTTCGCCTGACATCACATTATCCTGGTTGGTGATTAGAGGTGTCTCCACGGTCTCATTCACTCCATTGTTAACGTTCTCTGATGCCATTCTTAAAAATTGCCATAAAATAAGGGTTAATTAACAAATTAACATATCACATATTAACCATATGCTCTGACTGACCAACCAAATAAGCTTAGGTAGGACACACTAGCGAAAGATTTACTCGTCTCTCCCCTCCTAGTTCTATTCCCTGATCTCTGCCAGAGACCATATCCATAAGCTCTGATACCAACTGTGACGCCCCCAAAATAGGTATACATCACCCATTCTGAGTCGCCAAATACATGGTACAAAAACAAATACAACCTCAGTAATACAATTGTCGTGCAAAATACGACAACACATATACTATGAGTTTGAATACAAATATTGTCTAATAGACAGTATACAAACTCAAAAGGAGTCCTCATTACAATTATTGATACACTATTTTACAAAATAGTGAGGACTACTAAAACAACTATCTTGAACCATCACTCCATACACCGGCTAGTTCTTGCTATGTTGTCACCTCCAGAGAAAAAAAATGGAACAAAAAGGAAAAGGGTGAGCTCAACTAGCCCAGTAAAGAATATATTATGACTAATATAATATACAACAAATTATCAATAGTCTTCAACAGGAAAAAATCTGATAGAATATAATAGACAACAAGTTTTAGATCAACAACTCTAGCAGAAACAGCTATACATTAGAAGAGTCAAGTAAAGAATGAATTCTACTATCTTCTAAGATTTAAAAGTCCATCATCAATATTTTATCCCTATAACATCAATTAATATACATCTTGAATCAAATATTCATCTTTGCACTATAGGCCAAAGATATTCATTTGTATCACCAGTTGGTCATGTTCATCTCAACACCTGTTCATCTTTGCACTACAGGTCAAAGATATTCATCAGTTAATCATTCATCTTTACACTACAGGCCAAAGATATTTAGTAATATCATCATTTAGGACTAAGGATGATGAAAAATATCTTAAAGAAAACGAATAGAGTGAGACAAAAGGACAAATATTAGGAATTCGTATTACAGTTTATCCAAGTTCAATAATACTCCATAATAATCAATTGTGAAGTAGCATTCAAAAATAAAGATCAAAACATGGATACAATCAAACATAGTAATCATAATAGACATCTTGGACAAAAGAAGAAAATTTCATTTTTCGGTGAATAGTGTCGTATTCGTGAATAGTGTCATATACGTGAATAGTGTCGTATACGTGAATAGTAACCCCGACACAAAAATGTAGAAATTCCACAATAAAATTCATATCAATATTTCGGCATAATGATATTGAAGAAAATAATATCATTTACGAAGAAAATAACATCCTTTACCTCAAAAGAATAGTACTTCCGGCTGAAATATCAGGTATAAGGCTGAAGGAAACTTGCACTGATGAATAACAACACACAAAGTATCTAAATACTCACAAAATACGCTCGATAACATAGAGAGAGAAAGAGAGAAAACATATTTCTGGTGTGATTTTCAATTCTAACTAAGCACCTTATTTATAGAAAAATGCTTAGAACGCCATAACAGACTAACCTGCTACCTGATGGCTGTACCTACTACTATTCATGTCCACCACTTTTGAAAATAAATTCCAACACATTTCATTTCTCACCAACCAAAAGTGGGGCCCGCCATATTTAAAAAAAATATTTATTTTCGAAACTTTAATAATTCATAATAAATAGCCCTTTTATCAGAAAAATACGAATTTTATGTCCATTCCATAGGAAATCAAATTCTCAACAATTTTGAAGAAGAAGGCTTTCCAAATTCCAAACAGAAAATGCCCGAAATTCACATACGGACGATTTTTAATACCTCAATTCCGACAAAATACTGATAAAATACCTCAGCATATATTCCATCATTTATAACCACAATAAATATATCCATCATTTATATCTACATAAAATAAATATTTCCTTATCATATAAATCAATAATTAATTATTCACAAATAATATTACAGAATCACAATTTTGACAACCAAGTCGTTCCCAGGAAATAGGGAGTTTTCCGATAAGGATTTCTCCTTATTAGGAATTCGTATTACAGTTTATCCAAGTTCAATAATACTCCATAATAATCAATTGTGAAGTAGCATTCAAAAATAAAGATCAAAATATGGATACAATCAAAGATAGTAACCATAATAGACATCTTGGACAAAAGAAGAAAATTTTATTTTTCGGTGAATAGTGTCGTATTCGTGAATAGTGTCGTATACGTGAATAGTAACCCCGACACAAAAATATAGAAATTCCATAATAAAATTCATATTAATATTTCGACATAATGATATTGAAGAAAATAATATCATTTACGAAGAAAATAACATCCTTTACCTCAAAAGAATAGTACTTCCGGCTGAAATATCAGGTATAAGGCTGAAGAAAACTTGCACTGATGAATAACAACTCACAAAGTATCTAAATACTCACAAAATACGCTCGATAACATAGAGAGAGAAAGAGAGAAAACATATTTTTGGTGTGATTTTTAATTCTAACTAAGCACCTTATTTATAGAAAAATGCTTAGAACGCCATAACAGACTAACCTGTTACCTGATGGCTGTACCTACTACTATTCATGTCCACCACTTTTGAAAATAAATTCTAACACATTTCATTTCTCACCAACCAAAAGTGGGGCCCGCCATATTTAAAAAAATATTTATTTCCAAAATTTTAATAATTCATAATAAATAGCCCTTTTATCAGAAAAATACGAATTTTATGTCCATTCCATAGGAAATCAAATTCTCTACAACTTTGAAGAAGAAAGGTTTTCCAAATTTCAAACAGAAAATGCCCGAAATCCACATACGGACGATTTTTAATACCTCAATTCCGACAAAATACTGATAAAATACCTCAGTATTTATTCCATCATTTATAACCACAATAAATATATCCATCATTTATATTCACATAAAATAAATATTTCCTTATCATATAAATCAATAATTAATTATTCACAAATAATATTACAGAATCACAATTATGACAACTAGGTCGTTCCCAGGAAAGAGGGGTTTTTCCGATAAGGATTTCTTCTTACTGGTGCGCAATTAGGTGACCAAACCTCTTTTCTAGACAGAACTTCCTTAGAGATTGACAATAATGCTATCTAATAATATTATTCAAATAATATGAATTATTGATCTGATAATGAGAAATATTGTGCAGTGACAATTATTGAAACAACAATAATATAAAATATCAACGTAGCAATTATTAAAAAAATAAAATATTGAACAGTAATTATTGTAACAATTATTGAGTAGTGCCTTCTTACGTAAGAATCAATAATTCAAAAATACCGTGCAATACCATGTGCTACTGTGCAACCACGCGTATTACTATATTTTAATCACCGGGTATTCTAACAGTGTTAACGGTAATAATTACGTCGTTATTTATAAAAACTCAAACTTGTTGTTATCTTCATCCGACCATTTTCCGTTATGGGCCCATAAATGGCTGCGCCGTCGTACGAATATTCCCCGATAGCAAGAATAGTCCCCGACAATAATGAATATTTTATAACCACTTACTTATTTTGCAAAATTTGCACATTTCACCCATAAACAAAATATTATATCAAATTAACACCTTATTATTCACAATACTAAATAGAGAAAATTCGATTTTATTCATTAAAAAGTTGGGGTCTTACACGTAGTGCATGAATAATTTTTTGATTTGAAATATTTATTAATTGGTGTTATAGAGATAAAATATTGATGATGGACTTTTAAATCATAAAAGATAGTAGACATCATGCTCTACTCTTCTAATGGATTGCTATTTCTGCTGCAGTTATTTATCTAAAACTTATTGTTTATTGTATTCTATCAGATTTTTTACTGTTGAGGACTAAGGATAATTTGTTCAATATTATCGTAGTCATAATATTCTTACTGGTCTAGTTGAGCTCACCCTTTTCTTTTTGGTTCTATTATTCTTCTCAGGAGGTAATAATGTAGCTGGGACTAGTAGGGGAGTGGAGTAATGGTTCAAGATAATTATTATAGTAGTACTCACTATTTTGTAAAATAGTGTGACAATATTTGTAATGATGACTTTATTTGAGTTTGGATATTGTCTACGAGACAATATTTGTATTGAAACTTAGCTTATGTGTTGTTGTATTTTGCACGACAGTTTTATAAATGAAGTTTGTATTTGAATTATGCACCATGTATTTGGCGACTCAGAATGGGTTGTGTAGACCTATTTTGAATGGGTAACACATATTATCCGGATAGTCATAATATATTATTTATAAGGCATCACTCATTATGTAGAATAAGTATTATTTATTTATAGTTAAATTAAAGGAGTTTAATTCATTATAAATAATATTAGAATTTTTTTTAATTTATTTATTCTACCACTGGCTTAATATTGAACCCAGAGGGTCACACCACAAAAGGGAGAAAATTTGATTTTAGAATTAATTAGCTTAATAATAATAATAAATTCTAAGTATTTAATTTATTAGTGGAATTGTAAGACCCCAACTTTTAGGAATAAAGAATAATTTTTTCAAAATATATTTTTGAATATTATGGTGTGGATTTGATATAATGTTATAGTTATGGGTAATATTTACAAATGTTGCAAAGTAAGCAAGTGGTTATATAATATTCGATTGGTCGGGGAATATTTATTTTAACAGGGAATATTTATACGACAGCACAATCATTGGTGGACCCCATAACAGAAGTATTGTCGTAGTTAGAAAACGACAGAATTATCTCTTTATAAAAATAACGGCGAAAGTTTTACTGTTAAAACTGTTGAACTACCCGGTAGTAAAAGTACAGTAATACGCGTGGTTGCATAGTAGCACACGGTATTGATTATTCATGCTTACGTGAGAAGTCACTCAGTTATACTCAATTATTGCTACAGTAATTGCTGCATCATATCTCTCATATTATTGATTTAATTATTGTCACAGTATCATCTGCATAATATGTTATATTATTAAATCAATAATTGAGACGACAAAGTTATTCATATTATTATTTGTAATATTGACAATGTCTAGAAGTTTTGTCAAGGAAAGGTTTGGTCACCTAATTGCTTGTCAATAAGGAGAAATCCTTATCAGAAAGCCCTCTCTTTCCTGGGAACGACCTGGTTGTTAAATATTGTGAGTTATAATATTAATGATGAATAAGTTCGTGTTGATTAAAGATGAAATTGATAGTTCTATTGTGTTGGAATTATTAGTGTTAGTAGAAATCGACATTTATTTCAATAATAATTGATGTCTGGAGGTTATATTGATCAATCGAGCAATTAATCGGATAAATGAGCAATTAATTGCTATTAATTCACATAATTATAACTATTTGTTCACATGTGTGTACTATTGATTCACATTCTTGTACTATTAGGGGTGGTGGTGCAAGATTGATAATACTTGCATGACTAAGTTAAAAATAGAGGTATAGTTGAAGGTACTATACTGTAATTCATATTTTCACATGATTATAACTATTGAATCACATGATTTACTATTGATTCACATTATTTACTATTAGGGGAGGTGGTGCAAGTTTGATAATACTTGCAGGACTAAATTAAAAATGAAGAAAAAGAGGAAGGTATTATACTGTA
Source organism: Panax notoginseng (assembly GCA_016801055.1). Classification (NCBI taxonomy): domain Eukaryota; kingdom Viridiplantae; phylum Streptophyta; class Magnoliopsida; order Apiales; family Araliaceae; genus Panax; species Panax notoginseng. The sequence continues at coordinate 115,562,552 of CM029021.1, read as the reverse complement.
ATATTTTTGTAAGACCCCAAATTATTAATAAATGAAATTTAATTTCCTCTATTTATTATTTTGAAATAGTAAGGGTTGATTTGATTAATGTAGTTAGTTATGGGTGAAATGCGTAAATATTTCAAACAAGCAAGTGGTTATAAAATATTCATTGTTGTCGGGGAATATTCGTTTGGTCGTGGAATATTCTTCCTGTCGGGGAATATTCGTACGACGGCGCAGTCTTTTGTGGGCCCCATAACGGAAAGCGATTGGATGAAGAAAACGACAAGTATAAGTTGTTTATAAATAACGGCGTAGTTGTTACCGTTAATACTGTTGGAATACCCGGTGGTTAAAACACAGTAATACGCGTTGTTGCACAGTAGCACACGGTATTGTACCTATTATTGATTCTTACGTAAGAAGGCACTACTCAATAATTGTTACAGTAATTATTGTTTAGTATTTTATTTTATTCAATAATTGCTACGTTGATATTTTATATTACTGTTGTTTCAATAATTGTCATTATATAGTATTTTCCATTATTGGAGCAATAATTCATATTATCTGAACAATATTATTAGATAATATTATTGGCAATGTCTAGAAAGTTCTGTCTAAGGAGAGGTTTGGTCACCTAATTGTACGCCAGTAAGTAGAAATCTTTATTGGAAAGCCCCCTCTTTCTTGGGAACTGCCTGGTTGTCAGTATTGTGATTTTGTAATATTATTTGTGAATAATTAATTATTGATTTATATGATAAGAAAAATATTCATTTTATGTGGATATAGATGGAAAAAAATTTTAATGTGATAATTGTTAAAAATTAATATTTTATTTTTTTCTGATAAAATAATTCATTTAAATATATTATTATATTCAATAATATAATAATGGGAATATTTTTACAATGAATGTGGGATATATGAGTATATGAGGAGGAAGAGTATTTTTGTTTCAAAAGTTGTTTAAAACATGTTAAACATGTCTGTGGGCCCATTTCTTGACTGAAATTTGATCATAGCCTGTAGAATCGCCTGTTTGTGGATTTCGGTCAATTTCTATTTGGAATTTAAAAAAACTTTCTTCTGCAAAGTTGTAGATAATGGAATTTCCTATAGAAAAGACATGAGGTTTGAATTTTTCTGACAAAAGAGCTATTTCTTATGAATTATTGCAGTTCCGAAGTTTCAAAATAATTAATTTTTGAAGTTTAAAATATTTTAATTAAGAAAAATATTTTTGTTATTTTTGTGGGGTGGATGGCTGATGATTTTGGTCTGGTGTGGTGTGCGTAGGAATATAATTTGAAAATATTAATAATTTATTAAATTTTCTACTTTGGTGTTCTAAGCATTTTCCTATAAATAGGGTGCTTAATTTAGAATTGAAAATCACACCAGAAACTAAAGTTCTCTCTCTTTGTCTCTCGATATATTGAGTATATTCTTGTGAGTATTTTGATACTTCGAGTGTTGTAATACGGTGCAAGTTCCCTTCAGCACTATATTCAGTATTCCAGCCAAAAGTACTATTCTTTCGAGGTAAGGGATATTTTTTTTTTCTTAAATGATATTATTTTCTTCAATATCATTATGCCAAAATATTGGTTTGAACTTTTTATCAAATTTGAAACTTTTTGTGTCGGGATTACTATTCACGTATACGACACTATTCACGAATACGACACTATTCACTGAAAAATGAATTTTTTTCTTTTTGTCCAAAATATCTATTATGGATACTAGCTTTGATTGTATTCATGTTTTGATCATTCTTGAATTTTACTCCACTATGATTACTTATGAGGTATTTTTGGACATGGATAAACCGAAATACAAATCCTTAATATTTGTTATTTTGTTTCGCTGGATTCGTTTTCTTTAAAATATTTTTCATCATCCTCATTCCTAAATGATGATATTACTGAATATCTTTGGCATGTAGTGCAAAGATGAATGCTTTCTGATAAATATCTTTGGCCCATAGTGCAAAGATGAACATGTGTTTATATGAACATGACCAACGGATGATTATCTTTGGCCTGTAGTGCAATGATGAATATTTGATTCCAGATATATGTTGATTAATGTTACAGGGATAAAATATTGACGACGGACTTTTAAATTCATATATAGAAGATAGTAGATTTTATTCTCTATTTAACTCTTCTAATGAATTATTATTTCCGCTGCGAATATTGATTTAAAACTTGTTGTCTATTGTATTCTATTAGATATTTCCCTGTTGAAGACTAACGAGAACTTGTTCTATATTATCTTGGTCATAATATTCTTTACTAGGCTAGTTGAGCTCACCCTTTTCCTTTTTGTTCCATTTTTCTTCTCAGGAGGCGAGAATGTAGCGAGTCCTCACCATTTTTGTAAAATAATGTATCAATAATTACAATGAGGACTTATTTGAGTGTGGATATTGTCTAGATGACAATATTTGTATTTAAACTCATAGTTTTTATGTTGTACTAATAAAGTTGTAGTTGTTTCTGTATCATGTATTTTGACGACTCAGAATGGGTGTTGTATACCTATTTTGGGGGCGTCACAGTTGGTATCAGAGTTTAGGGATATGATCTCTGGCGGAGATCGGGGAATAAAACTAGGAGGGGAGAGACGAGTAAATCATTCGCTAGTGTGTCCTACCTAAGCTTATTTGTTGGTCGGTCATAATATAGGGATATTATGTGATATGTTAATTTGTTAAATTAACATTTGTTTTATGACAGTATTTGAGAATGTTGACTGAGAATGTTAACAATGGAGTAAATGAGACGGTGGAGACGCATGTACTCACCAACGAGGAGAACGTGCAACATGCTGGCAATGTTCCTCCTGTAAACAACACCACTGAACAGACGATGAACGATAAGATGTTTAGAAGCTTTTTGCGATTCATGCAAAACCAGAAGAAGGAGATTCCTGTTCAAAATATAGGAAGAAACAATGGCAACGCACAGCTGGTCACAACCAAGCAGTTCAAAGAGTTGGGACCACCAGAATTCTGGAGAAAGCCGGATCCGATTAAGGCGGAGACGTGGGTCAAGTAAATTACCAAGATATTCAATGTCTTGGGATGCACGGAGGAACAGAAGGTTCCATTCGCCACCCTTATGTTCCGTAATGAGGCAGATTACTGGTGGGAATCTGTAAAGCGTACCCATCCAGCCGCACTCAGTATGTCTTGGGAGACGTTTCAGAATCTGTTCAATGACAAATACTTTCCTGAAAGTGTTCGTCATATGAAGGATGTAGAGTTTATTAGATTGGAACAAAACAACATGACGGTGACCCAGTACGAGGTGAAGTTCGCGAAGTTATCCAGGTTTGCACCTTATTTGGTGGAGAATGAGGAACATATGACGCGGATGTTTCTGAGAGGTTTGAAACCCGGCATACGTCAATATCTCATTTCTCATAAATTTTCTCTCTATTCAGATGTTGTCAACAGGGCTTAATTATTAGAGTGAGATAACGAGTACGGTCAATCGAGGGACCATAACCAAGATCATACCGGTGACAGCAATCATCAGAACAACGATAACTAGCGGAGAAAGAAGAATACGGACAAGAGCGGCAACCACTCTGGTAGTAATCATGGCCATGAGAATAGAAGAAGCGAGTCGGGGAAGATTTTAAAAAGAGGAGATTCAACAATGACAATGTGAAGACATCAGCACCAGTAGCAACTGGTTCTAAGGGAGGAGAACGACCACTGGTCATATGCTACAAATGTGGAAAAGAGGGACATATTAGCCCAAACTGCCCACAACAGTTTAAGGTATGTTATAACTGTGGAAAGGAAGGACATATCGCTCGAGGTTGCACTGTAGCGAAACCAAGTCCAACGGGGATGGTGACTCAAAAGGTTGTCCCAGAAAAGTCAAAGTCAACGGTTCTTGGAAGAGCGTTTGTCGTAACTGGTCAACATGCGAGGAACCAAAACGAGGTGATCACGGGTAAGCTAATCATATATTCATGCAAAGTTTATACATTACTAGATACCGGTGCTACCCATTCATTTATCTCTCCTGCTTATGCTCAACGTTTAAACTTGACTCCGGAGAAATTAGACTTTGACCTATCTGTGGAAACTCCGTTAGGAGAAACTTTCATCACATTCACTATTTATAAATCTTGTTTGATCTAAGTTGGCACCATCACATTACATGTTGACCTTATCTCTTTAAAGATACTTACTTTTGATGTGATTTTAGGAATTGATTGGTTAACTACTCATCATGCCAAAATTGATTATTTTCGTAAGGTTGTTAGTTTTCATATTCCTAACCAACCTGTTGTGCGAATTCAAGCAACTAAACCATTAAAATCAATCATTGTTATATCAAGCCATAAAGCCATTCGTTTATTAAAAAACGGATGTCAAGCTTTCTTAGCCCATGTTATGGATTTGAATAAAGGCACGTCATATTTGAATAATATTCCTGTTGTTATTGACTTTCCTAACGTATTTCCTGAAGAACTTCCTGGTCTGCGCCCAGAACGTGAAGTTGAATTCTTTATTGATCTTGAACCTGGTACAAAGCTCATTTCTAAAACCCCATATCGAATGGCTCCTATTGAACTTTAGGAGTTAAAGGTCCAACTACAGGAGTTGTTGGACATCGGTTTCATTCGTCCTAGTACATCTCCTTGGGGTGCTCCTATTTTATTTGTAAAAAAGAAAGACGGGAGTATGCGACTTTGTGTCGATTATCGGGAATTAAACCATGTCACTATCAAGAATAGGTATCCGCTACCTCGTATTGATGACCTGTTTGACCAGTTGCAAGAAGCACAATTCTTTTCAAAAATTGATCTTCGTTCTAGATATCATTAGCTGAAGGTTAAAACTGAGGAAATTCCGAAGACTGCCTTCAGAACTCGGTACGGGCATTATGAATTCCTAGTCATGTCTTTTGGATTGACTAATGCTCCTGCGGCTTTCATGGATATGATGAACCGAGTATTCAAGAATTATTTGGATCAGTTCGTTGTTGTCTTTATTGATGACATCCTCATATATTCCAAAAGCCGTGAAGATCATGAGGACCATTTGAAGCTGGTACTGCAAAGGCTTCGTGATAACAAGCTATATGCCAAGCTAAAGAAATGCGAGTTCTAGCTTGAGAAAGTAGCATTCCTTGGGCACGTGGTGTCAAAACATGGAGTATCTATTGACCCGGTGAAGATTGAAGCAATACAAAGTTGGGAGCAACCGAAATCGGTGACCGAAGTACGTAGCTTTTTGGGTTTAGCTGGTTATTATCGGAGATTCGTAGAAGGGTTTTCTCGAATCGCTACCCCGTTAACTCAGCTAACTCAGAAAGATACAAAATTCGTATGGAGCGAGGAATGCGAGAAGAGTTTCCAAGAACTCAAGAGGAGACTCATTTCGGCACCTGTTTTGACAATACCATCTGGTTCGGATGGATTTGTTATCTATAGTGATGCTTCAGGCAAAGGGTTAGGATGTGTTCTCATGCAACGTGGGAAAGTCATAGCATATGCTTCGCGACAACTTAAAGAATATGAGAGGAATTATCCTACTCATGATCTAGAGTTGGCAGCAGTCGTTTTCGCGCTAAAGATCTGGAGGCACTACCTATATGGGGAGAAAGTGGAGATATATTAAGACCATAAAAGCCTCAAATATTTCTTCACCCAAAAAGAACTCAACATGCAACAACGACGTTGGCTTGAGCTGTTGAAAGATTATGACCATACCATTCAATACCATCCTGGAAAAGCAAACGTGGTAGCTGACGTGTTGAGTAGAAGATCATATGCAGGAACGAGTGCGATGTTGTTAACATAATGGCCTATTTTGTGTGATTTACAAAAGATGAAGATAGAATTCAAGACTCCGGGGACCCATGCAATGATGTAAAGTATACGTATAGAACCAACTTTAATCTATAAAGTTAAAGTTGCTCAAGCCATGGACCCGGAGCTGATGCGTATAAAGAAGAAACTGCAAGAAGGTGTTATTTCAGAAGCAAGAATCGATGAAGAAGGAATACTTCGAGTCCACTCCAGACTTTGTGTTCCTAACGATTCTGATTTGAAGTACAAGATCATGATGAAGTCACACAATACACCATTTGTAATCCATCCTGGAAGTACCAAAATGTATCATGATCTTCGACATACATTTTGGTGGAACAATATGAAGAGAGAGATTACAAAGTTTATCTCGAGGTATTTAACTTGTCAACGTGTAAAGGCGGAGCATCAAGTGCCAAAGGGTCCATTGCAACCACTTGAGATTCCGAAATGGAAGTGGGAACACATTACAATGGATTTCGTTACGGGTCTTCCCACGGTTTCTCAAGGCATAAATGCTATTTGGGTTATTGTTGATAGATTAACCAAGTCTGCTCATTTCTTGCCGATACGGGAGACTTATTCCCTTGAACGTCTTGCTAGTATGTACGTGAATGAGATTGTGAGGTTGCATGGCATGCCAATATCCATAGTTTCGGATTGTGACCCAAGATTCACTTCAAGATTTGGATTATCTTGTAAAAAGCTATGGGCACGGATTTACGATTCAGTTCGGCATACCATCCTCAAACAGACGGACAATCGGAGAGAACTATTTAAACTCTTGAAGATCTATTAAGACTTTGTGTCCTAGACTTCAAAGGGAGTTGGGATAAGTATTTATCGTTTGTGGAATTCTCTTACAACAATAGTTATCAGGTAAGTATAGGTGTGACTCCATTTGAAGCATTATATGGACGAAAGTGTCGCTCTCCAATATGTTGGGATGAGGTGGGTGAAGCAACATTGTTGGGACCCGAGTTGGTACGTATGACTACGAAAAAGATCTAAATAATTCGACATCGTATACAAACAGCACAGGATCGACAAAAGAGTTATGCAGATCTTCATCAAAAGGACGTGGAATTTGATATTGGGGATCATGTATTGTTAAGAGTGGCTCCATGGAAGGGAGTTACAAGATTTGGGAAGAGAGGAAAGCTCAATCCACGATTTATTCACCCATTTTAGATTCTTAACCGAGTAGGAAATGTGGCCTATATACTCGCGTTACCTCCAAGCATGTCTCGTGTTCATAATGTTTTTCACGTATCTGTGCTTCGTAAATATGTGAAGAACCCGAACCATATTATTGAGTTAGAACTAGACGAGATAGCCGAAGATTTAACGTACGAGGAGGTACCTGTTAAGATCTTAGATAGGAAAGAGCATGTCCTACGCACCAAGGTTATACCACAAGTTAAGATTTTGTGGAGAAACCATGCTATTGAGGAAATGACCTGGGAGTTAGAAACGGAAATAAAAGCGAGGTATCCTCATCTTTTCGAAACACCAGGTACGTACGTCAATTTCGAGGACGAAATTTCATAAGGAGGGGAGGTTGTAAGACCCCAAATTATTAATAAATAAAATTTAATTTTCTCTATTTATTATTTTGAAATAGTAAGGGTTGATTTGATTAATGTGGTTAGTTATGGTTGAAATGCGCAAATATTTTAAATAAGCAAGTGGTTATAAAATATTCATTGTTGTCGGGGAATATTCGTTTGGTCGTGGAATATTCTTCTTGTCGGGAAATATTCGTACGACGGCGCAGTCTTTTGTGGGCCCCATAACGGAAAGCGATTGGATAAAGTAAACGACAAGTATAAGTTGTTTATAAATAACAACGTAGTTGTTACCGTTAATACTGTTAGAATACCCGGTGGTTAAAACACAGTAATACGCGTTGTTGCACAGTAGCACACGGTATTGTACCAATTATTGATTCTTACGTAAGAAGGCACTACTCAATAATTGTTACAGTAATTACTGTTTAGTATTTTAATTTATTCAATAATTGCTACGTTGATATTTTATGTTACTGTTGTTTCAATAATTGTCACTACATAGTATTTTCTATTATCGGAGTAATAATTCATATTATCTGAATAATATTATTAGATAACATTATTGGCAATGTCTAGAAAGTTCTGTCTAAGGAGAGGTTTCGTCACCTAATTACGCGCCAGTAAGGAGAAATCCTTATTGGAAAGCCTCCTCTTTCCTGGGAACTGCCTGGTTGTCAGTATTGTGATTCTGTAATATTATTTGTGAATAATTAATTATTGATTTATATGATAAGGAAAATATTCATTTTATATGGATATAGATGGAGAAGATTTTAAATGTGATAATTGTTGAAAATTAATATTTTATTTTTTTCTGATAAAATAATTTATTTAAATATTTTATTATATTTAATAATATAATAATGGGGATATTTTTACAACGATTGTGGGATATATGAGTATATAAGGAGGAAAAGTATTTTTATTTCAAAAGTTGTTTAAAACATGTTAAACATGTCTGTGGGCCCATTTCTTGACTGAAATTTGATCATAGCCTGTAGAATCGCCCGTTTGTGGATTTCAGTCAATTTCTGATTGGAATTTGGAAAAAATTTCTTCTGCAAAGTTGTAGATAATGGAATTTCCTATAAAAAAGACATGAGGTTTGAATTTTTCTGACAATAGAGCTATTTCTTATGAATTATTGAAGTTCCGAAGTTCTAAAATAATTAATTTTTGAAGTTTAAAATATTTTAATTAAGGAAAACATTTTTGTTATTTTTGTGGGGTGGATGGCAGATGATTTTGGTCTGGTGTGGTGTGCGTAGGAATATAATTTGAAAATATTAATAATTTATTAAATTTTCTAGTTTGGTGTTCTAAGCAGTTTCTTATAAATAGGGTGCTTAGGTTAGAATTGAAAATCACACCAGAAACTAAAGTTTTCTCTCTCTTTCTCTCTCGATATATTGAGCGTATTCTTGTGAGTATTTTGATACTTCGAGTGTTGTAATACGGTGCAAGTTCCCTTCAGCACTATATTCAGTATTCCAGCCAAAAGTACTATTCTTTCGAGGTAAGGGATATTATTTTTTTTCTTAAATGATATTATTTTCTTTAATATCATTATGCCAAAATAGTGGTTTGAACTTTTTATTAAATTTAGAACTTTTTGTGTCGGGGTTACTATTCACGTATACGGCACTATTCACGTATACGACACTATTCACGAATACGGCACTATTCACCGAAAAATAAAAATTTTTTCTTTTTGTCCAAAATATCTATTATGGATACTAGCTTTGATTGTATCCATATTTTGATCATTCTTGAATTGTACTCTACTATGATTACTTATGAGGTATTTTTAGACATGGATAAACTGAAATACGAATCCTTAATATTTGTTATTTTGTTTCGCTGGATTTGTTTCCTTTAAAATATTTTTCATCATCTTCATTCCTAAATGATGATATTACTGAATATCTTTGGCCTGTAGTGCAAAGATGAATGCTTTCTGATGAATATCTTTGGCCTGTAGTGCAAAGATGAACATGTGTTTAGATGAACATGACCAACGGATGATTATCTTTGGCCTGTAGTGCAAAGATGAATATTTGATTCCAGATATATGTTGATTGATGTTACAGGGATAAAATATTGACGACGGACTTTTAAATTCATATATAGAAGATAGTAGATTTTATTCTCTATTTAACTCTTCTAATGAATTATTATTTCCGCTGCGAATATTGATTTAAAACTTGTTGTCTATTGTATTCTATTAGATTTTTCCCTGTTGAAGACTAACGAGAACTTGTTCTATATTATCTTGGTCATAATATTCTTTATTGGGCTAGTTGAGCTCACTCTTTTCCTTTTTGTTCCATTTTTCTTCTCAGGATGCGAGAATATAGCGAGTACTAGTTGAGATGTGGAATGATGGTTCTAGAAAGTCATTTTAGTAGTCTTCACCATGTTTGTAAAATAATGTATCAATAATTGTAATGAGGACTTATTTGAGTGTGGATATTGTCTAGATGACAATATTTGTATTTAAACTCACAGTTTTTATGTTGTACTAATAAAGTTGTAGTTGTTTCTGTACCATGTATTTTGACAACTCAGAATGGGTGTTGTATACCTATTTTGGGGGCGTCACAATTTTGAACCTCAAAATGTGCAATTATCGAAACTATATTTTTCTATAAATAGAAGCTCATTCTTGCTTCATTTCTCACCAATTCACTAAAGCTATAGAGCAATTATTATAGAGAGAAATTATAGAGAGAAAGAAGAAGAGAAGTCTGCTACCTTACTACTCCGGTATCCAATCTTCTTCTAAGGTAAGGAGTATTATTTTTTTCTTATTCATGAAGAGAACTTCTGTTATTCCATTATTTATTATTATGTTGGAATAACTTGTATACGCGGTGATGAGTGGGTTTTATACTCATAATTAAGTACGTTTGAACTTAATCTTTTGGATGTTTTTAAGTATTTATGTCTATTCATGCATATTTTATGTTGTTTTGTAGGAATTGGTACAAAAGTTACTTGGATCGACGTTTGGAGTGGCTAGATGCGCGTTTTCGGCTTGTCATTTACATAGTAGTCACTTTAGAGCCAATTTGAGTATTGATCAGGACCTTATTTCGATAAACTTAAAGAATAAAAGTTGTAGATCTACGTCTTCTCTTTCCGGAACATCTTGAATCATCAAAATCGGAGTTCGGATGAAGAAGTTATGACCATTTTCCCAAAGGATGTCGGAGCAGAAAATTTCCAGAATTGAGGCCAGCGCCGGGGCGCCCAAACAAGGCTTATGCCCAGCGCCGGGGCGCTAGGAGGCAGTGTGCCAGTGCCGTGCCCAGCGCTGGGGCGTTGGGGAAGTCAGTGGTCAGGCTTGAACACGTTTTGGGGCGAAGTTTGACACCTTTTTGACTCCAAATTGCATTGGGTTTGTTCCTAAGCTAAAAATTGGACTTGTAACCTATAAATACATGATGTAATGCATAAAATAAAGGGAGATTATATAGATTAGATTAGAGATACACTCCATTAGATTAGAACATAAACTCTAGTTCTTATTAGTTTTGGAGATTGAATCAACTTGGAGACCATTGAAGATTCAAAGCAGGAGCGAAAGAGGAGTCTCAAGACTACTGACAATAGATTCTATTCTCTTCTCTTACTTTTATCTTTTAATGTCTATTCAGTTGTAGATTCTTAGTTTCAATTCATTAATTATGAACTAACTCTTTTATTAAGATTTCAATTGAACCTTTTATGTCTATGAATTAATTATTTGATTTATTCCAATTATTTATGTCGTCAAGGTGAATTATTTATCTTGTCTTGTGCTTATTGTTTAATTATTTGATCAGTAATTACCTTGTTACTCTAGAAGGAATTGAAAGAGGAATTCTAGGGTTAGAACTGGGCATGATATCATGTGACTTAGTTATTTGTAAAGTGAATAATTAGGTTTGTGAATTGAATGGAAATATCTGTTTAGCGCATGTAACACATAAGGAATTGGGATTAGAAGGAGTTTAATTCAATTGTTTTGCATAGGAATATAGCAAGATTAATCTGGATTAAATAGAAGGTAATTGATCACTTGAAAAAGGACTTTTGGCATTTGAGAATTCCTGTTAACAATTCAGTAGACATAATAATTGGGATAATTGGATAATTGATTTATAATTCATAATTGGGGATATTGAAGTCTTAATCTTTATTTATTTGAATTAATTTTAGAGTAATCTAGTTTAATTAGTTAATTTAGTTTTCTTAATTAGAAAAATCACAATTTGCAGTTGTTTAAATAAAATTGATTTGGTTAAGAGTTAGTACTTGGTAATTTTTATAAAATAATTCCTCGAGGCAACGATACTTTTCTTATCACTTTATTACTTGTTGACCGTGTATACTTGTAGGTATTCATTGATTGCGAAATCGATCAACAAATTTTTGGTGTCGCTGCTGGGGAATTAATTTAATAATTATTTACCAATATTAATCTCAATCAAATTAGTCTTAATTTAAACATTTTTATTTTTATTTTTAATTCTCTTCCTTTATTTCTCTCTTTTTAGGTACTATGGATGACTTTGCGTATCAATGGCCATACACGAACATGACTCGACCAATGAAAACATGGAGCCCACCATTCACACAACAAGTAGAAATGGTTTGTGAGTTATGTGCTGGGAGTCATACTACAGATCAATGTGCCATCAATTAGGAATCAGCTCAGTTCATAGGGAGCTATAATCGATCTACCCAATCGTATTCGAATCAAAATGCATATAATCTAGAGCAAATACATATTGAGGCAAATTCGAAGACGTTGGAGGTTATCGCAGCCCAACAGAGTCGAAGGATGGCAAAAATGACTTAGCCAAGGGGAGCGGAGAATGATGGACTCGCGACAGCACTTTCTGCATTATCATCTTCGAAGATGTTCGACGCTTTTGAAACTCAACGTTGTCAAAGTGTGGCAATTACTTGTGATTATTGTACTGGAAATCATATGAATCATCAATGCACCACCAGTTTCGAGCCGGTACCGTATGGTGGTGATTACCCCAACAATTATATCTATCCCAATAACTGTTATCAAGATTGGGGATATCACCCGGATTTTTCATGGAGCCATACGCATCAAGATCAATTTTATGCTCCAAGTCCAATATATCCACCGAATTTCTCGTGTCCACCTCCATTACAACAGGAAGAACATTCAAATTTGGAGGAAGTTTTGTCCAAGTACATAGCGTCATGTGAGGAGAGGAGAATTAATCAAGAGATATTGAGTCAAAATTTTACGAACCAAATAGAACAACTAACCAATGCCTCGAACATTTGTCCTCAATACACTTGGCTCTATGACATGAATTCCGAGACTGATGGTGAGCCCGAACCAAATATGCAACCGGATGTGCCAAATGATATAGATGTTGAAAGGAGATCGGCAAAGATTTAACTGTAAGATTCAACAAAGATGAACCGATTTCATTAGTATCTCATGTGCCTCCTCCACCAAAGTTCAAGAATCCGGGTAGTTTTGCAAAACCATGCCCAATTGGCAGTCATGTCGTAGACAAAGCTCTTTGTGACATAAGAGCTAGTACAACTGTGGAGTCATGGTGGGTTGAAAAGGAGAAGATAGAGGAAAAGCCCATTGTATTTGACAAGCTTCCATGCCCCAATCTGATCATAGACATAATGGAGAAAACACCTAGTTGTTGAACGTTCTTAATTGGGAACCTATATACAAAGAGCATACTAGGTGACTTTAATTCAAGGGTCTTTGCTAATGGGAACCTCCCAAAAGAGACATTATTACTGATGGATGGAGGGTTCCTCAATTTTCGTAGGGGAATTGGATAGAGAATTGAAGAAGTCGGGCTGAGACTATAAAACAAGCGCTTATTGGGAGGCAACCCAAGTTTAAATTTTATTTTTAGTTTTTATTAGGTTTTATATTAGTAGTTTAGGATTTAATAAAATTGTGTCTATCATGGTTTACAGGTTATTCAAGTCAAATTCAAGTGTGGTGCCCAATTTGTTCCATGTGCTTAGCCTATTCTCCAAACTTAGCGGACAAGGAGGAAGATTGCTATATTTTCAGGAAAGTCCTCTGCTTTAATTTTTTCTATTTTAGTCATTGAAGACAATGTTTAGTTTAAGTTTGGGGACATTTTAGTGTCGTATTGCATATAGTTAGTTATCTTCATGGTAGTTCATTATTTTTTTTTGTGTTAGCACTGTCTTTTTTTTAGGTTGCATGTAATACATGGTAGTTATTGGTATATTCATATATGTGTTGCATTAGTATGTGTTCATGTAGTATAATTGTATTTTTATTTTATTTTTGCATGAATCTGTGCAATAGTTTGGTGTGGTCTTAGCTCGACCTATGATAAGATTGGTTTGCTTGTTAACTTGAATATTGTTGATAATTGATGATGAGTTCTAATTTTAATCATGATGATAATATGAGCCTGTCTTAAACTTATGTAACCGGTTAGCACTTAAAGTTTAACTGTTTTAATCCACTTGGTTCAAGGGTTTCATAATTTGTTTTTGAGGGAAAATCTTGGTTAAAATTTAAGGAAATTAGTGCACTGGTGGTAAAGGTTGGAATGATGTAAAAGCTTGAGTTTAGGGGAATCTATGGGGTATAAATATACAAAAAGAAAAGGAAAAAAAAGGAAAAAAAAAAAGAAAAGGAAAAAAAAGAAATGATGAAAAGAAAAAAAATAGAAAATCCAGAAAAAGGAAAAAAAAATGAATAAACATCGTGGCATGCTTGTCTAGTTTTGTGGCCTTTGCTACTTGAGTAAGTAAGCCCGAGGGGATTGTCTTTACACCTAGCGCCCTAAGGTCTTAATGGTTTATGAGTCGTTGGTCGAAAGCTCGTTAAGGTAGCACTGAAAAGTCTAAGGGAATAAGACATTGCACAGCCATGAGAAAAATTAAAAAAGTGAAAAAAAAAACACGAGAAAGAGCAAAAATGTCCTCGTGGTTGAATAAAAGTATAAATAAATCCTGTATTTACCCTTAGACTTGGTAATTACTTAGTTTTAACCAGAGTTGACATGTTCACAAAAGTAATTGAATTGGAACTGAAATTTTCCTTCTAAGAAGTTTGTTATGTGATTATCTTGAACTATGGTTGGTTAGAATGGTTAACAAGCACACACGCACAACATGGGTGATGACAGATTTGGATTGACTAACTGGTTAGAGTTATGGACTTTGATTTGATCGGATAAATTGTTTGAGTATCAATGGTATCTTTGAGGCATGTTGCTATATATCATATTGATTTATTACTGGGTTCGTATGTATATTAGGAAGTAGATCATGCATATGCATTCATGTAGTTAATTTATGTTGTTTATTTTTAGTTCTTTTGTGTTTTTGCTTGAGGACAAGCAAAGGTTTAAGTTTGGTAGTATTTGATGAGTGAGTTTTATACTCATAATTGAGTGCGTTTGAACTTAATCTTTTGGATGTTTTTAAGTGTTTATGTCCATTCATGCATGTTTTATGTTGTTTTGTAGGAATTGGGACAAAAGTTACTTGGATCGACGTTTGGGGTGGCTAGATGCGCGTTTTCGGCTTGTCATTTACACAACAGTCACTTCAGAGCCAATTTGAGTATTGATCGGGACCTTATTTCGATAAACTTAAAGAATAAAAGTTGTAGACCTACGTCTCCTCTTTCTATAACATCTTGAATCATCAAAATCGGAGTTCAGATGAAGAAGTTATGGCCATTTTCCCAAAGGATGTCGGAGCAAAAAATTTCCAGAATTGAGGCCAACGCCGGGGCGCCCAAACAAGGCTTATACCCAGCGCCTGGGCGCTAGGAGGCAGGGTGCCAGCGCCGTGCCCAGCGCTGGGGCGCTGGGGAAGTCAGCGGTCAGGCTTGAACGCGTTTTGGGTCGAATTTGGACACCTTTTTGACTCCAAATTGCATTGGGTTTGTTCCTAAGCTAAAAATTAGACTTGTAACCTATAAATACATGATGCAAGACATAAAATAAAGGGAGATTATATAGATTAGATTAGAGATACACTTCATTAGATTAGAACATAAACCCTAGTTCTTATTAGTTTTGGAGATTGAAGCAACTTGGAGACCATTGAAGATTCAAAGCAGGAGCGAAAGAGGAGTCTCAAGTCTACTGACAATAGATTTTATTCTCTTCTCTTACTTTTATCTTTTAATGTCTGTTCAGTTGTGGATTCTTGGTTTCAATTCATTAATTATGAACTAACTCTTTTATTAAGATTTCAATTGAACATTTTATGTCTATGAATTAATTATTTGATTTATTCCAATTATTTATGTCAAGGTGAATTATTTATCTTGTCTTGTGCTTATTGCTTAATTATTTGATCAGTAATTACCTTGTTACTCTATAAGGAATTGAAAGAGAAATTCTAGGGTTAGAACTGGGCATGATATCATGTGACTTAGTAATTTGTAAAGTGAATAATTAGGTTTGTGAATTGAATGGAAATATATGTTCACCGCATGTAACACATAAGGAATTGGGATTAGAAGGAGTTTAATTCAATTGTTTTGCATAGGAATATAGCAAGATTAATCTGGATTAAATAGAAGGTAATTGATCACTTGAAAAAGGACTTTTGGCATTTGAGAATTCATGTTAACAATTCAGTAGACATAATAATTGGGATAATTGGATAATTGATTTATAGTTCATAATTGGGGATATTGAAGTCTTAATCTTTATTTATTTGAATTAATTTTAGAGTAATCTAGTTTAATTAGTTAATTTAGTTTTCTTAATTAGAAAAATCACAATTTGCAGTTGTTTAAATAAAATTGATTTGGTTAAGAGTTAGTACTTGGTAATTTTTATTAAATAATTCCTCGTGGGAACGATACTTTTCTTATCAGTTTATTACTTGTTGACCGTGTATACTTGCACGTATTCATTGATTGCGAAATTGATCAACACGCGGGCTACCTTATACTTGATGAAATTCTTCTGTTATTTCATTCTTTATCATTATGTTGGAATAACCTGTCTATGCGAAGTACCGCATACATGGTGAAATTCTTCTGTTATTCCATTCTTTATTATTCTGTTGGAATATCATGTCTGTGCGTTTACGCATGACCTGGTTCCATTATTTATTATTCTGTTGGAATATTATGTATGTGTTAGAATATCATGTCTGTACGTTTACACATGACCTGGTTCCGTTATTTATTATTCTATTGGAATAACCTGTCTGTGCGGTCTATCGCATGTCTGATGATTTCTTTTGTTATTCCATTATTTATTATACTCAGTTGATTAAAGTTTTGACTTCTATACTCCATGAAATTAGTGGAATATCCTTAATATTTACGCTTCATCTAGTATCTTTTCATGGAAATATTCTTCTGAGTATTCTTGAATTTTACTCTACAAAGAAGTATCATGTTGATAATTTGGACGTTATTAGTTCCTGGATAAATTAATTCTTGAACTTGTTTTATTGAATTCTTATATCATTGTCATCATCCTCATGTTTATATTATGTTGAAAGTAATATGTGGCCTGTAGTGCATAGATGGACTTGGTATGATTATGACCAGAGATTATTCGGTATAATCATGACCGTAATGTTACAAATGATGTGGTAAAAGTCTTCATTGGCCCGTAGTGCATTGATGGACAGTTGTTGGCATGATCATGACCATTGATGAATACACGAATATCCTTGGCCCGTAGTGCATGGATAATTTGTGGTTGTGATACTAAGGAATATCTTTGGCCGTAGTGCAGGGATGTCGTGGATTATTTATTAAGCTGAGTCTCAGCGATAAAAGTGATGAAAAATCTTTTAAATCATAAAAGATAGTAGATTTTATTCTCTACTTGACTCTTTTAATGGATTGCTTGTTCCGCTGCAGTTAAACCTGATGTTTGTTATATTGTATCAGTTTAACACTATTGAAGGCTAACGATAATTTATTCTACATTATCTTAGTCATAATATTTCTTACTGGGCTAGTTGAGCTCACCCTTTTACTTTCATTGTTCTCTTCAGGAAATGAGAACGTAGCAGGGACTAGTCGGAGAACGGAGTGACGATCCAGATGATAGCATTAGTAGTCCTCACTATTCTATGAAATAGTGTGATAATAAATGTATTGAGAACTTATTTTGAGTTTGAATACTGTCTAGAAGACAATATTTGCATTAAAACTCACAGCTCATGTTGTATATTTAAGATTGTATTTGTATTCTATACCATGTATTTGGCGACTCATAATAGGTGATGTATACCTATTTTAGGGGCGTCACAGAAATAAATTAAATAAGCTTAAGATTTATAATTAAGTATTTGGAGAATACTAATATTATAAATTAATAAGATTAATCATCTTATTATTATTAAATTGACTAAATAATAATAATAATATGTATTTGGAGAAATACATATATTTATAATTAAGTATTTGAAAAAATACTAGATTATAAATAAATAAGAGTATTATTATTATTATTATTATTATTATTATTTATAATAATAATAATTATTATTATTATATATTTAGTTCCTTGAGCATTAAATTAATACCCTAAATTTTAAAAGGTTTAGGATTAGCGTTAATCTTTAAATAAGATGAGTCTTATTGTAGAAAAGACTAATGTTCATGCATCTTGCTTCTCTCTTGCATGCATTCTCATAAACCCTAAGTTGTTAGGGAAGTGAGAATTTGGATTAGCCATCCAAGACCTAGTTGAGTCTAAAATCAAATCTTAAATCTATTATTCTTGGTTGATACCTCTTGGGCGTTGCATGCTTTTGTAACAAACGTGTGATCCGAAGATTAGAGAGATCACAAAGTAGCAAGGATTGGATTTTGAAGTCTACACCAAAGTTTTGATCATCTTCAAAAGTACAGCTTTATCCTTCCTCAATTAATAATGTTTCATAAATTTCTGAGATTTTTATTAGATGCCACTAATTTTATCCATAACCTTAACATGTCTATAGTTGTGCCTTTTTTAATGTGCTAGATCCACATCTAGCCATTAGAATTATTATACTGAAACCTCCATCTATTACCTTAGCTGTCGCACATGCTTAATTGTCCTATGTAATTTTTCAAAAACTTTTCTTCATCCATATTTTGTTTTCAAAGAAAAATCAAAATCAACTTTATATGCATCCATTGCAGTAAATAATTTTCTCTCTTTTCTGCTACTAAGAACATTTTTAACTCAAAAACATAGAGTTTGTTTATTTGTCTAATAATTGTTTATTTCAAATGCAACTTATTAAACTCACAAAGATAGAATTTGATGCTCAAGCACAACACATCAAAAATAGTGTGATGCTTTCGAAGGTCCAAATGTATAAATGTTGCCACCGCAAACACTACATATATCAACTCATATTTGTTTTTATTTCATCTTATGTAATGCAGTGAACATAATTTTTATTCGATTACAAAGTAAGTGTAGATAAATAAATAGAGATCAAGTAACACTATAAATGGGAAAGAACAAAATGTACTGACTCGAAGCCTTCCTAGTTAAGTCAGAAATACTTGCAAAAGTCAAAACCATTATGAACGGCCTAATATCGTCCTAATTAATTTCACTCTACCATCAATATTAAGGGACGATCAAATCTCATCAATACCTATATTTAAAATGCCGAATTGAGTTTATTTTTCAATTAATTGAAAAATCAACCGAATTAATTCGGTAGTTAGCATATTATCCAACTAAATTAACTCGATAGTGGTTAATGTTATGTTTAATTAATTATTTAAAATTTTAATTACCAATGATGGTACACTGATACAACATTCATGTCTTTTTGTTTGTCAAGTTTCATAACCGCATCTAATCAAATCACATTTAGTCATGAGCTGTTATAATTTTCTACATATGTTAATCTAACAGTAAACTTAATTGTATCATTATTTATATCAGATGTCTGATTAATGATTGACCTCTTTAATTTTGTGAACATATGCATCAAAAAATTTGATTCCTAATATGCTTTCATAAATTAATAACTCTTGGTTTCGACAAAAAACTCAAACGCGTGGAAAAAGACGAATGTATAGAAAAAGAAAAAAATTCGCACATAGAGTATAGTAAAAAAATTGTTTATTATTCATCAGATCTTATCTTAGTAGTTAAAATTGAAATACTGTGACATTTAGGTCTTAATATTGATAATGTAGGAAACGATTTCCAAAAATAAATTAATAATTCTTACTTTTAAAAATTATTATCCCAAGATCTTTCTCATAATTTAACATAATAAAAAATAAATAAATTATATTTCATACCTCATGCTTGATTGTAGCACAATGGAGAATTTTTTTTATTCTGATGACGACTTTTCTCCCTCCTGATCTTAGTA
Organism: Panax notoginseng; assembly: GCA_016801055.1. Classification (NCBI taxonomy): domain Eukaryota; kingdom Viridiplantae; phylum Streptophyta; class Magnoliopsida; order Apiales; family Araliaceae; genus Panax; species Panax notoginseng. The sequence goes on along the minus strand of CM029021.1, from coordinate 115,542,786 downwards.
GTTAAGATTGAAGTACTGTGACATTTAGGTCTCAATATTGATAATGTAGGAAACGATTTCCAAAAATAAATTAATAGTTCTTACTTTTAAAAATTATTATCCCAAGATCTTTCTCATAATTTAGCATAATAAAAAATAAATAAATTATATTTCATACCTCATGCTTGGTTGTAGTACAATGGAGATTTTTTTTATATTCTGATGATGTCTTTTCCTCCCTCCTGATCTTCCTCCTTATGACCCATATTTTGATATTATGTACTTTTATGAGTGTGGACTCAAAATACTGCAAAGTGATATAATATATAGAGTCCTCAACTCCCTAATATTTATCAGGATAATTTAAAAACTTTTCTGATATATTTTATCCTGTTATTTTGTTATATCTTAATAAGGGCTAGAGTGGGGATCATGTAGGATTCTACAATTCTAGCTCCAATATAATACTAGTTTCTGATTAACTCTTTAATCAATTAAAATTATATTAATTATAACTAATTCCACTAAATAGGTATAATTGTACTCTAGAATTAATAGAATTAAAATTAATTACTTAAATCCTTCCACTATTAGTATCTTGCAAAATACTCCTCTACAATAATATCCATAAACGTGTGTAGGAATAAAACTTTTAACCCACTATGTTTACTGCTTATATCCTTGATTACATAATTTATAAACTTTTGACCACACATTAATTTAATAAATTAAATTAATACTTTAGTAATTTGAATTACTAAAATACTTGGCCAAGATTCTGGTGATCAACTAATAAATTATATGGAGGTATTAAAATTAATATAATTAAAATCTCACTCAACATATTTAGGTATTCATTGTATTTAAAATCTCACTCTTTAAGATATTAATACATTATAAAATTAAGGGGGGTGTGTTCAATTAAGATTTTTAAAGATTTTTTTTAAGTGATAGACTTTTATAGAATTTGTGAATTTTAATGACTTTTAAAGACTTTAAAGACTTTTTTAAAATGATTTTTATAGACTCCATGAAATAAGTGACAGACTTTAATAGACTTTTTACCAAGATTTTGATAGACTTTTATATACTTCTCATATATTTTGTAGCTTATATTAATTGTTAATTAGCCCATGTGTACAACCTCTCACTCTTTTTTAATGAACTACAAGAAATCTCATTATTTCATTAAATTATTGTGGCATGAGATTTTATATATGTTGAAAGCATTCATATTATTCTACTCATTTTATAATAAATTTGGATACTCGAATACGAATAAAACTTTAGAAGCTACATACGCAACACAAAAATTAAGCTCACTTTTCATTGAACTATATATACTATATATGCGTACGATTTTTTAGTAGGAGTATCAAACTCTATTTTTCACAAAATAACAATGAAAATCTATATGATCGCAAAACTTCATATATGTGAGTAAATTGCTACCAAGTTATAAAAAATTTACTAGAGAGATTTGTAGTCGTCGATAAGCCAAAGACAAAATTGCCAAAGAGATTTTATTTTTTTAAAATTATTAATAGTTGTTAGTGAACCAAAATTGACCGTTAAAAAAATAATTATTGTAATTTTTTAATTTATTTATGATGTTAGAAATTAATTAATTAAAATGCTACGTAACTAATTTTTTAATAGTCGACCGTTGTCATCTTTTAACTAATTTTTCTAATTTTGATTAGTTTTAAAATTTATCAAGATTCGTATATATCATATACTATATCTATATAATATAAAATATATATAATATAATATTAAAAATCAAAATTTACTGTTTGATTTTTCAAAGTCATAACGAGGTATTCCTATAATAAAAATTTGTGTAATTTATCTAATTTTTAATAAATTTAGTAAAAAAAAATATAAACAGTTTATAATTTTAATAATTATATTTTCTAAAATTTGATTAATTTATATTCATTTTAAGTTAAAAATTTACCAGAGAGTTTTGCGACTTTTGAATTTTCCATAAAATCTCTCTGCAATTTTTTACTGGCGATTTGAATTTCTACCTTTGTGTTTAATATTTAAAAGTCTTTAGAGATGAGGTTAAACTTTGGATATGAGTTGATAGTTATAACTTTTCTTTGTCTGTCAAACTCTACCATTTAATAGAAATCGAAAAAATCAATGACTTTTTGAATACCAAAATACTTTTATAGACTTTATAAAAGTCTCAATTCAATACCACCTAACTTTTAAAGACATTACAAAAGTTGTAATTGAATACCAGTAAACTTTATAAACTCTTTAAATATGATTGAATACAACCAAACTTTTAAAGTCTTTAAGAGTCTTAATTGAATATACCCTCCTAAGTTCATTATTCTCTCAGGATTAAGAGTAATTGCACATTAATAGTAATTGAAAAATTATTTATTATAACAGTATTTAACAAATAATTTTTCGTAACGATCTAATTCTATGTATTTCAAAAATACACCAATACACTATATTTAAAGTATTCACTTTACATGACTAAGATAAAATATCCAATCAAGTGTATTACAATTTACTAAAATGGTTTGTTCATTTCCATCTAAGATTGAGAACAATATATTTCTTTAATTATATATAACATATAATTTATGTCTTCTGTATATGACACTCCTTCATATACATAAATTATAAAATGTATAATTATGGACAAAATTTATGACACATTTAATTATGCAAAATGAAATTAAATTTTATTATTAAAATAATAAAATAAATATCAACATTGAGTTTTTCTGGGCTTAAAACCTTATAGATAATATATTGATTATGAAAATTTGTGAGTTTATTTCTTATACCTTTAGTAAAGTTTTATTAGTTCTTGAAATTGTAATAGTGATGATGTGTTTGATTATAAAATTATATTTTATTCAAAAAAAAAAAAAAACTTTTTTCCTCTACGAAATATGTACAAAAAAGATGTACATAATAATAATCTTGGACTGCCCTATCTTAATGATTCAAATATTTTAAATTGATTCAAACTACTTACTCAATACACTCAAATGAGAGAGAGGGAGAGAGATTACTAATAATACTTGATTAGTTATTCAACATACAGTTCTAGTTATTCATATAATTATTCAATAAGAAAACATTTGAAAATTCATAAAATCATTAATTTTCCCAAGCACATAGAGCATTAACTTCAAAACTACCCATAAATAAAATTATTACCACTAGTAACTAACCATCCAAAGCCAGTTTTTAGATCAAGAAAATCAGACTGTACCAAAGTTTTTTTCATCCCCGTCTCATCAACCTTCCTTTTCAACCTTCCTGATCAACTCTATCAAAGACTTAATGAAGTCTAAAAGCTCCTCCAACCCCATGCCACCAATATCTTTATTCCACCAAAACTCACTACTTTCAAACCATTTTGGTTTTGTTATACTCGTCCCAATATTATGCTCCTTTTCTCCCTCCAACTCCTTCATCTTTCCATCGTGTCCTTCATTGTGTTCCTCCGCTATGTTTTTGTCCCCTAAAGGTTGCCTAGATCTACGCTTCAAAACGTCAACTTGCTGGCTCTCTTCGTCGTCTATTTCATCCATATTAATCTTTCTTTTGCACTGCATTTGTCTTTTCTCCTTGTTACTATTCACGCTAGTCATCGTTTTAAGTGTGAGAGTGAAGATTTTAATAAGAAAAGAAGAGTGATTGGATTGATGAAGAATTAATAAGAAAAGAAGAAAAGGTGGAAGAATTATTAGGGCTTGTGTAGATGCAAAGAGATGTATTTATAGTCACAGACTATTCTATGTAGAATGCAAAGATCAATAAAAGATCCCCTACCATCAATCATTGGCCTGATTTTCCATAAAGTGATTTTTTTGTTGATTTTGTTCATTTTATCCAATTTGACTACAACCCGATCCATTTTGACAAAGTTGTGACTCAACCTGACCAAGTTTGACCCGAAAAAAAATCTAAAAATTAAATTTTTTTTAGAAAAAATAATTTTTTTAAATAATAATAATTTTAAAATTCTTTTCAAAATAATTATTATTTTAAAAATAATATTTTATTTTAAAATACTAAAAATAATTATTATTTTTAAAACTTTTTAAAATAATTATTATTTTTGAGAAAAAATATTAGAAACTTTTATTTTTGCAAAAATGAGTAAATTTAATAAAATATAGATTCAAACAAATTAAAGTTTAAAATTCTTAATTCTAAATTATTTTAATGAAAATCTACACATCTTTTAAAAAACTAAAAAAAATCGTTTCATGAAAATAAAGTTTTTTTATTTACTTTTTTTAATCTATATTTTATGAAACTTTACTCATTAATTTAAAAAATAATTTTTTTTGTTTTTTTAAAAATAAATTTTTATTTTTTCGCTTTATTTTATTTTTTTGAATCTATATTTTATAAAACTTTACTCATTTTTTTCCTAAAAATAATAATTATTTTTAAAACTTCTTTTTAAATTGAATCAATTATTTTATTTATCTTTTACTTTTTTGTATTTTAATTTCTATTTTTAGTCTTTGTTTTTAAAATTTGTAATATTAGGAATACATATAATAATGGTTTAGACATTAACTTTTTTTTTCCCTGAAAATAAAGTTTAACATAAAAAAGAAAAAAAAGTACTTTTTTGAAAATAAAGTTATATTTTCTTATTTAATTTTTTTTGATTCTATATTTTGTAAAACGTTACTCATTTTACGAAAAATTAAATGTTTCTAATATTTTTTCTGAAAATAATTATTATTTTCAAAACTTTTTAAAATAATAATTACTTTAATATTTTAAAATAAAATATTATTTTTAAAAAAAAATTATAAATTTAGTTTTTAAAAAAAATGAATTCAAGAAATTGGGATCGGGTCAAAGTAGGTTGGGTTGGGTTAAAATTTGGTCAAAATGGGTCGTGTTATAGTCAAATTGTGTCAAATGAATGGAATCAACAACAAAATGTCACTTTAAGGACCTAATTGACGAAAAATGAACTTTATGGATGACTTTAATGTTGGTTTGCAGAAACAAGACATACATATAATGAACACTGTAAAAGAGCGAAAGTATGACACAAATTATATTTTAAATTTTTTTGAAATCTTACGAATCACCTTATGCAATATTATTAATCGAGGAAGAATAAAAGATATATCTTATGAAGATGATCAACTCCTTGATATGATTTTCAAGTTCCAATCCTTTGATCTTTCGTGTTTCTCCAATTCTTTGGCGTTCGCTACCCAAGTGTGCAATATTCTAAAGTTGATCCACCAATAAAATATTGATTGAAGAATTAATTTTTAGGTTCTACAAGACCTCGGGTGGATATCTCTTATTCTCTCTCCTAACTCATTAGGTATTAGAGAATACTTGCAAAATAGCATTTTTTTTGTTCCACTATAAGACTCATCTTATTTATAGACAAACCATCCCTCCTAAACCTTTTAGGACTTAGGGTTTTAATTTAATTCCCAATCTAATTAGGAACTAAATTATTATTATTATTATTATTATTATTATTATTATTATTATTATTATTATTATTATTATTATTATTATTATTAAAAGACTTCTCTTATTTATTTGTAATTTATTATTTCTCCAAATATTTAATTATAAATATTATTATTTCTCTATAATACTAAATTATTATTATTATTCAGCTAATTTAATTTATAATAATAAGACTACTCTTATTTCTTCAAATACTTAATTAAAAATATTAAGTTATTTAATTTATTCTACCAATAAATTAAATATATTTAATTTATTATTATTAAGCCAATTACTTATAAAATTATATTTCTCTTTTTGCAGTGTAACCCTTTAGGTTCAATATTAAACCGATAAGTAGAATAATTAAATTAGAACCACTCTAATATTATTTATAATGAATTAAACTCCTTTAAATCAAATATAAATAAATAATATTTATTGTACATCAAGAGTGACACATTACGTTAGTGTATCATGACTATTCAAATAATATGAATTCTCACAAAAAACCTATTTCGTGAATAGTTATCATACAATTCAATTTTTCTACCATACAATGTCTTGATAAAACATAAGACATGGAATTACTAACAAGTCTTATTTATTTAATCATATGCATTTTGATTCATAAATGCACAACCCCAATTAACGTAAATTATAAACTCCTTTCTAATTTTCATTCACCTTGGCTAAGGATTTATGAGTTGCCACTTATCGAATCGCATAAGACATTATCTCCTTTTACTAGAAGTGGTAGATCCTTTGTTGATCATTCACCTACCTCCATGTACACTTTATTATACCTGAAAATATCGTATAACATACTCTAAATTATTAAGGAATATGACAAATTAAGTATAATTCAGAATACACAACGTACTATATATGATGATCTCAAGTCCATGAATCACTTGTACAACTAACACTATAAGAACTTCTATAGTCAGATAAATAAAACTCCATTAGTTGTTTCTTTAGCGAGCCACGTTCAGTGAACCTATTTTCTAATAAGCACCTAAATACTTGCTTTACTGTCTCCACAAAAATGATTATGAGATCAATCATCATTTTCAACAGAGTAAGTAAAGGTATATCTTTATCCTTCCTCAATTAATGATATTACATAAGGCCATACATTGGGATTTCAGAAAGTTATAAATTGTTATTTTAAATGCTTCTGTTGTCTTTACAATTTGATTATATGCTTTGATTACGTTTCTGCAATCCTACAGTTGCAAATATTGAACTTATAAATTGTTCTTAAGTGCATTAAGAAAGGTTTCTACGCCATTTGATTCGGCTAGACTAATATTAAGTGTTAGATAAAAAGCAATCCAAACCAATTGGTTTGGTGTAGACTTTTATATTCTGCTGAGATGAACAACCCGCATAAAAGGAGAAAATATATTATGTTGCGAAACCGACACGCGCGCGAACAATATGTTTAAGTGTTATACATAACATAGGGTACTATGGGCTGATCACCTATTGTACTTTTTTATGTTGGATTATCAGTTAAATACTGTTAATTCTAGTAAAAGTTCTTGTTCCATAGTGACTACTATGCGTTAAATATTCTTTAACTTGAAAACGTTGAAACCGTTTAATTCTTTCAAAAACCTTTCGGTCCATAGTGACTCTTTATTTAATTCAAATGACAGATTTGGATCGATTGATATGTACCTTGTTTACAACATTCTTACTTAAACTCTTGAGCTATCATTTATCGTTATATCCTTGAGATTATGAGCTTTATATACACCTGTTCACATATATTGTTATATTACTTGTTGGGCAAACTCATTTTTGCTTTCCTTAAATATTTTGGGGTGGGACCTTAGGAAAGGACAATGACAAAGGCAAGGCTATGGAGTAACTTTGTTCTTTTATGCTAGAATTTAATTATCATATTGTATTAGGAATTAATTAATGTTATTTAATAAGTTATGTCATGGATTAAGTTATGTATTGTATTAGCAATGGTTACGAAACTTGGGATGAGAATATTTGTGTTATGTTAATGTAAATATTTTTATTATTCCGCTATTAGATGTTATTAGTATGTTGTATAAGTTATATATTAGAGCACCAGATTCGAGATACACATATATGAATTTGGGGGCGTCATATTCTTGGAAATTAATGGAGTTTATCCTCGAATGTGCTAGTGGGAGGAAAATAGATCTTAAAGAAGTTCAAGAACCACAAACCACTACAGGTCAAGTGGATGAATCTGTCCAAGTAGAGATACATTCTGTACCATAACCAAGTTATAAATCTGGAAGAGTACCAAAAATACCTGAAAGGTATGGATTCATCACAGATGATGATGATGAGGTACACATCATAGAGGATAATGATTCAGTTACATAAGATGAGTCAATGAGTAGTAAATACTCAGAGGAATGGAAAACCGCCGAGACATCCGAAATGGGCTCCATTTATGAAAACCAAGTGTGGACTTTGGTTGAACCACCGGAAGGCATAGTGCCTATAGGGTGTAAATGGGTTTTTAAAAGAAAGACTAGGGCAGATGGCAAGGTAGATGTAAAACCCCAAATTTTATGAAATGAAAGTATTCAATTTTCTTATAATTGTTATTCTATATATTAAATGGTTAAATTGATAAAAGGTTAAAGTTAAGGGTGATATTTGAAAATTATCAATTGGTCGGGAAATATTCGTTTTATCAGCTAATATTCGTACGACGGTACAATCATTGGTGGACCCCAAAATGAAATAATTGTCGTAGTTAGAAAGCGACGGAAATATCTTTTTATAAAAATAACGGCGAAAGTTTTACCGTTAAACTATTGAACTATCCGGTGGTAAAAGTACAGTAATACGCGTGGTTGCATAGTAGCACACGGTATTGATTATTGATGCTTACGTAAGAAGTCACTCAGTTTACTCAATTATTGATACAGTAATTGTTGCATAATATCTCACGTTATTTGATTCAATTATTGTCACAGTATCATCTACATAATATTTTATATTATTAAATCAATAATTGAGACAATAAAGTTATTCATATTATTATTTATAATATTGTGAATGTTCGGTCGAGGAGAGATTTGTTCACCTAATTGCGCGCCCATAGGGAGAAATCTTTATCGAAAAGCTCCCTCTTTCCTGGGAATGATCTGGTTATTAAATATTGTGAGTTATAATACTAATGATGTATAATTATTGAAGTATTAAGACTGTGTTTATTGAAGATAAGTGAATTACAAAAGTTAGAGGGGAATAATGCAAACTTGGAAAACTTTAGGGGTACTAAAGTGTAATAAGTTAAATCAATCTGGACCATTGGTAGTGGTTTTAAAAGTAAATCAATCTGGACCGTCGGTGGTGGTTTTAATAGTAAATCAATCTGGACCATCGGTGGTGGTTTTAAAAGTAAATCAATCTGGACCGTCGGTTGTGGTTTTAATAGTAATCAATCTGGACTGTCCGTTCTAATAGTAAATCAATCTGGACCGTTCGTAAATTAGTTACTATTTAGTCATTTCTCCTATAAATAGAAGCTTAATTCTTCTTTCATTCTCACCAATTCACTGAGATTCACAAGAGAAACTACAAAGAGAGAAACTATAGAGAGCAAGAAGAAGAGTATTCTGCTACTTCACTATTGCAGTATCCAGTCTTCTTCTAAGGTAAGGGATATTATTTGTTGTATTATTAAGAGATATTATTTGTTGTATTCGTAAGGGATATTATTTGTTGTATTCGTAAGGGGTATTATTTCTTTCGTATTCATAAGGAATACTATTTTTCGTATTCATCCCTTAATATGTCGGAATAACTTGTCTATGCGGATTACGTACCGCATGACATGTGAAAATTCAATTGCAGTTTCGTATGTTATTTCTTTTCATATTCTTAAATCTAAACTTACTATGGTAAGTATTGCTTCTATAATCCCTGAAATTAGTGGGATATCCTTGAAGTTTTGCACTTCATCCATTATCGTTTCATTAGAATATTGATCTGAACTTTTTTATTAAATATTAATATTTTCACCCGGGATACTATTCACGGGTTACTATTCACCCAGTTACTATTTATTCACTCGGGTATTCGGGGCACTTTTTATGTCGGAATACTATTCACGAGTTACTATTCACCCAATTACTATTCACTTGAATATTATTCACTCAAGTATCCAGGGCACTTTTCATGTTGGGGTACTATTCACTCGGAAACTATTCACGATAAAAATTGATTTCTTTTCTGTCCAAGATTATTTTTGATACATGAATATTATTCTTGAATTTTACTCCACAAAGCAGTATCATGTTGACAATTTGGATATTTTTAAACTCTGGATAAATTTAAAGTCTTTAATATTTATCCTTGATCTCGTTTGACTGAATTCTTATATCATTGCCATCATCCTCATGCTTATATTGTGATAAAAGTCATATGTGGCTTACGTGCATAGATGTACTATTGATTGGTATGATTATGACCAGGGATTATTCGGTATAATCATGACCGTAATGTTACAAATGATGTGATAAAAGTCCAGATTGGCCCGTAGTGCATTGATGGACAGTTGTTGGTATGATCATGATCATTGATGATTACATGAATATCCTTGGCCCGTAGTGCAGGGATAATTCGTGGACGTGATTCTAATGAATATATTTGGCCCGTAGTGCAGGGATGATTCGATGATGTGGATTATTTATTAAGCTGAGTTATAGCGATAAAGTTGATGATAAACTGTTTAAATCTTAGAAGATAGTAGATATCATGCTCTACTTGACTCTTCTAATGGATTGCTTGTTCCGCTGCAGTTAAACTTGATGTTATTGTATTTTATCAATTTAACACTGTTGAAGGCTAACAATAATTTATTTTGCATTATCTTAGTCATAATATTTCTTACTAGGCTAGTTGAGCTCACTCTTTTGCTTTCATTATTCTTTTCAGGAAATGAGAACATAGCCGGGACTAGTCGGGGAATGGAGTGATGGTCCGAGATGATTGTTTTAGTAATCCTCACTATTTAGTGTGATAATAAATGTAATGAGGATTGAATTTGAGTTTGGATATTGTCTATTAGATAATATTCGTGTAAAAACTCTCAGCTCTTGTTGTATAATTAAGTTTGTATTTGTATTCAGTACCATGTATTTGGCGACTCAAGATGAGTGATGTATACCTATTTTGGGGGCGTCACAGTTGGTATCAAAGCTTAGGGATATGATCCATGGCTGAGATGTGAGACAAGAACTAGGAGGGGAGAGACGGGGAATTCCTTCGTTAGTATGACCTACCTAAGTTTATTTGGTATTTAATTGGTCGGTCAGAGTATAGGGATAATATGTGACATGTCAATTAACCCTTGTTTTGTGGCAATGTTTGAAAATGGCATCTGGAAATATTGAGATCAACAATGATGCACATGAGACCGTTGAGTCACCAACGATCAATACCCAGGATAATGTTCAACAGGAAGACAATAATCCTCAAATAAACAACAACACCGATCAAATTATGAACGATGGGATATTCAGAGGCTTTATGCATTTCATGCAACATCAGGCGAGAGCGGCTCGTGTTCAAAATATAGGTGGAAACACTGGCGACTCACAAGTGGTCACTGCTAAGCAGATCAAGGAGTTGGGACCACCAGAGTTTTTGGGAGAGCCAGAACCACTTAAGGCGGAGACGTGGATAAAGCAGATCACCAAGATATTTGATGTCTTGGGATGCTCTGAGGAGCAAAAGGTTCCCTTTGCGACCTTCATGTTGAGAGGAGAGACAGATTACTGGTGGGAATCTGTAAAGCATACTCAGCCCGCCGCACTGAAGATGTATTGGGAAAAGTTCCAAGAACTGTTTAACGACAAGTACTTTTCCAAAAGTATTCGTCACATAAAAGAGGTGAAGTTCATCAAGCTAGAGAAAATAATATGACCGTGTCGCAGTACGAGGCTAAGTTTTTTGAGTTCGCATCCCATTTGGTTGATAATGAGGGGAGAATGACGCGAATATTTCTGCGAGGTTTAAGACCCAAAATACGTTAATACCTCATTTCTCACAAACTGTGTTTGTATTCAGATGTTGTAAATAGGGCTCAGTTATTGGAGCGCGATAATGAGTCAACCCAACCAAGAGAGAGCAGCCGACAAATCGATAATACCAATGATAGCAGTCATCAAAGCGGTGACAACAAATGTGGAGGGAATCAACATGCTAGAAATGGTAACCACTCTAGTGGTAATCATGGCTAAGATAATAGAAGTAGAAATTTCAAGAAGATGATATTCAATAATGATGAAAAGACGATGACACCAGCACCAGCAACAAATTCTAGGGGAGGAGAACGACCGCCAGTTAGATGCTACAGATGCGGAGAGAAGGGACATATAAGTTCAAACTGTCCACAGCCTTCCAAGGTATGTTTTAGTTATGAAAAAGACGGTCACATAGCTCGATTTTGTCCTGTAGCGGAATCAAGTCCAGCTAGGACGGTGGCACTAAAGGCGTATACGAATAAAACAAAGTCGACGGTTTCAGGAAGAGTATTTTTCGTGACTTCATAAAACCGAGTAACCCAAACGAAGTTAGAATGGGTTAGTTAATTATAAATTCTTGCGAAGTCTATACCTTATTAGATACCGGTTCTATCCACTATTTTATTTCTCCTACTTGCGCTCAACGTTTAAATTTGACTACGGAGAAATTAGACTTTGACTTATCTGTTGAAACTCGGTTAGGAGAAACCTTTATTACATCCACTGTTTATAAGTCTTGTTTGATCCAAAATGGTAACCGCATGTTACATGTCGATCTTATTTCCTTAAAAATACTTGCCTTTGATGTGATTCTAGGAATCGACTGGTTAACTACTCATCATGCTAAATTTGATTATTTTCGTAAGGTTGTTAGCTTTCATATTCCTAACTAACCTATTATGCGAATTCAAGCAACCAAACCACTAAAGTCAATAACTGTTATATCAAGCCATAAAGCTATTCGTTTATTGAAAAATGGATGTCAAGCTTTCTTAGCCCATGTCACAGATTTAAACAAAAATACGTCAGATTTGAATGATATTTCTATTGTTAATAAATTTCCTGACATATTCCCTGAAGAACTTCCTAGCCTACCCCCAGAGCATGAAATCGAATTTTGTATCGACCTTGAATCTGATACAAAACCCTTAAATAATTCTTCACCCAAAACGAACATACATGTGCCAAAGTCGTTGACTCGAGCTATTAAAAGATTACGATCATACCATTCAATACCATCCTAGAAAAGCAAACGTGGTAGCTGACGCGTTCAGTGGAAGATCGTATGCGTTTACAAGTGCGATATTGTTAACACAAAGACCCATTTCGTACGACTTACAAAAGATAGAGATAGAGTTAAAGACTCCAAGAACCAACATGAAGATAGCGAATATACGATTAAAGCTAACTTTAATCGATAAAGTTAAAGCCGATCAAGCTACAGACTTAAAGCTGATGAATTTGAAGAAGAAGGTTCAAGAGGGCATTATTCTAGAACCAAGAATTGATGAAGAGAGGAAATCTCAACCCTCGATTTATTGGCCCATTTAAAATCCTTGATCGAGTAGAAACTGTGGCCTATAGACTCACGTTACCGCCAAGTATGTCTCGTGTTCATAACGTTTTTCACATATCTATGTTACGTAAATATGTGGACGATCCGAACCACATTATTGAATTAGAACCGGAAAAGATAGCGAAAGATTAAACGTATGAAGAGGTACTTGTTAAAATCTTGGATAAGAAGGATCTTATTTTACGCTCAAAGGTTATACTTCAAGAGTTAGAATCTGATGAGGTATCCTCATCTCTTCGGCATACCAGGTACGTACGTAAATTTCGAGGGTAAAATTTCATAAGGAGGGGAGATTGTAAGACCCCGAATTTTATGAAATGAAAGTATTCAATTTTCTTATAATTATTATTCTATTTTTTAAATGGTTAAATTGATAAAAGGTTAAAGTTAAGGGTGATATTTGAAAATTTTGCAAAGTAAGCAAGTTGATATAAAATATTCAATTGGTCGGAGAATATTCGTTTTAACAGAGAATATTCGTACGACGGTACAATCATTGGTGGACCCCACAACGGAATAATTGTCGTAGTTAGAAAGCGACAGAAATATCTTTTTATAAAAATAACAGCGAAAGTTTTACCGTGAAACTGTTGAACTACCCGGTGGTAAAAGTACAGTAATACGCGTGGTTGTATAGTAGCACACGGTATTGATTATTGATGCTTACGTAAGAAGCCACTTAGTTTACTCAATTATTGCTATAGTAATTGTTGCATAGTATCTCACGTTATTTGATTCAATTATTGTCACAGTATCATCTGCATAATATTTTATATTATTAAATCAATAATTGAGACAACAAAGTTATTCATATTATTATTTGTAATATTGACAATGTCTAGAAAGTTCTGTCGAGGAGAGGTTTGGTCACCCAATTGCGCGCCAATATGGAGAAATTCTTATCGAAAAGCTCCCTCTTTCCTGGGAATGATCCGATTGTTAAATATTGTGAGTTATAATATTAATGATATATAATTATTGAAGTATTAAGAATGTGTTTATTGAAGATAAGTGAATTACAAAAGTTAGAGGGGAATAATGCAAACTTGGAAAACTTTAGGGGTACTAAAGTGTAATAAGTTAAATCAATCTGGACCATTGGTGGTGGTTTTAATAGTAAATCAATCTAGACCGTCGGTGGTGGTTTTAAAAGTAAATCAATCTGGACCGTCGGTAGTGGTTTTAAAAGTAAATCAATCTGGACCGTCGGTTGTAGTTTTAATAGTAATCAATCTGTACCGTCCGTTCTAGTAGTAAATCAATCTGGACCGTTCGTAAATTAGTTACTATTTAGTCATTTCTCCTATAAATAGAAGCTTAATTCTTCTTTCATTCTCACCAATTCACTGAGATTCACAAAAGAAACTATAAAGAGAGAAACTATAGAGAGCAAGAAGAAGAGTATTCTGCTACTTCACTATTGCAGTATCCGGTCTTCTACTAAGGTAAGAGATATTATTTGTTGTATTCGTAAGGAATATTATTTATTGTATTCGTAAGGGATATTATTTGTTGTATTCATAAAGGATATTATTTCTTTCGTATTCATAAGGAATACTATTTTTCGTATTCATCCTTTAATATGTCGGAATAACCTGTCTACGCGGATTACGTACTGCATGACAGGTGAAAATCCATTTACAGTTTTGTATGTTATTTCTTTTCATATTCTTAAATCTAAACTTACTATGGTAAGTATTGCTTCTATAATCCCTGAAATTAGTGGTATATCCTTGAAGTTTTGCGCTTCATCCATTATCGTTTCATTGGAATATTGATCTGAACTTTCTTATTAAATATCAAAATTTTCACCCGGGATACTATTCAAAGATTACTATTCACCCAGTTACTATTCACTAGAATATTATTCATTCGGATATTCGGGGCACTTTTCATGTCAGGATACTGTTCACGAGTTATTATTCATAGATTAATATTCACCCAGTTACTATTCACTCGAATATTATTCACTCAAATATTTGGGGCACTTTTCATGCTGGGGTACTATTCATGGAATACTATTCACTCGGGTACTATTCACCTGGAGTACTATTCACGATAAAAATTAATTTCTTTTTTGTCCAAGATTATTTTTGATACATGAATATTATTCTTGAATTTTACTCCACAAAACAGTATCATGTTGACAATTTAGATATATTTAAACTCTGGATAAATTTAAAGTCTTTAATATTTATCCTTGATCTCGTTTGATTGAATTCGTATATCATTGACATCATCTTCATGCTTATATTGTGATAAAAGTCATATGCGGCTTACGTGCATAGATGTACTATTGCTTGGTATGATTATGACCAGGAATTATTCGGTATAATCATGACCGTAATGTTACAAATGATGTGGTAAAAGTCTTCATTGGCTCGTAGTGTATTGATGGACAGTTGTTGGTATGATCATGATCATTGATGATTATATGAATATCATTGGCCCGTAGTGCAGGGATAATTCGTGGATGTGATTCTAATGAATATTTTTGGCCCGTAGTGCAGGGATGATTCGATGATGTGGATTATTTATTAAGCTGAGTCCCAGCGATAAAATTGATGATAAACTGTTTAAATCTTAGAAGATAGTAGATATCATGCTCTACTTGACTCTTCTAATGGATTACTTTTTTCGCTGCAGTTAAACTTGATGTTATTGTATTTTATCAGTTTAACACTATTGAAGGCTAACGATAATTTATTTTACATTATCTTAGTCATAATATTTCTTACTGGGCTATTTGAGCTCACCCTTTTGCTTTCATTATTCTCTTCAGGAAATAAGAACATTGTCGGGACTAGTCGAGGAACGGAGTGATGGTCCGAGATGGCTGTTTT
The DNA here is from genome assembly GCA_016801055.1 of Panax notoginseng. Lineage (NCBI taxonomy): Eukaryota > Viridiplantae > Streptophyta > Magnoliopsida > Apiales > Araliaceae > Panax > Panax notoginseng. Next base: position 115,526,869 of record CM029021.1, on the reverse strand, counting down.
AGTAATCCTCACTATTTAGTGTGATAATAAATGTAATGAAGATTGAATTTGAGTTTGGATATTGTCTATGAGACAATATTCGTGTACAAACTCTCAGCTCTTGTTGTATAATTAAGTTTGTATTTGTATTCAGTACCATGTATTTGGCGACTCAAGATGGGTGATGTATACCTATTTTGGGGGCGTCACAGTAGACACCTATAAGGCCAGACTGATGGATAAAGGTTTCAGGCAAAGACAATGAGTTGACTATAACGAAACCTCCTCACCAGTTTCTATGCTTAAATCCATTCGATTTTATATGCGACTGTAGCTTTACTGTGACAATGAGATCTTGCAAATGGTTGTGAAAATGGCCTTCCTTAATGAGAAACTAGATGAGAATGTATATATTATACAGTCATAGGTTTTGTTTCAAAAGTTGGAATAAATTAAGTTTATAAGTTACAACAATCCATTTATGAATTGAAGCAAACTTCTCATAAATATAATATCCGTTTTGATAAGACAATCAAAGAGTTTGATTTTATCAAAAATGAGGATAAACCTTATATGTACAAGAAGGTTACTGCGAGTATTGTGACATTCCTAGTACTATATATTCATGATATACTACTGATAGGGAATGACATACTTATGCTACAAGGAGTAAATATATGGTTGTCTAAACACTTCTCCATGAAGGACTTGGGAGAAACATCCTACGTATTTGGGATAAAGATCTATAGAGATAGATCTTAAAGGATATTCGGCTTAACCCAATGAACATACATTGAAACGATGCTAAAGAAGTTTAGCATGTCTGACTCTAAGAGAGGGCTCAAACCAATGAGTTTTAGAGTGCATCTCTCAAAGAAAATATCTCTAATGACACCTGAAGAGAGAGAGAGAGATCACATGAGTAAGATGCCTTATGCTTTGGCAATAGGGTCTATCATGTATAGGATGCTATGTACAAGACATGATATAGCTTATGCACTTGGAGTGACAAGAAGATATCAGTCGAATCTTGGAGAAGAACACTGAAAAGTCATAAAGAACATTCTAAAGTACTTACGAAGGACTAAGGATGTGTTTCTACTGTAGGATTGGTCTTATTTGAAACTAGAGGGCTATACAGACCCAAGTTTTTAGACTGACCAAGACGATAACAAATCCACCTCAGGTTATGTATTTATCCTAAATGGTGGTGCAGTAAGTTGGAAGAGTTCTAAGCAGCGAACAATTGTTAATTCTATGACAATCAGAGTACATAGTTGTAAGTGGAGCTGCAAAACAAGATGTTTGGATGAATAAGTTCATTTCTAAACTTGGAGTGGTTCCTTGCAATAAGGACCAGTGTATGTATATTGTGACAACAACGGGGTTGTTGCATAAGAAAGGAACCCATGTCTCATCAGAAACCCAAGCATGTGTTTGCGATGCTTTCATCTTATTAGAGGAATCGTTGAAAGGGGAGATGTCAACCTGGAGAGAGTCGACTCTTAGAATAACATTGCATATCCATTTACTAAAGCATTCACTCAGCAGCAATTTGATCGTCATTTAGAGAAGATAGGTATTAGATACCAATGCGATTGGCTTTAGTGGAAGTGGGAGATTGAAATTATTATGCCCCTCAAGCTAATTACATTTTATGTAATAAGCATTTAATTTGTACTCTTATTTATTTATTAATAAAAGATTTATTTTATAAAAGGCATCGTGTATCCATGTTAATTAGTTGAATTAATAAATGCGATAAACCCATAATTATTGAGAAATGTTTTAGAATCATGATGTTAATCATGCTAATGAAATTTAAATGCATGATAGCTCAAAACTGAAATGTTCCTAATCGTATGGATCACTAATGTGGGATTACTAATTCCGGATAGATTAGTACATACTATGTTTGCTCTGTTGAAGAGCATGATTGATATTATGATCATTTGTGTGGAGTCACTAAAGCAAGTATGTAGGTACTTATTAGAGAATAAGTTCACTGAACGTGACTAATAAAGAAACCCTAATGGAGTTTTACTTGTCTGTCAATAGGAGTTCCTAATGTGATAGTAGTACAAGTAATCCTTCGACTTGAGGCAATCATAATATCTTGTATATACTGAATTATGTTTTGAAATATTCCTTACAACTCTTGAGTATGTCGTAGGATATGCTCGAACATAATAAAGTATATATGGAGAAAGGTGAATGATCAACAAACAATCTACTACTTCTAGTAAAGGGAGAGAATGTCCTATATGATTTGATAAATTACAACATATAATTCCGTAGCCATGGTTGAATGGAAATTAGAAAGGAGTTTTTAATTTACATTTACTATTATTGTACATTTTTGAATCGAAATACATATAATCAAATAAATAAAACTTGACGATAATTTCATGTTTTATATTTGATTGAGACATTATATGGTAGAAGTATTGAATTGTATAGTAATTATTCATAGAATAGGTTCTTTATATTCTTTGTGATAATCTTTGTTATTAAATTTGAATTCATATTGTAAGACCCCGACTTTTATGAATAAAGATTTAATTTTCTCTAAATATTATTTTGAATAATAAGGTGTTGATTTGATATAATACTATGGTTATGGGTGATATGGGCAAATTTTTCAAAGCAAGCAAGTTGTAATAAAATATTCGTTTGGTCGAGGAATATTATTTTTGTCAGAAAATATTCATACGATGGCGCAATCATTGGTGGACCCCACAACGGAATGACTGTCAGATATAGAAAGCGACAAAAATAACCTTTTTATAAAAATAACGGCAAAACTTTTACCGTTAGCTGTTGAAATATCCGGTGATAAAAGTACAGTAATACGCGTGGTTGCACAGTAGCACACGATATTGTACACTATCTCTGCTTATTGATGCTTACTTAAGAAGTCACTCAGTTTTATTTAATAACTGTCATAGTAGTTGCTGCATAGTATCTCATATTATTGATTCAATTATTGTCACGGTATCATCTGCACAATATTTTATATTATTAAATCAATTATTGAGATGACACAGTTATTCATATTATTATTTGCATTATTGAAAATGTCTAGAAAGTTCTATCGAGGAAAGGAGTTAGGTTATTTAATTGCACGACAATAAGGAGAAATTCTTATCGGAAAGTCCCCTCTTTCCTGTGAATGATCTGGTTGTCAATATTATGAGTTATAATATTAATGATGAATAATTATTGAAAGATTAAAAATATGTTGATTGAAGATAAGTGATTTGTGGTAAATATTTATTCAATTTTTGATATAAATAGAGGGGTTTGTCTTGAAGTATTTGTTGTAAGTTTGACTTCTTACATGGATCCCCACTTACTCATTTTTTAAATTGCCAGTAGAAAGTTGTCTTAGTTTTATTTTATTATTATTATAATAGTAATAAAATAAAAAACTTTTTATATTAAAAAAAATACTTTTTATAATTTATATTAAGTTATTTGTTTTATTAGATTATAATTAGAATATCTTATATTTTATATAAAGTTTTTATTTTATTAGAATATTTTATTGCACAATGATGAATAGTAAAAATTAGAAAATTAACCGAATTCCCGTGAGTTTTCTTTATGTTCATCCGTGATTATTTTCTTAAATAATGTCATGTCATTCTCCTATAAATAGGTTGCTTAGTTAAGAAATGAAAATCACACTAGAAATAGAGAATTCTTGTTCTATAATATTGTACGTATTTCTTTTGAGTATAAGGATACTTTGAGTGTAGCAAATAATGCAAGTTTTCCTCAAGAATATCTCCGCAATACCAGTCAGATTTAGTCTCCTACTAAGGTAATGGATATTATTTTCGTTCACTATTCGTAAAAAATATTATTTTTCCATACTTTATAGTATGTAAGTGATATTATTTCTTTTCATATTCCTAAATCTACACTTACTTTGATAAGTATTGCTTTTATAATCCCTGAAATATTTCAGTAGAACATCCTTTAGTTTTGCGCTTCATGTAGTATCGTTTTACTGAAATATTGGTTTGAACCTTCTTATTAAATTTTAATGTTTTTATTCGGGGTACTATTCACAAAGTACTATTCACTCAGGGTACTATTAACATGATACTATTCACGACAAAATTGATTTTTTTTCTATTCAAATTATTTTTGATACATGAATATCATTCTTGAATTTTACTCCATAATTAGTTATCATGTTGACAATTTGGACATTCTTGAACTCTTGATAAATTGAATTATAAATCTCAAATATTTATCCTTGATCACACTTGATTGATTCCTTACATCATTGTCATAATTCTCATGCTTATATTGTGGTGAAAGTCATCTTTGGCCCGTAGTGCATAGATGGACTGTTGATTGGTATGATTATGACCAAAAATTGTGTATTGGTATAATCATGACCTGTAATGTTACAAAAAAATGTTGTGGTGAAAGTCATCTTTGGCCTATAGTGCATAGAAGGACAAGTGTTTGGCATGATTATGACCACTGATGATACAAACGAATATTCTTGGCCCGTAGTGCATGAATAATTTGTTGATTTGAAATATTTATTGATTGGTGTTACAGAGATAAAATATTGATGATGGACTTTTAAATCATAAAAGATAGTAGACATCATGATCTACTCTTCTAATGGATTGCTATTTTCGCTGCAGTTATTGATCTAAAACTTGTTGTCTATTGTATTCTATAAGATTTTTCACTGTTGAGGACTAAGGATAATTTGTTCTACATTATCTTAGTCATAATATTTTTTACTGGGCTAATTGAGCTCACCCTTTTCTTTTTGGTTCTATTGTTCTTCTCAGGAAGCGAGAATGTAGCTAGGATTAGTCGGGTAGTGGAGTAATGGTCCAAGATGGTTAATATAGTAGTCCGCACTATTTTGTAAAATAGTGTGACAATATTTGTAATGAGGACTTTATTTGAGTTTAGATATTGTCTACGAGACCATATTTGTATTGAAACTCAGCTTATGTGTTGTCGTATTTTGCACGAAAATTGTATAAATGAAGTTTATATTTGACTTCTGTACCATGTATTTGGCGACTCAGAATGGGTTATGTAGACCTATTTTGGGGGCATCACAGTTGGTATCAGAGCTTAAGGATATGATCTCTGGTGGAGATCTGGGATTAGAACTGGGAGGGGAGAGACGAGTAAATCCTTCGCTAGTGTGTCCTACCTAAGCTTAATTATTATTTAATTGGTCAGTCAGAATATAGGGATATTATGTGACAAGTCACTTTTTTTTAATTAACCCTTCTTTTGTGGTAGTATTTAAGATTGACATCTGAAAATTTTGAGATAAGCAATGGAGCACATGCAACCATTGAGTCACCGCCAATCAATAACTAGGATAATGTGCATCAAGAAGGCAATAATCCTCCAGTAAACAATAACACCGACCAAATGATGAACGATGGAATGTTTAGGAGCTTTCTACAATTCATGCAACACCAAACGAGAGACACTCCTGTTCAAGATGCAGGTGAAAAAAATGGCAACTCACTGCTGGTCACTGCTAAGCAATTCAAGGAGTTGGGACCGCCGGAGTTTTTGGGAAAGCCAGAGCCACTTAAGGCAGAAGCTTGGATTAAGCAGATCACCAAGATATTTGATGTCTTGGGATGCACAGAGTAGAAAAAGGTTCCCTTCGCCACTTTTATGTTGCGAGGAGAGGCAGATTACTGGTGGAAATCTGTAAAACGTACTCATCTTTTCGCACTAAAGATGTCTTAGGAGAAGTTCCAGGAATTGTTCAACGATAAGTATTTTTCAGAAAGTATTCGTCACATGAAGGAGATGGAATTCATCAAACTAGAACAAAACAATATGACTGTATCACAATACGAGGCTAAGTTTGCGGAGTTATCCCGGTTTACATCCCATTTGGTGGATAATGAGGAGCGAATGATATGAATGTTTCTGCGAGGTTTAAAGCCTAAAATTTGTCAATCCCTCATTTCTTATAAACTGTGTTTGTATTCAGATGTTGTGAATAGGGCTCAATTATTGGAGTGAGATAATGAGATAGTTCAACCAAAAGAAAACAACTGGTAAAACGATAATAGTCATACCAGTGGCAACAGTCATCAAAGCAGTGATAACAAACATGGAGGAAATTATCATGCTAGAAATGGTAACCACTTCGGTGGTAATCCTGGCCAAGATAATAGAAGAAATGAGTCAAGTGAAAATTTTAAAAAGAGAAGATTCAACAATTACGGAAAGACATCGGCAACAGCACCAACACCCGTTTTTAAGAAAGGAGAATGACCACCGGTTGTATGTTACAAATGCGGACAGGAGGGACACATCAGTCCGAACTATACACAGAAACCCAAAGTGTGTTATAATTGTGGAAAGGAAGGACACTTAGCTCGATTTTTTCATACAGCGAAGTCAAGTCCAGATGGGACGGTGGCACCAAAGGCTGTCCAGGACAAGTTAAAGTCGATGGTTCAAAGAAGTGCGTTTGTCATGACTTCTCAAAAAATCGAGGAACCCGAACGAAGTTATCACGGGTAAGCTAATCGTAAACTCTTGCGAAGTCTATATCTTATTAGATACCGATTCTACCCATTCTTTTATTTCACCTGCTTGTGCTCAACGTTTAAACTTGACTCCTGAGAAATTATACATTGACTTATCTGTTGAAACTCCGTTGGGAGAAACCTTCATTACATCCACTGTTTATAAATCTTGTTTGATTCAAATCGGCACCCTCACATTACCTGTTGATCTCATCTCTTTGAAAATACTTGCATTTGATGTAAATTTAGGGATTGATTGGTTAACTATTCATCATGCTAAAATTGATTATTTTCGTAAAGTCGTTAGTTTTCATATTTTTAACCAACCTATTATGCGAATTCAAGCAACCAACCCACTAAAGTCAATTACTGTCATATCAAGCCATAAAGCTATTCATTTATTGAAAAATGGATGTTAAGTTTTCTTAGCCCATGTCACGAATTTAAACAAAAATACGTCAGATTTGAATGATATTTCTATTGTTAATAAATTTCCTGACATATTTCCCAAAGAACTTCCTGGTCTAACCCCAGAGCGTGAAATCAAATTTTGTATTGACCTTGAACCCGGTAGAAAACCCATTTCCAAAACCCCATATCGAATGGCTCCTATTGAACTTCAGGAGTTAAAAACCCAACTACAGGAACTGTTAGACATCGGTTTCATTCGTCCTAGTACATCTCCTTGGGGTTCTCCTATTTTATTCGTAAAAAAGAAAGATGGGAGTATGCAACTTTACATTGACTATCGGGAGTTGAATCATGTCACCATCAAAAATAGGTACCCGTACCTCGCATTGATGACATGTCTTCATTCCGGATATCATCAGTTAAAGATTAAAATTGATGACATTCTAAACACTACAAGAAAACTGGCTAATTCCGACGGATATATTATCGACGGAAACAATTCAGTCAGTCTTATAGTATTCCCGAAGGAATATTCTGTCGGACCTAATTCTATCATAAATAACATAAGTAAGACTGAATTCGGTCAAAAATATGTCCGAGTAAAGGCGCCAAAAAAACCCGCTATCGCGAATTATTTTCTCGACGGAATATTACTATTTTTGACAGAATGTTCGTCGAATTTAACTTATCCTCGACATATATAATTCTGACGAAATTCCGTCGAAAATTGTTAAATAAAAATAGATCTGCAGATTTATTTCATTCGCTGCTCTCTGTCTCTCTATCTCTCTCTCTCTCTCTCAAACGCCCTCTCGCATTCTCAGCCGACCCTTTTCTGCCCTGCCTCCAGCACACCACCGGGGCTAGGTCCCCAGCACAGAGCCACCAACACACCACCGGTGACCACCACACACCAGCCAGCTCTCTCCTACCGTCGGGGTTCTGTCGGGCACCACCACACCGACCGGGCTAGCTTCCCGGCTCTCCAACTCTCTCTTTCCCTTCTCATTTCTCCTCTTGTAATTCAAGGTATATACTGAAATTTCTAATTTTTTTAGCCAGGGTTAATATTTATTCTACTGATTTTGTCTGGAATTGGTTTAATAAGTTACAATTGCATCTTTAAAGACTGATTTTAGAACTCAGTACGGGCATTATAAATTTATAGTTATCTTTCGGATTGACCAATGTCTATGTTGCCTTCATGGATATGATGAATCGAGTATTCAAGAAATATTTGGATCATGTCATGGTTGACTTAATTGATGACATCCTAATATACTCCAAAAGCCTCAAATATTTCTTCACCCAGAACGAACTTAACATACGCCAAAGACGTTGGCTCGAGCTGTTGAAAGATTACGACCATGCCATTCAACACCATCCTGGAAAAGTGAACGTGATAGCTGAAGCGTTGAGTAGAAGATCATATGCGGGTACGAGTGCGATGTTGTTAACATAAAGACCCATTTTGTATGACTTACAAAGGATGGAGATAGAGTTAAAAACTTCAGGGAGGCGCGTAAAGATGGCAAATATATGCGTAGAACCGACTTTAATAGATAAAGTTAAACCTGCTCAAGCTACAGACCCGGAGCTGATAAATATGAAAAAGAAAGTACAATAAGGTGTTATTTTAGAAACAAGAATCGACGAAGAGAGGAAAGCTCAACCCTCGATTTTTTGGTCCATTTAAAATCGTCGATCGAGTAAGAATTGTGGCTTATAGACTCGCCTTACCGCCAAGTATGTCTCGTATTCATAACGTTTTTCATATATCTATGTTACGTAAATATGTGGGAGACCCAAACACATTATTGAATTAGACCCAAAAGAGATAGAGGAAAATTTAACGTATTAGGAGGTACCTATCAAGATCTTGAATAAGAAGGAACATATTCTACTCTCAAAGGTTATACCTCAAGCCAAAGTTTTATGTAGAAACTATGATATTGAGGAAATGACCTGGGAGTCAGAATCTAAAATAAAAATGAGGTATCCTCACCTCTTCGACATACCAGGTACGTACATCAAATTTGAGGACGAAATTTCATAAGGATGGGAGATCGTAAGACCCCAACTTTTATGAATAAAGATTTAATTTTATCTAAATATTATTTTGAATAATAAGGTGTTGATTTGATATAATACTATGGTTATAGCTGATATGTGTAAATTTTACAAAGTAAGCAAGTTGTCATAAAATATTCGTTTGGTCGGGGAATATTCGTTTTGTCGGGGAATGTTCGTACGATGGTACAATCATTGGTGGACCCCAAAATAGAATGATTGTCGGATATAGAAAGCGACAGAAATAACCTTTTTATAAAAATAACGGCAAAGCTTTTATCGTTAACTGCTGAAATACTCAGTGATAAAAGTACAGTAATATGCGTGGTTGCACAGTAGTACACGGTATTGTACAGTATCTCTGATTATTGATGCTTACTTAAGAAGTGACTCAATTTCATTTAATAATTATCACAGTAGTTGCTGCATAGTATCTCATATTATTGATTCAATTATTATCACAGTATCATATGCACAATATTTTATATTATTAAATCAGTAATTGAGATGACACAATTATTTATATTATTATTTACATTATTGACAATGTCTAGAAAGTTCTGTCGAGGAAAAGGGTTAGGATATTTAATTGCGCGGCAATAAGGAGAAATCCTTATCGGAAAGCCCTCTCTTTCTTGGGAATGATCTGATTGTCAATATTGTGACTTATAATATTAATGATGAATAATTGTTGAAAGATTAAAAATGTGTTGATTGAAGATAAATGATTTATGATAAATATTTATTTAATTTTTGATATAAATAGAGGGGTTTGTCATGAAGTATTTTTTGTAAGTTTGACTTATTAGATGGACCCCCACTTACTCATTTTTCAAAATTGCCGGAAGAAAGTATTCTCAATTTTTTTTCTTATTATTATAATAGTAATAAACAGAAAACTTTTTTATATAAAATAGATTACATTTTATAATATATATAATTATTTATTTTATTAGATTATAATTAGAATATATTATATTTTATATAAAGTTTTTGTTTTATTAGAATATTTTATTGCACAGTGATGAATAGTAAAAATAAAAAAATCAGCCGAATTCCTGTGAGTTTTCTTTCTGTTCATCCGTGATTATTTTCTTAAATAGTGTTCTGTCATTCTCCTATAAATAGGTTGCTTAGTTAAGAAATGAAAATCACACCAAAATCAAAGAATTCTTCTTTTATAATATTGTGCGTATTTCTTTTGAGTATAAGGATACTTTGAGTGTAGCAAATAATGCAAGTTTTCCTCAAGAATATCTTCGCTATATCAGTCAGATTTCGTCTCCTACTAAGGTAAAGGATATTATTTTCGTTCAATATTCGTAAGAAATATTATTTTCTTCCATACTCTATAGTATGTAAGTGATATTATTTCTTTTCATATTCCTAAATCTACACTTACTTTGATAAGTATTGTTTCTATAATCCCGGAAATATTTCAGTAAAACATCCTTTAGTTTTGCACTTCATGTAGTATCGTTTCAATGAAATATTGGTCTGAACCTTCTTATTAAATTTTAATATTTTCATTCAGGGTACTATTCACGAAGTACTATTCAGACAGGGTACTATTCACAACAAAATTTGTTTCTTTTCTGTCCAAATTATTTTTGATACATGAATATCATTCTTAAATTTTACTCTACAATTAGTTATCATGTTGACAATTTGGACATTCTTGAACTCTAGATAAATTTAATTATAAATCTCTAATATTTATCCTTGATCTCCCTTGATTGATTTCTTACATCATTGTCATCATTCTCATGCTTATATTGTGGTAAAAATCATCTTTGGCCCGAAGTGCATAGATTGACTGTTGATTAGTATGATTATGACCAGGAATTGTGTATTGGTATAATCATGACATGTAATGTTATAGACAAATATTGTGGTAAAAGTCATTTTTGACCCGTAGTGCATAGATGGACAGATGTTTGGCATGATCATGACCACTAGTGATACAAACGAATATCCTTGACCCGTAGTGCATGGATAATTTGTTAATTTAAAATATTTATTGATTGGTGTTACAGAGATAAAATATTGATGATGGACTTTTAAATCATAGAAGATAGTAGACATCATGATCTACTCTTCTAATGGATTGCTATTTTCACTGTAGTTATTGATCTAAAACTTGTTGTCTATTGTATTCTATCAGATTTTTCATTGTTGAGGACTAAGGATAATTTTTTCAATATTATCTTAGTCATAATATTCTTTACTTGGCTAGTTGAGCTCACTCTTATCCTTTTGGTTCCATTATTCTTCTCAGGAGGTGATAATATAGTTTGGACTAGTCGAGGAGTGTAGTAATGGTTCAAGATGATTATTATAGTAGTGCTCATTATTTTGTAAAATAGTGTAAGAATATTTGTAATGAGCACTTTATTTGAGTTTTGATATTGTCTGCGAGACAATATTTGTATTGAAACTCAGCTTATGTGTTGTTGTATTTTGCACGACAGTTGTATAAATGAAGTTTGTATTTGAATTATGTACCATGTATTTAGCGACTCAGAATGAGTTGTGTAGACCTATTTTGGGGGCGTAACACATATTATCGGGATAGTCATAATACATTATTTATAAGGCGTTGCTCATTATGTAGAATAAGCATTATTTATTTATAGTTAACTTAAAGGAGTTTAATTCATTATAAATAATATTATAATTTTTTTTAATTTATTTATTCTACCACTGGCTTAATATTGAACCCAGAGAGTCACACCACAAAAGGGAGAAATATGATTTTAGAATTAATTGGCTTAATAATAATAATAAATTATTTGTATTTAATTTATTAGTGGAATAAATTAACAAAGCTTAAGATTTATAATTAAGTATTTGGAGAATACTAATATTATAAATTAATAAGATTAATAATCTTATTATTATTAAATTGACTAAATAATAATAATAATAATATGTATTTGGAGAAACACATATATTTAGAATTAAGTATTTGCGAAAATACTAGATTATAAATAAATAAGAGTATTATTATTATTATTATTATTATTATTATTATTATTATTATTATTATTATTATTATTATTATTATTATTTATAGTAATAATAATAATTATTATATATTTAGTTTCTTGAGCATTAAATTAATACCCTAAATTTTAAAAGGATTAGGATTAGGGTTAATCTTTAAATAAGATGAGTCTTATTGTAGGAAAGACCAATGTTCATGCATCTCGCTTCTCTCTTACAAGCATTCTCATAAACCCTAAGTTGTTAGGAAAGTGAGAATGTGGATTAGCCATCCAAGACCTAGTTGAGTCTAAAATCAAATCTTAAATATATTATTCTTGGTTGATACCTCTTGGGTGTTGCATGCTTTTGTAACGAACGTGTGATCCGAGGATTAGAGAGATCACAAAGTAGCAAGGATTGGATTTTTAAGTCTACACCAAAGTTTTGATCATCTTCAAAGGTACATCTTTATCCTTCCTCAATTAATGATGTTTCATAAATTTCTGAGATTTTTATTGGATGCCACTAATTTTATCCATAACCTTAACATGTCTATAGTTATGCCTTTTTTAATGTGCTAGTAAATACTCAGCATTATACAGTCATTTCTTCATTCCTTATATATATATATATATACAGAAAAGTTCAGGAGCATAAGTTTTAACTAGCATATTTCCTTAACTAACATAACTATTTAAAAGCCAAACCAAAGCCTTCCTCCGCGTCTTTTGAAAAAAACCCAAATCGCGAGCCTAGCTTTCCTGAACTCGCTTCTATCTTCTGTCCATGATAAATCGGAAGCCTTCCTTTGCTCTTCTCTCCTCTCTCCAAATCGAAAGCCCTAGCTTCTCTCTTCTCTCTTCTGTCCAAATGCTTCTCTCTAAATCACTGAAGATTCGTGACCGTGCCCTATTGCAAGGCATAGCCTAATCGAAATCGTGCCCTAGCTTCTCTGTTCTCTTTTCTCTCCAAATCACTGAGAATCGCGACCGTGCCCTATTTCGCTGTTGATGAAAGCAGGTATGTGTATGTAATAGATTATTTTTCTATTTCCTTCTAATTTTTCTGTAATGATATGTTTATTGCTTGAAGTTTCGCGGCGGCAATGTTGACGGAGACGGTGGTGGGATTGGCCAGAAAAGTGTGGGCTTTTAGATTGTGGGGTTTCTCTGTTCGGATTAGTAGGGGGTTTGATTAAGATGAATCTCGGTTTGGAAGAGGATGCGTTCAGATCTATTATGTTCTCCCTATTCATCTTTTCATTTTCTCAGATCTTGAACTGATTTTAGTTCTCAGATCTTGAACTGATTTCATCTCGGTTTGGAAGAGGATGCGTTCAGATCTGTTGTGTTTTTCGATCTGGATTTATTCGTTATTGCTCTATTTATTTGTTCAAATTGGATGCCTTCTGCTAAAAACCCAGCTTGGGCTCGAATTTCTACCGAGAAAAAGGGGCCCAGTACCAATTCCAGTTCCGCTTCCTTGTCAATAGAGGAAATTGAAGAGCGGCTAGCTGGTGTGCCAGTTTATTTTGGTACTGATGCCTTGAAACGGCAATGGCTATGCGAATATTTTCATTTCCTTTTATGTCATTGTTTACCCACTTGTTGGCTTTAAAAATACGTCCAGATTCGAGTCGAGGATGGAATCTAAGTGATTCCGAAGTAGAGTTGAGGTTCAACCAAAACGCAGTCGATTTAATGGATCTGTCCAATCTCCAGCACTGGAGCAAGGTCTATGCTTTTCACTCAACAAAATCTCCAAAGCAGCTCTTCTTTTTGGGTTTTTTTTCTTTTTAGTTACTGCAGAACTAAATTAGTAAACTTTTCAAAGAAAAACCAAAACATCTCGATTGGAGTAATTTTATTGATCGCATACAAATTAACCCATATCACTATTTTGAGCTTTTCAATTTCCTAATGAACTCTTCCTATACTGCCTTTATCTCTCGATTAGTGGTTTTGTGATTGTGCCTGTTCTTGGCTGGGGTTTGATTGGGTTTGTCCCTTAAAGATTTATTTATATAATTGTTTTTAGGATTTATTTATATAATTGTTTTTGGTCTCCTTGCCGGATTTTATGGTGATGTTTGTGCTTGTTCTTTTTAATATTGTTCTTTTTTCCTTGCAAATTTCCTGTTTACCATGGTGAGGGTAATTAAGTCTTTATTCAACTTAAGTAACAGAGTTATGATAGAAAGCAGTTATTCACTTCAACTCAAAAAGTCGGGAGTTTAAATGTAGCTTTACTGACTACAGGTGGTTAAGTGGAAAATCGCTCAAACCCCAGGTGGTCAACTGAACTTAACCCTAAAATAAAAATCAAATAGTTGAAAGAGCAAATTGACATGAGAAAGACGTGTTGTACCTGTCGAATCACGTTGTGCCAATAGCATCAATTTTTTCGATAAAAATGATGCAAGGAGATTTTTCTTTAGCAAGCTGAAAAGCATCATGAACAAGTTTTGCTCCATCTTCAATGATTATAAAATTTGTGAGCTAAAAAGTATGTAATTATCAATAATGAGATTAGCTTCTCACCTCAACCAAAATAATCATATCATTTCAACTGAAACTCAGTACGATCTTCGTTCTCGTCATGGACTGAGGAGACTTCAGCCTGTATAATTATGAAAATGATATTTACAAACAGATTATAATATAAGAGACATGTGCCATCAAACCATCAACTTTCATAATCAAAGCCAACTTACTTCCTCTTCCCATGATACATAATTACTGACAATAACATCTATCATTTATCTTAACCCTATTTTTTACCAGTCATACCTGCAACCACCTGTGAAGATACAAACAAATGCTGAGTCTTAGAAAATATGCAGTTGGAAAAAACAAAAAGGTAAAGCAACAGTAGAATTATTCTTTATGTAAATAGTATCTTTTAGCATATTGAAAAAGCTTCCACTATTGGAATCAATTTGATGGCCTTTTAAATGAAAGAGGTGAAAAACAGTAGGTACAGTTACCAAAAAATGGGCCTTACTAAGATTGTATATGTCACTCAAATCAGATTAAAGGCCAATCAACAACCATGACTCCATGAGATCTTGGATGAATGAGCATTGGAAAAATGAGGGGGCACAAACTAGATACTTACCAATCGGATAGTGAGGCCAAATTTTCTTGAATGCAAACACTAATAAGAGATTATAATACGCACTCATGTCCAATCAAAGACTTGAATTGCACTTCCACTATTTATTTTTTCCTAGGTGTGTGTGTAGAGGGGAGGAGGGGGGAGGGTATATAACTCTACCTTAAATGTGAGCATTCAATGCAATAGAGCAACAATTAAAGTTATGCTCGAACTTCTACTTTGTGCTAGTAAATGGTGTCATTCACATAATAAGCACCAGTATTTGGAGAAGCTCCAGATATGTATCAAAGGTAAATTTATATGAAGAAAATATCCACACAACAGCACATATATTATGGAGAGCAATAAAATCTAGATTTACAAATACATGTTCCAAGTTTAATACTCACATCACTTAAGGCAAGTTGAGTTACTTGCTCAGATGATTCGAAGGAATCTAGTATAGGCCTCACTACAGCTGGAAGGAAGAGGCCTGAAAATCACAAGATGAAAACCAGAAAGATGATAAAATCCTCGAGAGTTGGAGAAAACAATTACATTCTAGATACGTACTATTTTCCATTCTAATAGGTGTTTGATGATTAAGCATTAGTTGCAGCAAAATAATTGAGAGTTGAGCAAAATAAAATCATATGAAGATATGTAAAAATATTTATTCCTAATTCGTGCACATACAATCAACAACGCTCCATTTGGTAGCCGAGAAGATAAAGAAAATAAAATGCTATAGCCTACAAATATTCAGCTGTGGAATCTTAGGTACATAACAAGAATTTTTTCTTTCATTTTGAATCTTATCGGATATTATAAGTAAAAATAACATCTAAAAAACGAAAAATCATCTACATAATCAAGCAACTGGATTTAACAGCACTAGAAATGCACACACAAGTTTCAAATTTACCAATTTTATTAGATAACCTGAAACCAAAGGTGTATGGGCCACATTTAAATATCATCATTGCTCTGTTGGTAAATAGAGTTATTCACACTCCTCAAACAAACAAGCCCCAAGACACAGGGAACAAGCTGAAAATCATGATTTGAGACTCCAAAAATTCAGTAAAAAATTATTTTCAAAAATAATAATAATTTGAGAAATCGGATTTGTATCAAAATTCTTAACAATAACAAGTTCGAGGATTTTGAAAAGGGACGAGCCAGGGAGTCGCTGAAGCAATGGCACGCCACCTAATTAAAACTTATCAGAACAAGCTTATCAGAATAATTAAAACTAGAAGCTATCTGCTGATTGAGAAGGAATAAAGTCAAAATAAAATTATGGGAAAATGAAAGTTACATGGTTCTGACAATAAAACAATGTAAAATGGCAACCTGTATTGAATTAGTAATAAAAGCAAGGGGGTAAGAGAGATCTAGTTAGAGTAGACAATTTATCAAACACGTTGTAAGCTTCCCTAACAACTACCAGACAAGACATACAATAAAATACACAAGTAGGTACTAATAATATTAGGTTTCTTAACAATAAACATAAAAAGCAAAAACTAGCCTTTAATTTAGGGACACCAATGGAGGAGGAGGAGGGAACACACTGCCGCCACCACAAACCACTTATCGATAAGTTAAATTTTAGGGTTTGTTAGAGGGAGGAGAGAAATAGAGGAAACCAGAATAAAATTAGGGGTAGATGAGAGAAATACATTTTGTTTTTATATTGGATTAATGTAACTATAATTTGAAAACCTAAAGACTGAAATTACCTGCTCAAATAGTTTCAATATGCAGAATTGCTTTTAAGGGCTCCAATTTGAGAGGGACGGAGGGATGGAGTAAGATTAGAGAGATATGTATGGAGTTTGATGGGGGAGAGATGTGAGGACAGACAACAGAGCGATGAGTTGTGGGTTTCTATAAGGAGGAGGGGTTTATCAAAGAGGGAGAGGTTTGATTTGTTCATTCTTTTGCTTTTGTTGCTTACTGATATGCCGAATAGGACAATTGAAGGAGATAGGGCTCGACTGTGTTTTCTAAACTGAGGGAGTGAAAATTAAGGGAGAGAATGGGCGCGAAAATAATGGAGGGACATTTTCGCGGCCAACTTATTTTAGGGAAAAACTTATTTTATTTATTTCATAAAAAGAATATAATTTGTAAAATCTTTAAATTTTAAGAACATATATGTATTACAGTATATGTTTATTCCTATAAATTGGTAACTTACTAGTTGGTAGTGATAACATGATATTTATGCGTTGACAAATTTATGAAGAAGTTAAATTATAATTAACGTGAAACTTTATGTGATAAAATAGAATAATTTACAACGAAGTTGAATTATAATTAATGTGAAACTTTATATGATAAAATAGAATAATTTAAAGTGTGGTCATTTTTAATTCCAATCTCTCTTGTCATATGTAGCATACTCTTAAAATATAATGATAAACTTAATATATTATATTATTTTATATTGTTATTTATAAAAAGAGCACTCTTTTTGTAGAATAAAAATAAATGATAAATGTGAATCTTTTGTGGGACGGAGGGAATAACTTTTACACTTGGAGTAAGGTTATGAACAAGTCAAGTTAAGTTTTAGTTTATCGAATTCGAGCTCTTTTCAAATTTAAACGAGCTCGAGTTGAGTCGAACTTTTAAACGTGTCCTAATATGTTATTCGAATTTTACTCATTTATAAAGGACGAAATATAATTTACTATAATATCTAAAATCATACCAAATTCTTAATTAATACTCAGAGTACATATAAAAATATATAATTATTTATAAAAGTCTTTATCTTAGAAATGAATTTTAAATCAAAGGGAAAATATATTTTTTATTTGACAATCTGATAATATAATGAACAAGTTAGTCGACAATCCAGACTTTCTACGGTTGATTCAACGCAACACCAACTCAGGGACATAAAGAGCTGAAAATAACTTTTGATCATTAATTATGGACATTCAAACTGTTGAACTTTTGTTGTGAACACTACAAAAACTTGGATATTAATGTTGAACTTTATGTTAGACTTGGTAAATCATTAATTTAAAGTACAACGGATGATATTTGGATTCTGATTTTTTCTATTTTAGTTAAATATGATGGAAAGTTAAATTTTAATTATTCTGTTGGGAGACTGCATATTTTGATTTGATGTTTAAAGTAAATGCTCATGATTATATGTAAAGTCCTTCAGGTAATATATGTACAAGGACTTAGTGATAGATCAAATTTGTTAGGTTGATCAAGCTTTTAATGTTTATCATTCTGTAACTAAATGTATAGATGAAGAGATCAAAGATGTTAGGTTGATCTATGACTTGAGATGTAATAGATAGGCTTTAACAAAATCGTAGTCTATCGAGCTGATCAAGAGATTGCAGAAGCCAAGGCAGAATCGTAGAGCATCGAGGATCGTAGTATGTATGCCTTGAAGGGCTCTCCGAAAATCGTAGAGTGGTCCAGATGTTTGTCGAAGCCAACTCAGAGATCGTAGTGTGCTCTCAGAAACGTAGAGTCTGCAAGACAAGCAAGTGAAGATCGTAGTGTGCCAGTCCTTAAGAGAAATCGTAGTGTTCTCATTTGCTAGCATCGGATCAAGCACCAAGGTGGCAAGACACCACGATTTGAATCGTAGAGTATCATTTGTCTGTGTCAGAAGCATCGAGCCTTACCCTTTTGTTCAAAGATAAATCCCAACAAATGTGAAATGGGTTATAAACGTTGAAGTCCTCACCAATCCCAATGGCACAAAAGATATCCTTAGTATACAACAAGGAAACGTATTGAAGAAGCTAAGGAAAGTACCATTGGTCAGAGGAAAACACCTTTTCAGGTGTGAAGTGAGAAAGTAGTCTGCTGTGTCAGTGGGCCAGAATGCAATTCAAAAGATGTGCAGAAAAGTCTCCATCAAAGTTCAGAAATGTTAAACGCATTTAATGCTTCAACGGATGTCTTCAAGGAACACATATATGCAAAACATCTGTAGATGATACAAGATAAGCAAGCATTGAACAAAACTGTGAAGCCCCAAAAATAGGTATACATCACCCATTCTGAGTCGCCAAATACATGGTACAAAAATCAAATACAAACTTCTTTTATACAATACGACAAAAGCGTAGCTTAGAGTTTTTACACGAATGTTGTCTCATAGACAGTATTCAAACTCAAATGAAGTCCTCATTACATTTATTATCACACTATTTCATAAAATAGTGAGGACTACTATAGCCACTTATCCTGGACCATCACTCCATTCCCCGACTCGTTCCAGCTATATTCTCATTTCCTTAAGAGAACAATGAAAGAAAAGGGTGAGCTCAACTAGCCCAGTAAGAAATATTATGACTAAGATAATGCAGAATAAATTATCTTAGCCTTCAACAGTATAACAACTGATAGAATATAATAGACAACAAGTTTTAGATCAACAACTGCAGCGGAACAAGCAATCCATTAGAAGAGTTAAGTAGAGCATGATATCTACTATCTTCTATGATTTAAAAAGTTTTTCATCCACTTTATTGCTGAGACTCAGCTTAATAAATAAACCACATCATCGAATCATCCCTGCACTACGGGCCAAGGATATTCATGTAATCATCAATGGTCATGATTATACCGAATAATCTCTGGTCATAATCATACCAACAACTGTCCATCAATGCACTACGGGCCAATGAGGACTTTTACCACATCATTTGTAACATTACGGTCATGATTATACCGAATAATCCTTGGTCATAATCATACCAATCAATAGTCCATCTATGCACGTAAGCCATAGATGACTTTCATCACAATATAAGCATGAGGATGATGACAATGATATAAGCATTAATCAAACGAAATCAAGGATAAATATTAAAGACTTTAAATTTATCCAGAGTTTAAAAAATATCCAAATTGTCAATATGATATTGCTTTGTGGAGTAAAATTCAAGAATAATATTTATGTATCAAAAATAATTTGGACAGAAAAGAAATATATCTTCCGGGTGAATAGTATCCCGTGAATAGTACCCTGTGAATAGTACTTCGAAAATAGTACCTCGTGAATAGTACCTCGGCATGAAAAGTGCCCTAAATACCCGAATGAATAATATTCAAGTAAATAGTAACTGGGTGAATAGTAACCCGTGAATAGTACTCCGGCACGAAAATGCCCCGAATATCCGAGTGAATAATATTCGAGTGAATAGTAATCGGGTGAATAGTAACCCGTAAATAGTAACTCATAAATAGTAACTCGTGAATAGTATTCTGACATGAAAAGATCAATAATTATCAAGAAAGCTCAGAATAATATTTCTATAAAAAGATATTGGATTAATCGCAAATATCAAGGATATTCTACAAATTTCACGAAGTATAGAAGCAATACTTCAACAAAATGAGTGAAGAAGTAGGAATACGAAACGACATAATATTACTTACATACTACAGAGTATGGAAGAAAATATTATTTCCTACGAATGCTGAACAAAAATAATATCCATTGTGAATACGAAATAAATAATACCCCTTACCACAGAAGAAGACTGGATACTGGAATAGTGTAGTAGCAGACTTATCTTCTTCTTTCTCTCTATAGCTTCTCTCTCTATAGCTTCTCTCTCTATAATTGCTCTTGTGAGTTTTAGTGAATTGGTGAGAATGAAGAAAAAATGAGCTTCTATTTATAGGAAAATATTGTTTCGATAATTGCACGTTTTGGGACTCGAAATATTACAGTATAATACCTTCATCTTTTTCTTCATTTTTAATTTAGTCCTGCAAGTATTATCAAACTTGCACCACCTCCCCTAATAGTACATCTTGTGAATCAATAGTACAATCATGTGAATAAATAGTACAATCATGTGAAAAAATTAATTATAGTATAGTACCTTCATCTATACCTCCATTTTTAATTTAGTCATACAAGTATTATCAATCTTGCATTACCTCCCCTAATAGTACATGAATGTGAATCAATAGTACATACATGTGAACAAATAGTTATAAGCATGTGAATTAATATCAATTAATTGCTCATTTATCCGATTAATTACCCGATTGGTCAATATAACCTCCAGACATCCATTATTATCTAAATAGATGTCGATTTCCACTAACACTAATAATCTCAACATAATGGAAATATCAATTTAATCTTTAATCAACACGAACTTATTCATCATTAATATTATAACTCACAATATTTAACAACCAGGTCATTCTCAGGAAAGAGGGGAACTTTTTGATAAGGATTTCTCTTTATTGGCGCGCAATTAGGTGACCAAACCTCTCCTTGACAGAACTTCTAGACATTGTCAATATTACAAATAATAATATGAATAACTTTGTCATCTCAATTATTGATTTAATAATGTAAAATATTATGCAGATGATACTGTGACAATAATTGAATCAATAATATGAGAGATATGATACAGCAATTACTGTAGCAATAATTGAGTATAACTGAGTGACTTCTTACGTAAGCATCAATAATCAACACTGTGTGCTACTATGCAACCACTCGTATTACTGTACTTTTACTACTGGGTAGTTCAACAGTTTAACGGTAAAACTTTCACCGTTATTTTTATAAAAATATATTTCTGTCGTTTTCTAACTACGACAATACTTCCGTTGTGGGGTCCACCAATGATTATGCCGTCGTACGAATATTTTCCGACCAATCGAATATTTCCCGACACAACGAATATTTTATATCAACTTGCTTACTTTGTAAAATTTTCACATGTCACCCTTAACTTTAACCTTTATCAATTTAACCATTTACTAAATAAAATAATAATTATAAGAAAATTGAATACTTTCATTTCATAAAATTTGGGGTCTCACAAAAACGCTGAAGAACACTCAACGCTCAACTCTACGATCTGAAAAAGAGAAAGCTTGCTCAGCTACTCAGGTCTTTCGAACAAGTGCTTAACGGCAACTGAGTAACACCAATCAAGAACTCATCAACTACCAATCAAGTGAAGGAAGAAGTACCAAGTCAGAAGGACTTGAAGAGTTCTAAGTGACCTGAGAAGAACCAAGTCTGCTGGACTTGAAGAGTTCAAAAGTGAACTAAGAAGTGCCTAGACTGCTGGTCTAGAAGGAATCTGTGAGATTCAGAAAGTGTAAAAGATATCCTTAGTAGATTTCGTACTCGAGGAGTAAAAGAGTGGACTAGGAGCTTTAAGTGCTCTGAACCACTTAAAACTGCTGTGTATATTGCATTCTTGCTATAACTGCTACAACTGTTATAACTGTCTCACCCTCATTAACTCACTATATCTAAAAGGGAGAACAAACATGTCTTAATTTCGCTGTGTTTGAATCATTAACAAAACTAACAAAGTATTTCGAAAAGAATTTTAAATATCTATTCAACCCCCCTTCTAGATAACTATTGTGCCTCCGGGAACTAACAATTGGTATCAAAGCATGTTCTACTATATAGCCTACAAAGCTTAAGTAGATCCAATGGCACATCTACCAAGTGAATCAAAGACTGGAGGAGGCAGCAAGTCACCTATGTGCAACAAAGATAAATTCGCCAACTGGAAAGTTCAGATGCAAGCATACATAGATTCAATAGATGAAGATCTATTTGAAACTGTTCAAAATGGGCCCTACGTTCCTACAAAGCTTGCACCAACTACAGACGATCCAAACAGAATACAAATCAAGGTCAAGAAGGAATGGACAGACAACGAAAAGAGAGCTGTTCAACTCGACAAAAAAGGCCAAGAACATTTTGTTCCAATCCTTAGAAGATTATCTGTTAGAAAACGTGGTCAACAGCAAAACAGCAAATGAGGTTTGGGAAGCATTGCTCATCATACATGAAGGAACATAAGAAGTCAGAGAAAATAAACAATCTCTCATGACTCATCAATATGAGATGTTTGCACATGTTTAAGGAGAAAACGTCACTGCCACTTACGAGAGATTCAATGTTCTGCTCAACTCTCTACGAGCTTATGAAAAGATCTATCTAAATAAAGATCTAATCATAAAATTCATGAGAGCCTTACCAAGCAAGTGGGATGCCAAAACCACTGCTATTAGAGAGTCAACGAATCTACATGAAATGACTGTTCAACAGTTATAAGGCAACCTTCTTACCTATGAACTAGAGTTGACTCAACGAGCAGAAACTCTATCTGAAGGAAGAAAGAAGGATAAGGGTGTTGCTCTCAAAGCAACTAACAACACCTCCAAAGTCAATACTGAAAATAACTCTGACTATGACGAAGATGATGATGAGGACTTTACAATGCTGGTGAAAAGACTCAGAAGGTTCACGCGTCAAGGCAGAATCAGCAAACCAAAGAAAGTCAACAACTACAGCAGCCAGGAGTAGATAAATGATCTATGCTACAATTGCAAGAAACCTGGCCATTTCATTGCTAACTACAACAAACCTCTCAGAGAAGAACTAAAGAAGAAATCACATCCAAAGAAAGAATTCAAAGGCAACAAAAGGCCTCAGAATAAAGACAAAGGCCTTGTAGCTGGAGGATCGTGGAGTGACTCAGACAATGACTTAACTCCCGAATCTGGAGATGATGAAGATCCTCAAATGGCAAATCTTTGCCTGATGGCCAAGTATGCAAAGGATAAACAGAACTCCAACATACATGAAGTAAGTATAGATGAGGTATTTGACTTCAACTCTCCTAATGTAGACATTGATGATTTAAGAACTGCATTACATGGCATAACATCTGATTTTCATCAATACATGAAATGGTTTAGAGTTCTGTCCAAGGATTATTCACTTCTTCAAAAGAAAAAAGAGAAAGTCCAAGAAAAATTAGAAACAGCCCTTATAAGTGCTGACTCTCTCTCCAAGTTTGAAGATAAAAATAAGCTCTTAAAACAGACCAATGAGCTTAATGCACAAAGAGAGTCAAGTCTAACCTCTAAAATTGAGGAACTAGAAAAGATAATCTCTAAATGGAATAAATCCTCTTCATCCATGGACCCCCTGATCTCTAGCCAGAGAAGTGTCTCTGACAGAACAGGTTTAGGCTTTGGGGAATCCACCTCAGAGCCATGTGTGGAAAAGGTAAAAGAAACTAGCACTAGTAATGCTTCAAGTTCTAGTAAAGGCATTATCTTTGTGAAATCCTCACAGAAGGAAGAACCAGTCCAACCTTACTCTTCTGATTCAATCCATATTCCAAGGAATAAAGGATCTCATGCTGGCCTGGGTTTCAGAAAAGAGAAGAGTAACCCAGCCACTACTTTCCAACCTCGAAGGATCGTAGAGTCGAGTAAAATCAACTCCACGAACCAACTGAGAAGGAACAATAAAGGAAAGGTACACTCATCTCAAATCATGAAACACAAGGACACATGAAAGAAGGAAAATCAGTTTAACAGAAGGATGACTAAGAACCCACAAAAGTCCAAATGGAGGAAGAGTCCTCATACACACACAAGCATGCATCATATTAGATATTTTGTGTGCAATAGGGTTGGTCACAAGGCTGCAATATACTATTATAATCGAATGCATGTGAGACCCAAAGTCAAGCAGATTTGGGTTCTCAAGGGTACTAACAAAGTAAGACCCATGCAAGTATGGGTACCAAAATGAAAGTTTAATGTTACCACAGGAACAGAGCTCCACAATCACAACCTGATATCTGGATAGTGGATGCTCAAGACACATGACTTGGAACAAAGCCCTTCTATCTAACTACATAGAGAAGGAGGGTCCTTCAGTCATATTTGGAGACAATGGCTCTGGCAAGACAAGAAGATATGGCTCAGCTGGGAATGGTGCAGTGTCCTTCAGTAAAGTGGCCTATGTGGAAGGACTACAACACATTCTTTTGAGCATAGTCAACTCTGCGACAAGGGTCATCAAGTAACATTCCTAAACAATCAATGTCAAGTCAGAGATCTGAAGACCTCCGCCATAAAGCTGACCGAAACAAGAGAAGGAAATATCTACATTGTGAATCTTGGTCAACTAAGCTCAGACGAGACAATATGCTTTCTGGCTAAAGCATCTAAAGAAATGAGCTGGCTATGGCATAGAAGACTGTCTCATCTCAACTTCAAGAGCATGTCTAAGCTGGCCTCAAAAGATCTAGCTGCAGGCTTACCCCAGTTCAGCTTCGTCAAAGAAAGACAGTGCAATGTCTGTCAACTTGAAAAGCAGACAAGAAGCTCATTTAAGAGCAAAATTGTCAACTCAATTGACAAACCCCTGCAGCTGCTTCACATGGATCTATTTGGGCTTATTCTAACAACGAGCCTTGGGGGAAAGAGATACTCACTAGTCGTAGTGGACGACTACACAAGATTCACATGGGTTTTCTTTCTAATCATGAAAGATGAAACAAGCTCTACAAACTCTTCAACAAAATAGAGTAGCTGAAAAAAAGAACAGAACGTTGATAGAGGCTGGAATAACTCTACTAGCAGCAGCCCATCTGCCTGGATACTTTTGGGCAGAAGCTGTCAACACGGCATGCTACACTCAGAACAGATCACTGATACACTCTACGATTAAGAAGACTCTCTACGAACTGTGGAAAGGAAGAAAGCTAAATTTCAGATACTTCCATGTATTAGGCTGTGCATGCTACATTCTCAACAATGGGAAGCAGTACTTAACAAAGTTCCAACCCAAGTCAGACAAATGAATCTTTCTTGGGTATGTCATAGACAGTAAGGCCTTTAGAGTGTTCAATAAAAAGACACTGAGTGTTGAAGTCTCGATCCACATCATCTTTGATGAAACAGACTTGGACAAGACAGTGCCTTAAGACACTACGAACGACAGTTCAGACACTACGAACGAGGTCGTCGAGCTTAACACTACGATCGTAGTTCCAGATAGCAAAATCGTTGAGCAAGGAAATGATATCGTAGAGAGGCCTACGCAAGACAACGAACCCCCACATCAAGAAGCAGAAATTGATCTTGAAGATCTCAGACAAGAAGGCATCAGGACAGATGTCCCAACAGGAAATAGATAAGCAAGAGATCACACTCAAGACTTAATCATTGGAGATCCTAGTGAAAGAGTCAAAACAAGAGCGGCCACCCAAAATGAATGTTTATATCTAAGCTTTCTGTCACAAATGGAACCTAAAAAGATAGAGGATGCTATGGAAGACTCCAGCTGGATAGAAGCCATGCAGAAAGAACTTAATCAGTTTGAAAGAAGCAAGGTATGGATATTGGTTCCAAGACCAAAAAGTCATCCTGTCATTGGAACCAAGTGGGTCTTCAGAAACAAGATGGATGAAGATGGAGTAATAACAAGGAATATGGTAAGACTGGTAGCCTACGATGAGACCTTTGCACCTGTTGCTAGATTAGAAGCCATCAGAATATTCCTTGCCTTTGTTGTTCACATGAAATTCAAAGTCTTTCAGATGGATGTCAAAAGTATATTTCTGAATGGTGAACTTCAAGAGGAAGTCTATGTAGAGAAACCTTCAGGTTTTATCAATCCATCTCTTTCTAATTATGTCTATAGATTAGATAAAGCCTTATATGGTCTTAAACAAGCACCTAGAGCATGGTATGAAACACTGACTAACTTTTTTATTGAAAATGGGTTCACTAAAGGTAGAGTAGATACCACATTATTTCTTAGAAAGCATAAAGACAAAGTCTTATTAGTTCAAATATATGTTGATGACATTATTTTTGGATCTACTGATGAAAAGTTATGTAAGAGATTTTCCAAGCTTATGCAGAGCAAGTTTGAAATGAGCATGATGGGTGAGCTAAACTTCTTCCTTGGACTGCAAGTAAAGAAGACTGATGAAGGGATCTTCATAAACCAAGCCAAGTGCATTAAACACTTACTTAAAAGTATGGCATGGAATCAGCCTCTCCTATGAACATCCCAATTGCTCCAGCAACCAAGCTTGATAAAGATGAAAAAGGTAAAAGTATTAACATAACTTAATACAGAGGTATGATAGACTCTCTTCTATATCTGACTGCTAGTAGACCAGACATAATGTTTGTAACATGCATATGTGCTAGATTTCAAGTTAATCCTAAGGAATCACACTTAACTGCTGTAAAAAGGATTTTCAGGTACCTCAAGGGCACACCTCACTTGGGGCTTTGGTATCCCAAGGAGTCCTCATTTGAACTAACAGGATATATAGATGATGACTTTGCAGGCTGTAAAATAGACAGAAAAAGTACCAGTGGCACCTGTTAGCTGCTAGGAAACATACTTGTGTCCTGGTTTAGCAAGAAGTAAAACTCAGTATCTACTTCAACTACAGAAGCTGAATACATTGCTGCTGGAAGTTGCTGTGCTCAGATCCTATGGATGAAAAATCAGCTTGCAGACTATGGGTTTGAATTCAAATCTATACATGTTCACTATGATAACACAAGTGCCATAGCAATAACTCATAATCCTATCATACATTCTAGGACTAATCATATAGAAATAAGGTATCATTTCATTAGGGATCATGTGCAAAATGGAACCATATCTTTACAATACATCCCTATTGAAAATCAACTTGGTGATGTCTTTACAAAGCCTCTAGATGAATCCAGGTTTAACAAATTAATAAGTGAGCTAGGCATGCTTAATTTATAACCATAAAATCTATGCTGTAGTTTGTGCTAACCATGCAGATATAAAAGCTATGTTCGAAATCGTAGACATGATCAAAGGAAGTCCACGATCGTAGAGCTGTAGTGACATGAAAGACAACGATCGCAGTGCAGACGCAACGATCGCAGTGCAGACTCAACGATGGCAGAGCTCCATCAACAAAACAAAGGAGCATCATGTGATGACAAAGTTCAACAAAACAAAGAAATCTCTCTGATAAGTGCCTCAGGAACAAACCTAACCCTTGATTCACTCTATAAGGTTGGCCTTTCCTAAGCTACCTTAAACCGAGAAGAATGCTGAGTCAAAAGTTCATCACAAGGACCCGGGCAGACTCGACGCTCGTAGTAAAGACTCGACGAATGGAGAGCAGACTCGACGAATGTAGAGCAGACTCGATGATCGCAGAACAGACTCGACGATTGCAGAGCAGACACGACGATTGCAGAGCAGACTTGACAAGCATAAAGACTACCTCAACAATCGTAGTCCTCCCAAAGGATACATTAGCTTAGAAGGAGCTAAGGGCAAATCAGTATATTCATCCTCAATCAAATTCGTAGAGCCAAGTAAAATTTGACACATGCCCCACTAAGCAAATGGAGAGAGGAAAGTTACAAGTACAGTTTGAAAACATCTTTTTGAAATCAAAAGTTCAAAAAGCTCATCTCTATCTCTCTCTATCTCTCTCTACAAGTAGAAACCCTAACTTTCTGAAAAGCTCAAACAACCATACTCAGTGCAGAGAAATCAATGGCAGCTTCAAATGTCATCTCTGGCTACAGACTCTGTTTCGATGAGTTCAAGACAGCTGACCCCAAATTTCACAAAACTCTATCTCTGATAAAGAAAGCTGGTCTTGAAGAGGCTCTGGGTACGAGCACATGGATCTACCCTAAGCTGATAAAGGAATTCTACAAAAATGGTGTGTTCGAGAACGATGTCATCATTACGAGGGTCAGGGACGTAGAAATCAAGCTCAAGGCTAAGGCTATAAATCAAGCCCTAGGTTTCAAATCGAAAGGGTTTTCATTCATAGAGGGCATCGATTTCCATGAAGGACTTAAGAGAATGCATCAAAAAAAGTTCCCCACTGTCAAAGGGTACAAGAAGAAAGAGTTCCCTCAGAGGTATGAATTCTTGGCAGACATTATTGGAAAATGCATATACTACAAGAGCTCCAGCTATAACTCTGTAAACGAAGTGCAGCTCAAGCTCACGACGACCATAAGTTGTGGGATTAAAACCAACTATGGAGCCCTACTACTTGACTGGATTGGGAAATGGATACAAAGTTTGAAGAAGTCAAAAAACTCTGGGAAGATGCTCTACGGGCGATTCATAAGCATCATCATACAGTAAGATTGGGGATGATGAAGGAGAGTCCATCAATCCGAATAGAAGAATGACTTAGCAGCTGTTTGAGAACTGGAAAAGGAATTCAGCAGAGAATGTAAGAATGATGTCTGAACCCAGTGGTAGAACTGGTGATGTGAAAGAGACAAGGATTCCGAGGAACATGTTTGTTATCAAGGAGATTGAAGAAGAAGAAGAAGAGATCAATAAGGAAGAACCCATTGCCTTGGTCAGAAAGAGCAAGGGCAAAAGAAAATTGAAGGCCCAAATGATAGAAGAACCCTAGGGTTCAACCACTGATATACCTCAAGAGCGTTCTGCATTGAAACTCTTAGGATCTTGAGAAGGAAAGAACAGCAGACTGAGGCAGATGAAGACAAAGCTACCATCTCTCAGCTGATGAAGAAGAGTAAACACAGTCACAAATCCAAGAAGCCCTCTGTCTCTTCGATCATAGAGTCTCTACCGATCGTAGAGACCAGACTGGACACCTCTCCCAAAGAAGTTGCTGCAATAGATTCTCAGTCTCCATCAAAGTTTAGAAATGTCAAACGCATTTAATGCTTCAACGGATGTCTTCAACGGATAGATTTCAAGGAACACATATATGCAAAACATCTGCAGATGATACAAGATAAGCAAGCATTGAACAAAACGTTGAAGAACACTCAACGCTCCACTCTACGATATGAAAAAGAGAAAGCTTGCTCAGTTACTCAGGTCTTTCGAACAAGTGCTTAACGGCAATTGAGTAGCACCAATCAAGAACTCATCAACTACCAATCAAGTGAAGTAAGAAGTACCAAGTCAGATGGACTTGAAGAGTTCTAAGTGAACTGAGAAGAACCAAATCTGTTGGACTTGAAGAGTTCAAAAGTGAACTAAGAAGTGTCTAGACTGCTGGTCTAGAAGGAATCTGTGAGATTCAGAAAGTGTAAAAGATATCCTTAATGGATTTCCTACTCGAGGAGTAGAAGAGTGGACTAGGAGCTTTAAGTACTCTGAACCACTTAAAACTGTTGTGTCTATTGCATTCTTGCTATAGCTGCTATAACTGCCTCACCCTCATTAACTCACTATATCTAAAAGGGAGAACAAACAAATCTTAATTCCGCTGTGTTTGAATCATTAACAAAACTAACAAAGTATTTCGAAAAGAATTTTAAATATCTATTCAACCCCGCCCCCTTCTAGATAACTATTGTGCCTCCGGGAACTAACATATTCTATTGTTGTAATTGGTGTTTTGCTATTGTTACAGTCCTTAACTTGTTTCAGGCCAAATATTAGTTGGGCAAACAACTCTTTTAATATAATGTTTGAGAATGAATCTGGTATGTTGGATACATTGAAGAATCTCTTTTAGCTTTATTTCAAGTAGTAATATAATTTTATCAGTTCAAAAAAATTTCTTATAATATAAAACAAGAGCTACTAACAACTAGACTTGGGTTGAGAACTATCTAGTTAATTAACTAAAACTATTTGGGTTTTAGTGGGTTAGTTAACTAATTTTTGTACTATGAGTTGGTTTAGTTTTTGACCCATATTAAAAAGTACAAATATTTTTTGAAACTAATTTAACTAGTTTTGGCCCATATTAAAAACACATTCCAATTTGTTTAGATTTAAATTAATTAATTAATTTTGATCCATATCGACTCCAAATCAGTTGTCCAGGATAAATACCATTAGTTGTCCAAGA
This sequence comes from Panax notoginseng, assembly GCA_016801055.1. NCBI lineage: Eukaryota > Viridiplantae > Streptophyta > Magnoliopsida > Apiales > Araliaceae > Panax > Panax notoginseng. The sequence goes on along the minus strand of CM029021.1, from coordinate 115,496,097 downwards.
CTCAAAATTTTGCTACCTGTCATCTTGTTTATGTAATTGGAACAAAGTTTAGCTTGGAAAAAAAATGAAAAAAAAAAAAAACTACAGTGTACATGAATAATAATTTTTATTCACAGCTTCCATGATTGTGCATTAGTACTATATATACATACCTATATCGTTAAATTAATAAAAATAACTTAATGTATATGCACTTCACAAAATATATATTTCTCGGGTAAAATACAAAGTCGACTACTGAACTTTAGGGATTTTTGGGTATTGAGTCTTTTTCTTTTGGTCAACGCAAATTGAGCCCCTTTTTATTAAAAAACTTGGACTTTGAGCCTCAGGTGCCACATGTGCGTTGACCTACCTACGTGGCAGATCTGACATAGGTATTTTTCATTTTATTTTACACATGGACGAGCTGATTTGAACTCGGAACCTCTAGTTTGGAACTTTAGTCCAATGACCACCCGAGTAACATGAGCCTAGCTATTATTATTTTCCAAGGATTAATCTTTATAACTAAACAATTTGAACCCCAAATTAGATCTGCTAATAGAATAATGGCGTCTCAATCCGAGCAATTAAGGGTTGTTTTGTATTCGGCAATTCTTTTCTCTTAGTACTCAAACAATAAAATCATTCACTGTACTTGCAATGAAACCATAAACTCAAAAAGAAAAGAAAAGAATTTTACATTTACTTCCCAACCCAAGCAGTTCCCATAGCAAACCTTGAAGATATATTTACCGGGTGCAAAAATATTTTAATTAAATATATTACCTAAAATATATTTTTAATTTACCTAAAATATATTTTAATTAAAATATATTTAATATTACATTAATTTAATATTACATAATTTCTGGTAAATATTTTTTTAAATTTACCTAAAATATATTTTAATTAATCATTAATTAAAATATTAAATATATTTCCGGTAAAATATTAAAATATTAAAATATTTTAATATATTTAATATTAAAATATTAAATATATTTAACTTATATTTCCGGTAAAATATTAAATATTATATTTAATATTTTAGCCCCAAATTTGTTTTTTAAATATTACATAATTTCTGATAAATATTTTTTTTAATTTATAAATGTGACTTTTTCTGTGGAACAAAGCAAGTAATTTGAAATTTGTGGAAAAGTTATACTTGGAGTTGCTGTGGAGAAGCAAGTAATTTTAATATTACATTAATTTAATATTACATAATTTCCGGTAAATATTTTATTATAAACATGAAAATTCTTATATGAACATGAATTTTTTTATTATAAAATTAATTTTATTGCATAACACTAGTCTCACACTTTGGTAATGAGAATATTAATAGACACAATATTCTTGAGTTTAACTTCAAATTGTAGAATTTGTCACTCCACTCAATTAATTTATATATATATATATATATATATATATATATATATATATAAGGGACAAATATGAAAGAAATATATTCTCAACATTCGTAAATTTTTAAATGATGATTATTTTTGTGAAGGAAGTACCATTTAATAATGTGATACTTTATGAATATATAAATGATATACTCCATCTATTCTAAAATATAATATAAATATTAATTATATAATAGTTAATTTGAAACACTTTTAATTAATATTTGACATTTTGAAACAGAAAAAAGTATAGCTTCTTGGGTATGGTATATCTTCACAAGAATGATATACACTAACTTTAATCTATGCAATAGCAACTAAGCAATGTAAGTAAATAATATGCGAGAAAATTAAAATAATTACATGATTCACATTTTTCAGCTTTTACAAATTTGGGTTTAAAAAATTACTCTCACCCCTAAAATAGTGTCCCATTTATAAAATTTGTAAATATTAAGAATATATTTTTATTTATATATATATATATATATATATATATATATATATATATATATATATATATTGGACCAATAGTTCAATTTTAAATGTTGAAAAAAATAAAATATTATTATTTAAATATGGGACCATGAGACTATCACATTCAATTTATGTCATTTGAGATTTTTTAATTTTGTATTATGTAATACTTTTCCGATAATTTATAATATTAACTATTTCAACAATTAAGTAAACAAATTCACATTAATTTCAAAGTTCATAATTTTATTGATTAAAAGTAAAAAAAAAATTACTGAATAAATGTTCATGTCAAAAAGTATAGGCGTATAGCTAATAACTAAGACTCGTTAATGTAAATAATTAGGATTATGATATTTTCTACATAACTATTATCAAACGGCAACGAAAATAAAGCTTGAAAATATCACTAACCTATAGTATGTGTTCAGATTTAATGCATTCAGCTCCTTCCGTTAAACGTGACAAACTTATATTAATTTGTTTAGAGAAACACAAAAAAATTTAGAGAGAGAAAATATATAAATTTATTTTAGAAAGATAATGTATTAGAAAAATTAGAGAGATATAATTAATTAAAGGAAAATAGAAAGAGACAAAGTACATAAATCTCAAAAAGTAAAATATGGGTCGACCTATATTAAAACTATAATCATTGGGGTTCAATCATACAAACCATATTAAAAATAGATAATGTAGTTTTAGTTTTTATTTAGACTCATAACCATTTTATGTAAATTAAAACCAAACTAAACTCATATTTTGTCAGATCTATTTGAAAACACTCACTCTTAGCTCAGTAGTACTAATTATTCCGTTATGATATTTGTAATATAATGTATTGATTGAAAATTCTTCATTGGAAACAGAATAAATGGTCATTCAGAAGACCATTTATTCTGAAAAAAGATGTTGAAACGTGTTTATTGAGTCTATCTTAATTTTGGGGCAACAATTTACTAGCCGTTGCAAAAAAAATGTATAAAATACGCAACATAATTTATAAGTTAAGGATATAAGTTATATCCTTGACTACATAATTTATAAACTTTTGATCACACATTAATTTAATAAATTAAATTAATACGTAATTTGAATTACTAAAATACTTGGTCAAGATTCTGGTGATCAACTAATAAATTATATTGAGTTATTAAAATTAATAGAATTAAAATCTCACTCAACATATTGAGGTATTCATTGTATTTAAAATCTCACTCTTTAAGATATTAAAGTAACATACATTATAAAATTAAGTTCATTATTCTCTCAGGATTAAGAGTAATTGCACATTAATAGTAATTGAAAAATTATTTATAATAACAGTATTTAACAAATACTTTTTCGTAACGATCTAATTCTATGTATTTCAAAAATACACCAATACATGATGAGTATGAAATATGTTATATTTTTATTCCTTAATACTTAATCTTTTATATTTATTTTGTGCTTAAATATACTCATTGTTCTTATATTTTTATTTTAGGTACAACTGATGGGCTCTGTGATTTTGGAAATAATTTGGAGAAAAAAATTGAACATTATTGGATCAAAGGAAGCTTCATTGGCAACATCAGATTACATACCGAATACAAAGGATTCAAGTGGGCCATGGAATTCAGCAGCCCAATCCATATATATATTCAGTTTATTTACATGGACTAAACAATCAGATTGCATGAAAAATGGGCTTAAATTATTATCATGTGGCCTGATATATGTTGTTTAGTAATTTCCACATGAAATCAATATGGGCAGCATATATATATATATATATATATATATATATATATATATATAGTTAGGAAACTCAAGTCACGTGGCCAACATGGAATACTATTATGCATGGATTTATTTCAACTTCATCCTATCAGTACACGGATTCAAGCAATCTTGCAAATCAAGTCACGAAAATTTGGTACATCTACGCGGTGCAATAATTTTCGAACGCGGCATGGAAAAGTTTTTACACGGCATATTGTGGAATTTATTTCCAATTTCAATTCTGAATTTTGGATTCTAGAAGATTAATTTTTAAAATTCTATTATAATTATGATTTCTTTTAGACTAAGATTTATTTCCAAATTGAATTCTATTTCTTTATGGAAATTAGGGTAATTTTTAATTCCTTTTAGGGTTTGGATTTCTACTTCCTATAGGATTTAGGACTTTGTCTAGCACTATAAATAGAGGATGCTAGTCATGAATTTATTCATTCAATAATCAACTATTATCTATTGGAGTGCAGACTCAAGAGCATGTCAGGCTAATTCTTTTTATTCAGTTCTAAAGGGAGGTGAATCCTTGTTACAAGTAATTGATTAATTGAGTATTATTATTTATTTCTTCTTGTGTAAAATTTCTTCTGATAATCTGTTTTCATTGATTGCATGTTAATTGATTTAATTAATTTAATATGGCCAATTGAATTAGTTTGATCATTATCATATGCTAGATTAAGATTGGTATTACGTGTAATTGATATCTGTCTTCATCATAAGTAGCAACTTAGTAATAATAATTATGGACAAGCTTTTGTTTATTACTAAGATTATCAGAAAATAAGTTAAACAAATCGAGCTTATGTGTTTGTTGCTTGGATTAGCCTAATTCTCTATTTCTTAATGTTTCTATTATATTAAATCTAGAGAGCTTATTCTAGGTTGTATGCTAGTTAGAATCTGGTGGAGAGCTTGTTTCATACAGTGATAATCTAAGGAGAATTTTGGATAGCAGAGCTTATTGTTATCTAGGGCTAATAGTTTCATTGAAGGGAAAATAATAATAACTTGATTAATTGATTGTTGTACTTGGTGAAACTGAACTGCAGAACTGAAGTTTTTACATATTTGGTTAATTTCATCATTAATTCTTGTTCTCTTAGTTTAAAAATAATTTTCAAAAACCCCCATCTTTATTTTATGTTAAAATAGTAGAATAATTATAAAACAACTTTACTCTCTGTGGGATCGATCCTTACTTGCTACTGTGCTAATTATTATAAATTGTGAAGTGAAAGTGAGGTTAATTTAGGAGTATCAACGACAGCTCCCAAAGTTTGGCGCCGCTGCCGGGGAGTAATTTGGCGTTTTGTTTTTATTCTATTATTTGTTTTGTTCCTGTTTTATGACTCGATCTTCTCAGGCTACTATATTAGATTTTGATCCAGAGATTGAGAAAACTGCAAGGAGGCTAAAGAACAAAAAACTTAAAGTTCAACAGTCTTCTGTAGATATAGACAAGGCTTCTGCATCATCACCAGGCCTCAACTTAGCTTTGGAATTATTATCCAACGAATCCGACAAAGAAGAAGAGATGGCGATTCCAAACAACAATAGAACTCTCAGGGAGTTGGCAACTCCTAATTTAAATCAACAACCTTTGTGCATTGAATATCCTAATTTAGATGCTGCATTTGAACTTAAATCCGGACTAATCCATTTATTGCCTACTTTTCGTGGTCTTACAGGTGAGGACCCCTACAAACATCTGAAGGAATTTCATGCGGTGTGCTCCACTATGAAACCACACGGAATCACCGAAGAGCAAATCAAGCTGAGAGCATTCCCATTCTCCCTAGCAGATTTGGCAAAGGATTGGCTGTACTACCTACCCTCAGCTTCAATCCAGTCTTGGAATGACATGAAGCAGTTGTTCTTGGAGAGATACTTTCCAGCCTCAAGAGTAGCCAACATAAGGAAGGAGATCTGTGGGATTATACAATTCAGTGGGGAGACACTATACGAGTATTGGGAAAGATTCAAAAAGCTTTGTTCCAGCTGTCCACCGCATCAAATAGATGAACAACACCTGATCCAGTATTTCTACGAAGGGTTGGTACTGATGGATAGAAGCATGATCGATGCAGCTAGCGGAGGAGCACTAGTTGATAAGACCCCAAAGGCTGCAAGGACTTTAATTGCAAACATGGCAGCAAACTCGCAACAATATGGCACTAGAACAAATCATGCACCAGTAAGGGTAAGCGAGGTAAGCACTTGTGATTATGGTCAACAAATTTCTGAATTAACTTCTATGGTTAGACAATTAGCTACATGTCAACTACCAGTTGCAAAGGTTTGTGGCATCTGTCTACAACCAAATCACAATACAGATGAATGCCCGACATTACAAGATGATGAGGCTGTGCAACAAGCTAATGCAATGGGAAATTATCAGTCACAACCTCAGAAAAAGTATGATCCGTACTCAAACACGTATAACCCAGGATGGAGGGATCATCCAAATCTGAGTTATGGGAGTAAGCAAGCGGCACCACCTACATTTCTACCTAGGCAGCAGGGCTTCCAACCAGCCCAACCTCAATATCAACCGAAGCAAGCAGTCCTTGCACCTACTGTAACATCGTTGGAGGATATGTTCAAAGCATTCATGGGACAGACACAACAATTCATGGGACAAACACAGCAGTTCATGAATCAGACACAGCAGTTCCAGCAAGAGACAAAAACTTCAGTTCAAGATTTGAGAAACCAAGTAGGACAACTGGCTACAACTGTGGGGATATTGGAATCTAGAGGCTCAGGAAAATTACCATCTCAAACAATAGTCAACCCAAGGGAGAATGCAAGTGCCATAACTTTGCGGAATGGAACACAGTTGGATACACCATCGACCCCCGTAGAGTTTGAAGAGGAAGCAGCTAAGGAGGAAACAGAAAAATCCAAGGTACAACCTAACCCTCCTAATCAGCTTAAAAACATACCTCTTCCCTTTCCTCCTAGAAATTCTAAAACCTCAAAGAGAGATGAAAAAGAAAAAGAAATTTTGGAAACTTTTAGAAAAGTAGAAGTAAACATCCCTCTCCTTGATGCAATTAAACAAGTGCCACGGTATGCTAAATTTTTAAAAGAATTATGCACTAATAAAAGAAAATTGCAAAACGATGAAAGAGTCACAGTCGGAGAAAATGTATCTGCTGTTCTTCAAAGAAAAATGCCTCCTAAATATAAAGATCCAGGAATGTTCACAATCCCATGAAAAATAGGAAACACCAGATTTGAAAAAGTCATGCTAGATTTAGGAGCTTCAATTTATGTTATGCCTTTATCTGTTTATGCTTCCTTAAATCTAGGCCCTTTGAAAAATACTGGTGTGATTATACAATTGGCTGATCGTACTAACACTTACCCCCGAGGGGTAGTTGAAGATGTCCTAGTGCAGGTGAACGAACTAATCTTTTCTGCAGATTTTTACATTGTGGATATGGAAGATGATACATCACCAAATCCTTTCCACATCTTGTTAGGAAGACCCTTCCTGAAAACAGCAAGAACCATGATTGATATGCATAATGGGACCTTGACTATGGAGTTTGATGGCGAGAAAATCCAGTTTAACATCTATGATGCCATGAGGTACCCTAGTGAAATAGGACAGGTTTTTGCTATCGATGTGAGAGACTCCTTGGTGTATAGAGCTTTTGAACAACTACATAGGGACAGTTTAGAGATTGCAATCACCAACAGTTTGGACATGGACAGGGAAGGAGAGATTGGGCAAACCCAGGAATTGAAGGAGAATGTAGCTGCATTACATTCATTGCCAAAATTCTCAAATAAGTTAGCAGTACATTCTATTCAATTTCCTGTTTCTCATCAAAAGTTATTACCTTATGTTGTACAAGCCCCAACTCTAGAATTGAAACAATTACCTGCTCATTTGAAATATGCATATTTGGGGACTAATGCCACTTTGCCTGTAATTATTGCTAGTAATCTAACCAAGGTGCAGGAAGAAAAATTGATGAGAGTCCTAAGGGACCATGTTACAGTTTTTGGTTGGACAATAGCGGATATTAAGGGTATTAGTCCTGCCATGTGTATGCATCGGATATTGTTAGAGGATGGAGCTAAGTCTACAAGAGATGCACAAAGGAGATTGAATCCACCCATGATGGAGGTGGTGAAAAAAGAAGTGCTCAAACTGCTTGATGCCAGCATCATCTATCCCATCTCCGATAGTCAATGGGTGAGTCCAGTGCAGGTAGTCCCAAAGAAATCCGGAATCACCATTGTTAAGAACGATGATAATGAGTTGGTATCCACACGGATGCAAACAGGGTGGAGAGTGTGTATAGATTATAGAAAATTGAATGTTGTAACAAGAAAAGATCACTTTCCTCTTCCTTTTATTGATCAAATGTTGAAAAGATTAGCTGGGCACACTTCTTATTGTTTTCTAGATGGTTTTTCAGGATATAACCAGATTGTGATTGCACCCGAGGACTAAGAGAAGACCACATTCACATGTCCCTTTGGTACTTTTTTCTATCGATGGATGTCTTTTGGACTGTGTAATGCCCCAGGTACTTTTCAACGATACATGGTAAGCATTTTTTCAGATCTTTTAGAAGAATGCATCGAGGTTTTTATGGATGATTTCACAATTCATGGTGATTCTTTGGATGCATGCTTAGATAATTTAAATCGTGTTCTAGATAGATGCATGGAAACTAATCTTGTTTTAAATTGGGAAAAATGTCATTTCATGGTAGAACAGGGAATAGTACTTGGTCATGTTGTGTCATCTAAAGGTCTTGAAGTTGATAAAGCTAAGATAGATGTTATATCTGCTTTGCCTTACCCCGTCAGCGTGCGGGAGATTCGCTCTTTTCTTGGTCATGCAGGATTTTATCGAAGATTTATCAAAGACTTCTCGAAGATTGCATTACCCTTATGTAAGTTGCTGCAAAAAGATGTGGACTTTCAGTTTGATGATGAATGCAAGGAGGCTTTTGACACTTTAAAGAAATTATTAACTTCTGCTCCTGTCATTCAACCGCCAAATTGGAAATTGCCATTTGAGATCATGTGTGATGCAAGCAACTATGCAGTGGGGGCTGTTTTGGGACAAAGGATTGACAAAGCCGTTCATGCCAATATTATGCTTTGAGGACTTTGAATGAGGCTCAAATAAACTATTCCACAACTGAAAAAGAACTTTTATCTGTGGTTTTTGCTTTAGATAAATTTCGATCATATTTGCTTGGTACTAAAATTGTAGTTTATTCTGACCATGCTGCTCTCAGGTATTTGCTCACCAAGAAGGATTCTAAACCAAGGATTATTCGATGGATTCTGCTCCTACAAGAATTCGACTTAGAGATCAAGGATAAGAAAGGTGCGGACAACTTAGTAGCGGATCACTTGAGTAGGCTATTGAGAGACGAGGAGGAGCTACCGTTACATGATTCTTTCCCGGATGAGCAGTTACTTTCCATCCATACTGAGAGTCCCTGGTATGCAGATACGGTGAATTATTTGGTAAGTGCATATTTTCCTAAAGAATTTTCCAAATCCCAAAAGGAAAAGTTAAAAAGTGATGCTAAACACTATGTTTGGGATGATCCATACTTATGAAAATTTTGTGCGGACCAGATAGTTAGACGATGTGTGCCTAACAGTGAATTTTAATCTATTCTTTCCTTTTGTCATTCTTATGCTTGTGGAGGACATTTTGGTCCAAAAAGATCTGCTAATAAAGTTTTGGAAAGTGGTTTTTATTGGCCATCGCTTTTTAAAGATTCCTATCTGTTTTGGTGTTAATTGCCAAAGGACAGGGAATATTTCTCAACGAAATCAAATGCCCCAAACTCCTATTTTAGTTGTTGAAATTTTTGATGTTTGGGGTATAGATTTTATGGGACCTTTTCCTTCATCCTTTAGGAATTTATATATTCTTTTGGCTGCTGATTATGTCTCAAAATGGGTGGAAGCTAAAGCCACTAGGACTGACGATTCTAAAGTTGTTGCAGATTTTGTTAGGACTAACATATTTGTCAGGTTTGGAACACCACGAGCCATCATTAGTGATCGCGGAACCCACTTTTGCAATAGGGTGTTAACGGGTTTGTTCAAGAAATACAATGTTCTACACAAGGTTTCTACATCCTACCATCCGCAGAGTAATGGTCAAGCTGAGGTGTCTAACCGAGAGATCAAATCCATTTTAGAGAAGGTAGTCAACCCAAGCAGAAAGAATTGGAGTCTGAGATTAGATGATGCACTTTGGGCCTATACAACTGCGTACAAAACACCTATTGGGATGTCACCATACAGGATTGTGTTTGGAAAACCATGCCACTTACCTGTTGAGTTGGAGCATAGGGCTTTTTGGGCAATCAAGCAGTGCAACATGAGTTTGGAGGTAGCTGGCGTACACAGGAAATTGCAGTTACAAGAGTTGGAAGAATTGAGGAATGAAGCCTATGAAAGTTCGAAGATTTACAAGGAAAAGACCAAAGCTTTTCATGATAAGCAGATTGTGCGAAAAACCTTTATTGTGGGATAAAAAGTTTGGCTATATCATTCTCAGCTTAAGTTATTTCCAGGTAAATTGAGATCTAGATGGGTTGGTCCTTTTGTTATCACTAATGTGTTTCCTCATAGTGCAGTTGAGATTCAAAGTCCTAGTACAAACAAGATCCTTAAGGTGAATGGACATAGATTAAAGCCTTTCTATGAGGGGCATCAGGTGGAAAATATTGAGTTGATGGAGCTAGACGATCCGATCTATGAAAGCTGAGAAGAGAGGCATGACGTCGAGCCAAAGACGTTAAACACGGGCAGCTGCTTGGGAGGCAACCCAAGGTCGCAGATTTGATTTTTCTATCCCTTTACTTTTTAGTTTTTTTATTGCATGATTAGCTACTAGTATTTTCTTCTTTCCATGATTTTCTTACATTGGGGACAATGTAAGGTTTGAGTGTGGGGGGGGGGGGAGATTTAGGTTTTATTTTATATAGGAATACTAATCCAATTTTGATGGGAAATTGAAAAAAAAAATTGAAAACAAAAAAAATCAAAAAATTTGGGTTCCATGGTTCTATTTGCCTATGTGTTCGAAGGTTAAAGTCAAAGATTGAAAATTAATGCTAAAATTCAGAATCTGTTTGATGCTTAATTTGTTAATGAATGATGACAACTAAGCCATGATCTATAGTAATTAATTTGAATTGAATTTGTGATACATAAGTACTTGAATATGAGAATCATGTTTAGTTGGCTAAGTTATTTGTGGAGTTATCTATGTGCACTAATTTCACGACTTAGAACTATTTAACTTGCTTATGTTGGGCAGAACCATGTAAAAAATGATGAATGAAAAAAAAAGAATGAAAAAAAAATGAAAATTGAAAATCTGCTTCAATGTCCATTGTGCGAAATAACTGGGTATGTAAGCCTCGGGAAGCATCGGTATTCACGCTGAAAAGTGCGATGGATAAAAGCAGCTTGACTAGTCGACTTTTGTGGCCTTTGTTACTTGAATAAGTAAGCCCTTAGGGGTGTCTCTACACCTAGCGCCCTAAGATCATCTGGTTTGGGAGTCGTTGGTGGAAAGTTCGCTAATGGGTAACTCTGAAAAGCCTAAGAAAAGGAGACATTGCACATGTCAAGAAAAAAAATATACAAAAAAAAAAGAAGAAGCATAAAAATACATTCATCTGTGCTAAAAAGAAGGTTCTATTAAAAAATTAAAAAGCAAGAAAAATTTGTTATTGGTTGTGAGTCAGTGTGCACGATTTTTGCTCCATGGTAACTAAGTTGAGTAAGTATGATGATTTTGGAAAAGTTACTTATGTGGCTACAATTTGGTTTAATGAAATTTATTGGTGAAATAGTAAGGTTGTTCATTGTGAGTTAACTGATAAGGCATTGATTAGATTTTTGCAAATTTAGTGTTGATAGTCATGATTTGTACCTTTAAATCTTTTAGCACTATGGTTGAATATAATTTTTCTGGAAATCAAACTTTTGGTTTACACGAGGACGTGTAAAAAGATAAGTGTGGGGGATTTGATGAGTATGAAATATGTTATATTTTTATTCCTTAATACTTAATCTTTTATATTTATTTTGTACTTAAATATACTCATTGTTCTTATATTTTTATTTTAGGTACAATTGATGGGCTCTGTGATTCTAGAAATAATTTGGAGAAAAAAATTGAACATTATTGGATCAAAGGAAGCTTCATTGACAACGTCAGATTGCATACCGAATACAAAGGATTCAAGTGGGCCATGGAATTCAGCAGCCCAATCCATATATATATTCAGTTTATTTACATGGACTAAACAATCAGATTGCATGCAAAATGGGCTTAAATTATTATCATGTGGCCTGATATATGTTGTTTAGTAATTTCCACATGAAATCAATATGGGCAGCATATATATATATATATATATATATATATATATATATATATATATATATATATATATATATATATATATAGTCAGGAAACTCAAGTCACGTGGCCAACATGGAATACTATTATGCATGGATTTATTTCAACTTCATCCTAGCAGTACACGGATTCAAGCAATCTTGCAAATCAAGTCACGAAAATTTGGTACATCTACGCGGTGCAATAATTTTCGAACGCGGCATGGAAAAGTTTTTACACGGCATATTGTGGAATTTATTTCCAATTTCAATTCTGAATTTTGGATTCTAGAAGATTAATTTTTACAATTCTATTATAATTATGATTTCTTTTAGACTAAGATTTATTTCCAAATTGAATTCTATTTCTTTATGGAAATTAGGGTAATTTGTAATTCCTTTTAGGGTTTGGATTTCTACTTCCTATAGGATTTAGGACTTTGTCTAGCACTATAAATAGAGGATGCTAGTCATGATTTTATTCATTCAATAATCAACTATCATCTATTGGAGTGCAGACTCAAGAACATGTCAGGCTAGTTCTTTTTATTCAGTTCTAAAGGGAGGTGAATCCTTGTTACAAGTAATTGATTAATTGAGTATTATTATTTATTTCTTCTTGTGTGAAATTTCTTATGATAATCTGTTTTCATTGATTGCATGTTAATTGATTTAATTAATTTAATATGGCCAATTTAATTAGTTTGATCATTATCATATGCTAGATTAAGATTGGTATTACGTGTAATTGATATCTGTCTTCATCATAAGTAGCAACTTAGTAATAATAATTGTGGACAAGCTTTTGTTTATTACTAAGATTATCAGAAAACAAGTTAAACAAATCGAGCTTATGTGTTTGTTGCTTGGATTAGCCTAATTCTCTATTTCTTAATGCTTCTATCATATTAAATCTAGAGAGCTTATTCTAGGTTGTATGCTAGTTAGAATCTGGTGGAGAGCTTGTTTCATACAGTGATAATCTAAGGAGAATTTCGGATAGCAGAGCTTATTGTTATCTATGGCTAATAGTTTAATTGAAGGGAAAATAATAATAACTTGATTAATTGATTGTTGTACTTGGTGAAACTGAACTGCAGAACTGAAGTTTTTACATATTTGGTTAATTTCATCATTAATTCTTGTTCTCTTAGTTTAAAAATAATTTTCAAAAACCCCCATCTTTATTTTATGTTAAAATAGTAGAATAATTCTAAAATAACTTTACTCTCTGTGGGATCGATCCTTACTTGCTACTGTGCTAATTATTATAAATTGTGAAGTGAAAGTGAGGTTAATTTAGGAGTATCAACGACAGCTCCCAATACACTATATTTAAAGTCTTCACTTTACATGACTAAGACAAAATATCCAATTAAGTGTATTACAATCTACTAAAATGGTTTGTCAATTTCCATTTAAGATTGAGAACAATATATTTCTTTAATTATATATAACATATAATTTATGTCTTTTGTATATGACACTCCTTCATATACATAAATTATAAAATGTATAATTATGGACAAAATTTATGACACATTTAATTATGCAAAATGAAATTAAATTTTATTATTAAAATAATAAAATAAATATCAACATTGGATTTTTCTGGGCTTAAAACCTTACAGATAATATATTGATTATGAAAATTTGTGAGTTTATTTCTTACTCCTTTAGTAAAGTTCGTGTGGGGGAATTTGATGAGTATGAAATATGTTATATTTTTATTCCTTAATACTTAATCTTTTATATTTATTTTGTACTTAAATATACTCATTGTTCTTATATTTTTATTTTAGGTACAATTGATGGGCTCTGTGATTCTAGAAATAATTTGGAGAAAAAAATTGAACATTATTGGATCAAAGGAAGCTTCATTGACAACGTCAGATTGCATACCGAATACAAAGGATTCAAGTGGGCCATGGAATTCAGCAGCCCAATCCATATATATATATTCAGTTTATTTACATGGACTAAACAATCAGATTGCATGCAAAATGGGCTTAAATTATTATCATGTGGCCTGATATATGTTGTTTAGTAATTTCCACATGAAATCAATATGGGCAGCATATATATATATATATATATATAGTCAGGAAACTCAAGTCACGTGGCCAACATGGAATACTATTATGCATGGATTTATTTCAACTTCATCCTAGCAGTACACGGATTCAAGCAATCTTGCAAATCAAGTCACGAAAATTTGGTACATCTACGCGGTGCAATAATTTTCGAACGCGGCATGGAAAAGTTTTTACACGGCATATTGTGGAATTTATTTCCAATTTCAATTCTGAATTTTGGATTCTAGAAGATTAATTTTTACAATTCTATTATAATTATGATTTCTTTTAGACTAAGATTTATTTCCAAATTGAATTCTATTTCTTTATGGAAATTAGGGTAATTTGTAATTCCTTTTAGGGTTTGGATTTCTACTTCCTATAGGATTTAGGACTTTGTCTAGCACTATAAATAGAGGATGCTAGTCATGATTTTATTCATTCAATAATCAACTATCATCTATTGGAGTGCAGACTCAAGAACATGTCAGGCTAGTTCTTTTTATTCAGTTCTAAAGGGAGGTGAATCCTTGTTACAAGTAATTGATTAATTGAGTATTATTATTTATTTCTTCTTGTGTGAAATTTCTTATGATAATCTGTTTTCATTGATTGCATGTTAATTGATTTAATTAATTTAATATGGCCAATTTAATTAGTTTGATCATTATCATATGCTAGATTAAGATTGGTATTACGTGTAATTGATATCTGTCTTCATCATAAGTAGCAACTTAGTAATAATAATTGTGGACAAGCTTTTGTTTATTACTAAGATTATCAGAAAACAAGTTAAACAAATCGAGCTTATGTGTTTGTTGCTTGGATTAGCCTAATTCTCTATTTCTTAATGCTTCTATCATATTAAATCTAGAGAGCTTATTCTAGGTTGTATGCTAGTTAGAATCTGGTGGAGAGCTTGTTTCATACAGTGATAATCTAAGGAGAATTTCGGATAGCAGAGCTTATTGTTATCTATGGCTAATAGTTTAATTGAAGGGAAAATAATAATAACTTGATTAATTGATTGTTGTACTTGGTGAAACTGAACTGCAGAACTGAAGTTTTTACATATTTGGTTAATTTCATCATTAATTCTTGTTCTCTTAGTTTAAAAATAATTTTCAAAAACCCCCATCTTTATTTTATGTTAAAATAGTAGAATAATTCTAAAATAACTTTACTCTCTGTGGGATCGATCCTTACTTGCTACTGTGCTAATTATTATAAATTGTGAAGTGAAAGTGAGGTTAATTTAGGAGTATCAACGACAGCTCCCAATACACTATATTTAAAGTCTTCACTTTACATGACTAAGACAAAATATCCAATTAAGTGTATTACAATCTACTAAAATGGTTTGTCAATTTCCATTTAAGATTGAGAACAATATATTTCTTTAATTATATATAACATATAATTTATGTCTTTTGTATATGACACTCCTTCATATACATAAATTATAAAATGTATAATTATGGACAAAATTTATGACACATTTAATTATGCAAAATGAAATTAAATTTTATTATTAAAATAATAAAATAAATATCAACATTGGATTTTTCTGGGCTTAAAACCTTACAGATAATATATTGATTATGAAAATTTGTGAGTTTATTTCTTACTCCTTTAGTAAAGTTTTATTAGTTCTTAAAATTGTAATAATGATGATGTAATTGATTATAAAATTATATTTTATTCCAAAAAAAAAAAACTTTTTTTCTCTACGAAATATGTACAAAAAAGATGCGTCCGTACTTTTCTACATAATAATCTTGGACTGTCCTATCTTTAATGATTCAAATATTTTAAATTGATTCAAACTACTTACTCAATACACTCAAATGAAAGAGAGGGAGAGGATTATTAATAATACTTGATTAGTTATTCAACATACAGTTCTAGTTATTCATATAATTATTCAATAAGAAAACATTTGAAAATTCATAAAATCATTAATTTTCCCAAGCACATAGAGCATTAACTTCAAAACTACCCATAAATAAAATTATTACCACTAGTAACAAACCATCCAAAGCCAGTTTTTAGATCACAGAAAATCAGACTGTACCAAAGTTTTTGTTCATCCCCGTCTGATCAACCTTTTTTCAACCTTCCAGATCAACTCTTTCAATGACTTAATGAAGTCTAAAAGCTCCTCCAACCCCATGCCACCAATATCTTTATTCCACCAAAACTCACTACTTTCAAACCATTTTGGTATTGTTATATTCGTCCCAATATTATGCTCCTTTTCTCCCTCCAACTCCTTCATCTTTCCGTCGTGTCCTTCATTATGTTCCTCCGCTATGTTTTTGTCCCCTAAGGGTTGCCCAGATCTACGCTTCGAAACGGCAACTTGCTGGCTCTCTTCGTCGTCTATTTCATCCATATTAATCTTTCTTTTGCACTGCATTTGCTTTTTCTCCTTGTTACTATTCACGCTAGCCATCGTTTTAAGTGCAAGAGTGATAGGGTGAAGAATTAATAATAAAAGAAGAGTGATAGGATTGATGAAGAATTAATAAGAAAAGAAGAAAAGGTGGAAGAATTATTAGGGCTTGTGTAGATGCAAAGAGATGTATTTATAGTCACAGAGTATTCTATGTAGAATGCAAAGATAAATAAAAGATCCTCTACCATCAATCACTGACCTGATTTTCCATAAAGTGAAATTTTTTGTTGATTTTGTTCATTTTATCCAATTTGACTATAACTCGATCCATTTTGACAAAATTGTGACTCAACCTGATCAATTTTGACCCGAAAAAAATCTAAAAATTAAATTTTTTTTAGAAAAAATAATTTTTTTAAAAATAATAATAAATTTAAAATTCTTTTCAAAATAATTATTATTTTCAAATTAATATTTTATTTTAAAATACTAAAAATAATTATTAATTTTAAAACTTTTAAAAATAATTATTATTTTTGAGAAAAAATATTAAAAACTTTTATTTTTGCAAAAATGAGTAAATTTAATAAAATATACATTCAAACAAATTAAAGATGCAAAAGAGATGTATTTATAGTCACATAGTATTCTACGTGGAATGCAAAGATCAATAAAAGATCCTCTACCATCAATCATTGGCCTGATTTTCCTCTCACTCTTTTATACAAAAAGGAAATGTCAACCGTGTTTTTGAGGAATTGAAGCTGGCCATAATAACACGAGCAATTAATATATATAATTTTGAAAACCAAATCAAAATTGATAAATTGATCTCCATATCTTGATACCTTTTATAATTTTTATGTTAACCAATTTTTTAATTTAGTTTGTTGCATATAATAAAGGGGTTTAGATTTGAGAAAATTAAAAATTAACCACCAAAAGGTATGATCATATTTTGGAGGACAATGTTTCATTAATCATATAACATTAAATCTTGGAAGGTTTCACAAGAGATATTCTTTCCAAAATTATCCTTCTCCTCCTTTTAAAGCAAGCATGATATTATGGTTGTATAAAAATATATAGATACAAAGAGATGTATTTATAATCAAGCATTCCATATTGAGAAATGGAAACGTCAACGATGAGTCGATGAATTAAACTTCAATCGACACATGTATCACTGAATTAATTATTTTTTACCCATTTATGTAATTGAAGTGAACTTTTTTAAGAAAATATTTACAAATATCATCCAAATCAATTGACTTTTAACGACAAAAAACATAATTATTTATTTTTAATTAATTATGCTTATGTAAATGTCAGATAATATCTAAGCAATGCATGGGGCACATTGATAGAGTTGGGTATGTGACTGCCAAAATATTAAATTACATGTTAGAATTAATTAAGAGTGTTGATATATACACACTCTAAATTACTAGTTGCATACCCAAAAGTATTAAAATGACTATTATATCGTTATTTAATAAGAAATGAATTCATTCATTTACTAAATGCCCAATTTGGCTTTCAAGTTTTTAAATTGTAATCTATCTTCTATCTAATAAAATACAAATGATTTTAAATTTTCCGTTCACTCAATAAATCATCTGGGCTGTCCAAAGTTTGGGATAAATCCTACCGTCCATACAGTGTCGGAGGCACGAAAAACAACTAGTATATTTATATTACGGCTAAATAACACTTCAGTGCCTCCAAGTTGCCACCTACTTGTAAAGTCGTCCTTAAATTTTATTTTTTGTTAATTAGGACCATAAAGTGAAATTTTTTGTTGATTTTGTTCATTTTATCCAATTGACTACAACTCGACCCATTTTGACAAAAGTTTGACTCAAACTGACCAAGTTTGACACGAAAAAAATTAAAAATTATTTTTTTAGAAAAAATTATTTTTTTAAAAATAATAATAATTTTAAAATTCTTTTCAAAATAATTATTATTTTAAAATTAATATTTTATTTTAAAATACTAAAAATAATTATTATTTTTAAAACTTTAAAAAATAATTATTATTTTTTAGAAAAGATATTAGAAACTTTTATTTTTGCAAAAATGAGTAAATTTATTAAAATATAGATTCAAACAAATTAAAGTTTAAAATTCTTAATTCTTAATTATTTTAATGAAAATTTACACATCTTTTAAAAAACTAAAAAAAATCGAAATTTGTTTCATGAAAATAAAGTTATTTTATTTACTTTTTTTAATCTATATTTTATGAAACTTTACTCATTATTTTTAAAAAATTAATTTTTTTGTTTTTTTAAAAATAAATTTTTATTTTTTCGTTTTATTATATTTTTTTAAATCTATATTTTATAAATTTTACTCATTTTTTTAAAAAATTGAAATAAAATTTAATTTTTTTCCTAAAAATAATAATTATTTTTAAAACTTCTTTTTAAATTGAATCAATTATTTTATTTATCTTTTACTTTTTGGTATTTTTATTTCTATTTATAGTTTTTGTTTTTAAATTTTGTAATATTAGGAATACATATAATAATGCTTTAGACATTAACCTTTTTTTTTCCTGAAAATAAAATTTTACATAAAAATGAAAAAAGTACTTTTTTGAAAATAAAGTTATATTTTCTTATTTAATTTTTTTGAATCTATATTTTATAAAACGTTACTCATTTTACAAAAAATTAAAAATTTCTAATATTTTTTCTGAAAATAATTATTATTTTCAAAACTTTTTAAAATAATAATTACTTTAATATTTTAAAATAAAATATTATTTTAAAAATAAAAATTAAAAATTTAGTTTTAAAAAAAAGTGAATTCAAGAAATTGGGATCAAAGTAGGTTGGGTTGGGTTAAAATTTGGTCAAAATGGGTCGTGTTACGGTCAAATCGTGTAAAATGAATGGAATTAACAACAAAATGTCATTTTAAGGACCTAATTGACAAAAAAATGAACTTTATGGTTGAATTTAATGTTGGTTTGCAGAAACAAGACATACATATAATCAACACTGTAAAAGAAAGAAAGTATGACACAAATTATATTTTAAATTTTTCTGAAATCTTATGAATCACCTTATGCAATATTATTAATCGAGGAAGAATAAAAGATATATCTTATGAAGATGATCAACTCCTTGATATGATTTTCAAGTTCCAATCCTTTGATCTTTCGTGTTTCTCCAATTCCTTGGCGTTCGCTACCCAAGTGTGCAATGCTCTAAAGTTGATCCACCAATAAAATATTGATTGAAGAATTAATTTTTAGGTTCTACAAGACCTCATGTGGATATCTCTAATTCTCTCTCTCCTAACTCATTAGGTATTAGAGAATACTTGCAAAATAGCATTTTTTTTTGTTCCACAATAAGACTCATCTTATTTATAGACAAACCATCCCTCCTAAACCTTTTAGGACTTAGGGTTTTAATTTAATTCCCAATCTAAGTAGGAACTAAATTATTATTATTATTATTATTATTATTATTATTATTATTATTATTATTATTATTATTATTATTATTATTATTATTATTATTATTATTATTATTATTATTAGTATTATTATTAAAAGACTTCTCTTATTTATTTGTAATTTATTATTTCTCCTAATATTTAATTATAAATATTATTATTTCTCTATAACACTAAATTATTATTATTCAGCTAATTTAATTTATAATAATAAGACTACTCTTACATATTAATTTATAATTTAGTATTTCTCCAAATACTTAATTAAAAATATTAAGTTATTTAATTTATTCCACCAATAAATTAAATATATTTAATTTATTATTATTAAGCTAATTACTTATAAAATTATATTTCTCTTTTTGCGGTGTAACCCTTTAGGTTCAATATTAAGTCGGTAAGTAGAATAATTAAATTAGAACAACTTTAATATTATTTATAATGAATTAAACTCCTTTAATTCAAATATAAATAAATAATATTTATTGTACATCAAGAGTGACACATTATGTTAGTGTATCATGACTATTCAGATAATATGAATTCTCACAAAGAACCTATTTCGTGAATAGTTATCATACAATTCAATTTTTCTACCATACAATGTCTCGATAAAATATAAGACATGGAATTACTAACAAGTCTTATTTATTTAATCATATGCATTTTGATTCATAAATGCACAACCCCGATTAACGTAAATTAGAAACTCTTTTCTAATTTCCATTCACCTTGACTAAGGATTTATGAGTTGCCACTTATCGAATCGCATAAGACATACTCTCCTTTTACTGGAAGTGGTAGATCATTTGTTGATCATTCACATACCTCCATGTACAGTTTATTACACCTGAAAATACCGTATAACATACTCTAAATTATTAAGGAATATGACAAATTAAGTATAATTAAGAATACACAACGTACTATATATGATGATCTCAAGTCCATGAATCACTTGTACAACTAACACTATAAGAACTTCTATCGTCAGATAAGTAAAACTCCATTAGTTGTTTCTTTAGCGAACCACGTTCAGTGAACCTATTTTCTAATAAGCACCTAAATACTTGCTTTAGTGTCTCCACAAAAATAATTATGAGATCAATCATCATTTTCAACAGAGTAAGTAAAGGTATATCTTTATCCTTCCTCAATTAATGATATTACATAAGGCCATACATTGGGATTGCAGAAAATTTTAAATTGCTATTTTACATGCTTCCGTTGTCTTTATAATTTGATTATATGCTTTGATTACGTTTCCGCAATCCTACAGTTGCAAATATTGAACTTATAAATTATTCTTAAGTGCATTGAGAATGGTTTCTACGCCATTTGATTCGGCTAGACTAATATTATGTGTTAGATAAAAAGCAATCCAAACCAATTGGTTTGGTGCAGACTTTTATATTCTGCTGAGATGAACAACCCGCATAAAAGGGGAAAATATATTATGTTGGCAAACTGACACGCGCGCGAACAATATGTTTAAGTGTTATGCATAACATTGGGTACTGTTGGCTGATCACCTATTGTACTTATTTATATTAGATTATTAGTTAAATACCGTTAATTCTAGTAAAATTTCTTGGTCCATAGTGACTACTATGTGTTAAATATTCTTTAACTTGAAAACGTTGAAACCTTTTAATTCTATCAACAACCTTTCGGTCCATAGTGACTCTTTATTTAATTCAAATGACAAATTTGGATTGATTGATATGTACCTTGTTTACAACATTCTTACTTAAATTCTTAAGCTATCATTTATCATTATATCCTTAAGATTATGAGCTTTATATACACCTGTTCACATATATTTTTATATTACTTGTTGGGAAAACTCATTTTTGCTTTACTTAAATATTTTAGTTAAGGCAGAACGGGGTGGGACCTTAGGAAAGGACAAGGGCAAAGGCAAGGCTATGGAGTAACTTTGTTCTTTTATGCTAGAATTTAATTATCATATTGTATTAGGAATTAATTAATGTTATTTAATAAGTTATGTCATGGATTAAGTTATGTATTGTATTAACAATGGTTACGAGACTTGGGATGAAAATATTTGTGTTATGTCAATGTAAATATTTTTATTATTCTGCTATTAGATGTTATTAGTATGTTGTATAAGTTAGATATTAGAGTACCAGATTCGAGATACACGTATCTGAATTTGGGGGCGTCATATTCTTGGAAATTAATGGAGTTTATCCTCGAAGATGCTAGTGGGAGGAAAATAGATCTTAAAGAAGTTCAAGAACCACAAACCACTACAGGTCAAGTGGATGAATCTGTCCAAGTAGAGATACATTCTGTACCACAACCAAGTTATAAATCTGGAAGAGTTCGAAAAATACCTGAAAGGTATAGATTTATCACAAATGATGATGATGAGGTACACATCATAGAGGATAATGATCTAGTTACATAAGATGAGTCAATGAGTAGTAAATACTCAGAGAAATGGCAAACCGTCGTGACATCCAAAATGGGCTCCATTTATGAAAACCAAGTGTGGACTTTGGTTGAACCACCGGAAGGCATAGTGCCTATAGGGTGTAAATGGATTTTTAAAAGAAAGACTAGGGCAGATGGCAAGGTAGACACCTATAAGGCTAGACTGATGGAAAAAAGTTTCAAGCAAAGACAAGGAGTTGACTATAACGAAACCTTCTCACCAGTTTCTATGCTTAAATGCATTCAATTTTATATGCGATTGTAGCTTACTGTGACAATGAGATCTTGCAAAATGGTTGTGAAAATGACCTTCCTTAATGAGATACTAGATGAGAATGTATATATGATATAGTCAAAGGGTTTTGTTTCAAAAGTTGGAATAAATTAAGTTTCTAAGTTACAACAATCCATTTATGAATTGAAGCAAACTTCTCATAAATAGAATATTTGTTTTGATAAGACAATCAAAGAGTTTGATTTTATCAAAAATGAGGATAAACCTTATATGTACAAGAAGGTTACTGCGAGTATTGTGACATTCCTAGTACTATATATTCATGATATACTACTGATAGGGAATGACATACTTATGCTACAATGAGTAAATATATGGTTGTCTAAACACTTCTCCATGAAGGACTTGGGAGAAACATCCTACGTATTTGGGATAAAGATCTATAGAGATAGATCTTAAAGGATATTCGGCTTAACCCAATGAACATACATTGAAACGATGCTAAAGAAGTTTAGCATGTCTGACTCTAAGAGAGGGCTCAAACCAATGAGTTTTAGAGTGCATCTCTCAAAGAAAATATCTCTAATGACACCTGAAGAGAGAGAGAGAGATCACATGAGTAAGATGCCTTATGCTTTGGCAATAGGGTCTATCATGTATAGGATGCTATGTACAAGACATGATATAGCTTATGCACTTGGAGTGACAAGAAGATATCAGTCGAATCTTAGAGAAGAACACTGAAAAGTCATAAAGAACATTCTAAAGTACTTACGAAGGACTAAGGATGTGTTTCTACTGTAGGATTGGTCTTATTTGAAACTAGAGGGCTATACAGACTCAAGTTTTTAGACTGACCAAGACGATAACAAATTCACCTCAGGTTATGTATTTATCCTAAATGGTGGTGCAGTAAGTTAATTGGAAGAGTTCTAAGCAGTAAACAATTGTTAATTCTGTGACAATCAGAGTACATAGCTGCAAGTGAAGCTGCAAAACAAGATGTTTGGATGAAGAAGTTCATTTATGAACTTGGAGTGGTTCCTTGCATATAAGGACCAATGTATGTATATTATGACAACAACGGGGTTATTGCACAAGAAAGGAACCCATGTCTCATCAGAAACCCAAGCATGTGTTTGTGACGCTTTCATCTGATTAGAGGAATCGTTGAAAGGGGAGAAGTCAACTTGGAGAGAGTACTCTTAGAATAATATTGCATATCCATTTACTAAAGCATTAACTCAGCAACAATTTGATTGTCATTTAGAGAAGATGGGCATTAGATACCAATGCGATTGACTTTAGTGGAAGTGGGAGATTGAAATTATTATGCCCTCAAGCTAATTACATTTTATGTAATAAGCATTTAATTTGTACTCTTATTTATTTATTAATAAAAGATTAATTTTATAAAAGGCATTGTTTATCCATGTTAATTAGTTGAATTAATAAATGTGACAAACCCATAATTATTGAGATTTGTTTTAGAATCATGATGTTGATCATGCTAATGAGATTTAAATGCATGATATCTCAAAACTGAAATGTTCCTAATCGTATGGATCACTAATGTGGGATTACTAATTCCGGATAGATTAGTACGTACTAGGCTTGCTCTGTTGAAGAACATGATTGATATTATGATCATTTGTGTGGAGTCACTAAAGCAAGTATGTATGTACTTATTAGAGAATAAGTTCACTGAACGTGACTAATAAAGGAACCCTAATGAAGTTTTACTTGTCTGTCAATAGGAGTTCCTAATGTGATAGTAGTACAAGTAATCCTTGGACTTGAGACAATCATAATATCTTGTATATACTAAATTATGTTTTGAAATATTCCTTACAACTCTTGAGTATGTCGTAGGATATGCTCGAACATAATAAAGTATATATGGAGATAGGTGAATGATCAACAAAGAATCTACTACTTCTAGTAAAGGGAGAGAATGTCCTATATGATTTGATAAATAACAACATATAATTCCGTAGCCAGGGTTGAATGAAAATTAGAAAGGAGTTTTTAATTTACATTTACTATTATTGTACATTTTTGAATTGAAATACATATAATCAAATAAATAAAACTTGACGATAATTTCATGTTTTATATTTGATTGAGACATTGTATGGCAGAAGTATTGAATTGTACGGTAATTATTCATAGAATATGTTCTTTATATTCTTTGTGATAATCTTTGGTATTAAATTTGAATTCATATTGTAAGACCCCGACTTTTATGAATAAAGATTTAATTTTCTCTAAATATTATTTTGAATAATAAGGTGTTGATTTGACATAATACTATGGTTATGGGTGATATGTGCAAATTTTGCAAAGTAAGCAAGCTGTCATAAAATATTCGTTTGGTCGGAAAATATTCTTTTTATCTGGGAAATATTCGTACGACGACGCAATCATTGGTGGACCCCACAGCGGAATGACTGTCGGATATAGAAAGCGACAGAAATAATCTTTTTATAAAAATAACGGCAAAACTTTTACCGTTAACTGTTGAAATAGCCGGTGATAAAAGTACAGTAATACGCGTGGTTACACAGTAGCACACGGTATTGTACAGTATCTCTGCTTATTGATGCTTACTTAAGAAGTCACTCAGTTTTATTTAATAATTATCACAATAGTTGCTGCATAGTATCTCATATAATTGATTCAATTATTGTCACAGTATCATCTGCACAATATTCTATATTATTAAATCAATTATTGAGATGACACGGTTATTCATATTATTATTTGCATTATTAAAAATGTCTAAAAAGTTCTTTCGAGGAAAGGAGTTATGTTATTTAATTGCATGACAATAAGGAGAAATCCTTATCGGAAAGCCCCCTCTTTCCTGGGAATGATATGTTTGTCAATATTATGAGTTATAATATTAATGATAAATAATTATTGAAAGATTAAAAATGTGTTGATTGAAGATAAGTGATTTGTGGTAAATATTTATTCAATTTTTGATATAAATAGAGGGATTTGTCATGAAGTATTTGTTGTAAGTTTGGCTTATTACATGGATCCCCACTTACTCATTTTTTAAAATTGCCGGTAGAAAGTTGTCTCAGTTTTGTTTTATTATTATTATAATAGTAATAAAATAAAAAACTTTTTACATAATAAAGAATACTTTTTATAATTTATATAAAGTTATTTGTTTTATTTGATTATAATTAGAATATATTATATTTTATATAAAGTTTTTATTTTATTAGAATATTTTATTGCACAATGATGAATAGTAAAAATCAGAAAATCAGTCGAATTCCCGTGAATTTTTTTCTGTTCATCCGTGATTATTTTCTTAAATAATCCCATGTCATTCTCTTATAAATAGGTTGCTTAGTTAAGAAATGAAAATCACACCAAAATCAGAGAATTCTTCTTCTATAATATTGTACGTATTTCTTTTGAGTATAAGGATACTTTGAGTGTAGCAAATAATGCAAGTTTTTTTCAAGAATATTTCCGCTATACCAGTTTTTGAGTATATGGATATTTCGTTTAATATTCGTAAGAAATATTATTTTCTTCCATACTCTATAGTATGTAAGTGATATTATTTCGTTTTATATTCCTAAATCTACACTTACTTTGATAAGTATTGCTTCTATAATCCCTAAAATTAGTAGGATATCATTTAGTTTTGCTATTCACTCGGGGTACTATTCACGTGATATTATTCACGACAAAATTAGTTTCTTTTCTGTCCAAATTATTTTTGATACATGAATATCATTCTTGAATTTTACTCCACAATTAGTTATCATGTTGACAATTTGGACATTCTTTAACTCTGGATAAATTGAATTATAAATCTTAAATATTTATCCTTGATCTCACTTGATTGATTCCTTACATCATTGTCATAATGTAAGACCCCAACTTATTATTAATGAAATTAAATTTCCTCTATTTATTATTTTAAAATAGTAAGGGTTGATTTGATTAATGTGGTTAGTTATGGGTAAAATGCGCAAATATTCTAAATAAGTAAGTGGTTATAAAATATTCGTTTTTATCGGAGAATATTCGTTTGATCGTGAAATATTCTTACTGTCGGGGAATATTCGTACGACGGCGCAGCCTTGTATGGGCCCCATAACGGAAAGCGATTGGATAAAGAAAACGATAAGTATAAGTTGTTTACAAATAACGGTATAGTTGTTACCGTTAATACTGTTAAAATATCCGGTGGTTAAGACACAGTAATACGAGTTGTTGCACAGTAGCACACGGTATTGCACCAATTATTGATTCTTACGTAAGAAGGCACTACTCAATAATTGTTACAGTAATTATTGTTCAATATTTTATTTTATTGATTCAATAATTGCTACGTTGATATTTTATATTACTGTTGTTTTAATAATTATCACTACATAATATTTTTCATTATCGGAGCAATAATTCATATTATCTGAATAATATTATTAGATAATATTATTGGCAATGTCTAGAAAGTTCTGTCTAAAGAGAGGTTTGGTCATCTAATTGCGCGCCAGTAAGGAGAAATCCTTATTGGAAAGCCCCCTCTTTCCTGGGAACTACCCGGTTGTCAGTATTGTGATTCTGTAATAATATTTATGAATAATTAATTATTAATTTATATGATGAAGAAAATATTCATTTTATGTGGATATACATGAAGAAAATTTTTAAAGTGACAATTGTTGAAAATCGATATTTTATCTTTTCTGATAAAATAATATTTTATTATATTATTATAATATAATAATGGTGATATTTTTATAATGAATAAGGGATATATGAGTATATGAGGAGGAAGAATATTTTTGTTGTATTAAATGATTAACATATATTTTGTGTGTCGGTGGGCCCCATTTCTTGACTGAAATTTGATTATAGCTTGTAAAATCGCCCATTTATGGATTTCGGTCAATTTCTGTTTAGAATTTGAAAAAAAATTCTTCTATAAAGTTGTAGATAATGGAATTTCCTATGAAAAAGACATGAGGTTTGATTTTTTCTGATAAAAGGGCTATTTATTGTGAATTATTGAAGTTCCGGAGTTCCGAAATAATTAATTTTGGAAGTTTAAAATATTTTAAATAACAAAAACGTTTTTTTCATTATGGTGTGTCCCACATGTGTGTTGAATGGGATGATTTCAGATTTTCTACGGTTAGCTTGAAAATTTATATAAATATATTATTAATTTATTAAATTTTCTGCTTTGGTGTTCTAAGCATTTTCCTATAAATAGGGTGCTTAGGTTAGAATTGAAAAATACACCAGAAACTAAGGATTTCTCTCTCTTTCTCTCTCGATATATTGAGCGTATTCTTGTGAGTATTTTAATACTTTGAGTGTTGTTATACGGTGCAAGTTCCCTTCAGCACTATACCTAGTATTCTAGCCAGAAGTACTATTCTTTCGAGGTAAGGGAAATTATTTTTTTCTTAAATGATATTATTTTCTTCAATATCATTATGCCGAAATATTGGTTTGAACTTTTTATCAAATTTGAAACTTTTTGTGTTGGGGTTACTATTTACGTATACGGCACTATTCACGTATACGGCACTATTCACGAATACGACACTATTCACCAAAAAAATAAAATTTTCTTCTTTTTGTCCAAAATATCTATTATGGATACTAGCTTTGATTGTATACATATTTTGATCATTCTTGAATTTTACTCCACTATAATTATTTATGAGGTATTTTTGGACATGGAAATAACTGAAATACGAATCCTTAATATTTATTATTTTGTTTCACTGGATTCGTTTTTTTTAAAATATTTTTCATCATCCTCAGTCCTAATGATGATGTAATTGAATATCTTTGGCCTGTAGTGCAAAGATTAATGATTTCTGATGAATATCTTTGGCCCGTAGTGCAAAGATGAACATGATCAACTGGTGAATATCTTTGGCCTGTAGTGCAAAGATGAATATTTGATTCCAGATATATATTGATTTATGTTACAGGGATAAAATATTGATGATGGACTTTTAAATTCATAGATAATAGTAGATTTCATTCTCTACGTAACTCTTCTATGAATTATTGTTTTCGTTGCGAATATTGAATTAAAACTTGTTGTCTATTGTATTCTATTAGATTTTTTCCCTGTTGAAGACTAACAATAATTTGTTTTATATTATCTTAGTCATAATGTTCTTTACTGGGCTAGTTGAGCTCACCATTTTTCTTGTTGTTCCATTTTTCTTCTCAGGAGGCGAGAATGTAGCGAGTACTAGTCGGGGTATGGAATGAAGGTTCTAGGAAGTTGTTTTAGTAGTCCTCACCATTTTTGTAAAATATTGTATTAATAATTATAATGAGGACTTATTTGAGTGTGGATATTGTCTAGATGACAATATTTATATTTACACTCACAGTTTTATGTTGTATTAATAAAGTTGTAGTTGTTTCTGTACCATGTTATTGACGACTCAGAATGGGTGATGTATACCTATTTTGGGGGCGTCACAGTTGGTATCAGAGCTTAGGAATATGATCTCTGGCGGAGATCGGGGAATAGAACTAGGAGGGGAGAGACGAGTAAATCCTTCGCTATTATGTCCTACCTAAGCTTATTTGTTGGTCGGTCATAATATAGGGATATTATGCGATATGTTAATTTGTTAAATTAACCCTTGTTTTATGGCAGTATTTGAGAATGTCGACTGTGAATGTTAACAGTGGAGTAAATGAGACCGTGGAGACACCTTTGCTCGCCAACGAGGAGAACGTGCAACAGGCTGACAATGTTCCTCCTGTAAACAACACCACTGAGCAGACGATGAACGATGAGATGTTTAGAAGCTTTTTGCGGTTCATGCAAAACCAAACGAAGGAGATTCTTGTTCAAAATGTAGGAAGAAACAATGGCAACGCACAGCTGGTCACAGCCAAGCAGTTCAAAGAGTTGGGATCACCAGAATTCTGGGGAAAGCCAGATCCGATTAAGGCGGAGACGTGGGTCAAGAAAATCACCAAGATATTCGATGTCTTGGGATGCACAGAGGAACATAAAGTTTCATTCGCCACTTTTATGTTCCGTAATGAGGCAGATTACTGGTAGAAATCTGTGAAGTGTACCCATCCAACCGCACTCAGCATGTCTTGGGAGACATTTCAGAAACAGTTCAATGACAAATACTTTCCTGAAAGTGTTCGTCATATGAAGGAGGTAGAGTTTATTAGATTGGAACAAAACAACATGACGGTGTCCCAGTATGAGGCGAAGTTCGCTGAGTTATCCAGGTTTGCACCTCATTTGGTGGAGAATGAGGAACGTATGACGCAGATGTTTCTGAGAGGTTTGAAACCCGGCATACGTCAATATCTCATTTCTCATAAATTTTCTCTCTATTCTGATGTTGTCAACATGGCTCAATTATTAGAGCGAGATAATGAGTACGGTCAATCGAGGGACCACAACCAGGACCATACCGGTGACAGCAGTCATCAGAACAACGATAACCAGCAAAGAAAGAAGAATACGGACAAGAGCAGCAACCACTCTGGTGGTAATCATGGCCATGAGAATAGAAGAAGCGAGTCGAGAGGAGATTTTAAAAAGAGGAGACTCATTTCGGCATCTGCTTTGACAATACCATCTGGTTCGGATGGATTTGTTATCTACAGCGATGCTTCAGGCAAAGGGTTAGGATGTGTTCTCATACAACGTGGGAAAGTCATAGCCTATGCCTCGCGACAACTTAAAGAATATAAGATCAATTATCCTACTCATGATCTAGAGTTGGCAGCAGTCGTTTTAGCGCTAAAGATCTGGAGGCACTATCTATATGGGGAGAAAGTGGACATATATTCAGACCATAAAAGCCTCAAATATTTCTTCACCCAAAAAGAACTCAGCATGCGGTAATGACGTTGACTCGAGCTGTTGAAAGACTACGACCATACCATTCAATACCATCCTGGAAAAGTAAACGTGGTAGCTGACGCGTTGAGTAGAAGATCATATGCGGGAACGAGTACGATGTTGTTAACACAAAGGCCTATTTTATGTGATTTACAAAAGATAAAGATAGAATTCAAGACTCCGGTGACCCATGAAATGATGTCAAGTATACGTATAGATCCAACTTTAATCGAGAAAGTTAAAGTTGCTCAAGCCACAGACCCGGAGCTGATGATTATGAAGAAGAAAGTACAAGAAGGTGCTATTCCAGAAGCAAGAATCGATAAAGAAGGAATACTTCGAGTCCACTCCAGACTTTGTGTTCCTAACGATTCTGATTTGAAGTACAAGATCATGATGGAGGCACACAATACACCATTTGCCATCCATCCTGGAAGTACCAAAATGTATCGTGATCTTCGACATACATTTTGGTGGAACAATATGAAGAGAGAGATTGCAAAGTTTATCTCGATGTGTTTAACTTGTCAACGTGTAAAGGCGGAGTATCAAGTGCCAAAGGGTCCATTGCAACCACTTGAGATTCCAAAATAGAAGTGGGAACACATTACTATGGATTTCGTTACAGGTCTTCCCACGGTTTCTCAAGGCATAAATGCTATTTGGGTTATTGTTGATAGATTAACCAAGTCTGCTCATTTCTTGCCGATACGGGAGACTTATTCCCTTGAACGTCTTGCTAGTATGTACGTGAATGAGATTGTGAGGTTGTATGGCATGCCAATATTCATAGTTTCATATCGTGACCCAAGATTCACTTCAAGATTTTGGGTTAGCTTGCAAAAAGTTATGGGCACAGATTTACGGTTCAGTTCGGCATACCATCCTCAAATAGACGGGCAATCAGAGAGGACTATTCAAACTCTTGAAGATCTATTAAGACTTTGTGTCCTATATTTCAAAGGAAGTTGGGATAAGTACCTACCATTGGTGGAATTCTCCTACAACAACAGTTATCAGGAAAGTATAGGTGTGGCTCCATTTGAAGTATTGTATGGACGAAAGTGTCGCTCTCCAGTATGTTGGGATGAGGTGGGAGAAGCAACGTTGTTGGGACCAGAGTTAGTACGAATGACTACAGAGAAGATCCAAACAATTCGACAACGTATACAAATGACACAGGATCGACAGAAGAGTTATGCAGATCTTCATCGAAAGGACGTGAAATTTGACATTGGGGATCATGTATTGTTGCGTGTGGCTCCATGGAAAGGAGTTACAAGATTTGGGAAGAGAGGAAAGTTCAATCCACGATTTATTGGTCCATTTCAGATTCTTGACCGAGTAGGAAATGTGGCCTATAGACTCGCGTTACCTCCAAGTATGTCTCGTGTTCATATTGTTTTTCATATATCTGTGCTACGTAAATATGTGAAAGATCCAAACCACGTTATTGAGTTAGAACCAAACGAGATAGCTGAAGACTTAACGTACGAAGAGGTACCTGTCAAGATCTTGGATAGGAAAGAGCATGTCCTACGCACAAAGGTCATACCATAAGTTAAAGTTTTGTGGAGGAACAATGCTATTGAGGAAATGACCTGGGAGTTGGAAACGGAAATGAAAGCAATGTATCCTCACCTTTTCGAAATCCCAGGTACGTACTTCAATTTCAAGGACGAAATTTCATAAGGAGGGGAGGTTGTAAGACCCCAACTTATTATTAATGAAATTAAATTTCCTCTATTTATTATTTTAAAATAGTAAGGGTTGATTTGATTAATGTGGTTAGTTATGGGTAAAATGCGCAATCAATAACTAGGTATGGAATGAAGGTTCTAGGAAGTTGTTTTAGTAGTCCTCACCATTTTTGTAAAATATTATACCAATAATTATAATGAGGACTTATTTGAGTGTGGATATTGTCTAGATGACAATATTTATATTTACACTCACAGTTTTATGTTGTATTAATAAAGTTGTAGTTATTTCTATACCATGTTATTGACGACTCAAAATGGGTGATGTATACCTATTTTGGGGGTGTCACACATAATCCTCATGCTTATATTGTGGTAAAAGTCATCTTTGGCCCGTAGTGCATAGATGGACTGTTGATTGGTATGATTATGACCAGGAATTATGTATTGGTATAATCATGACCTGTAATGTTACAAAAAAATATTGTGGTGAAAGTCTTCTTTGGCTCGTAGTGCATAGATGGACATGTGTTTAGCATGATCACGACCACTGGTGATACAAACAAATATCCTTGGCCCGTAGTGCATGGATAATTTGTTGATTTGAAATATTTATTGATTGGTATTACAAAGATAAAATATTGATGATGAACTTTTAAATCATAGAAAATAGTAGACATCATGATCTACTCTTCTAATGGATTGCTATTTTCGCTGCAGTTATTGATCTAAAACTTGTTGTCTATTGTATTCTATCAGATTTTTTACTATTCAGGACTAAGGATAATTTTTTCTACATTATCTTAGTCATAATATTTTTTAATGGGCTAGTTGAGCTCACCCTTTTCCTTTTGGTTCCATTGTTCTTCTCAGGAGGCGAGAATGTAGCTAGGACTAGTCGGGGAGTGGAGTAATGGTCCAAAATGGTTATTATAGTAGTCCGCACTATTTTGTAAAATAGTGTGACAATATTTGTAATGAGGACTTTATTTGAGTTTGGATATTGTCTACGAGACCATATTTGTATTGAAACTCAGCTTATGTGTTTTTGTATTTTGCACGAAAGTTTTATAAATGGAGTTTATATTTGAATTCTGTACTATATATTTGACGACTCAGAATGGGTTATGTAGACCTATTTTGGGGGCGTCACAGTTGGTATCAGAGCTTAGGGATATGATCTCTGGTGGAGATCTGGGATTAGAACTGGGAGGGGAGAGACGAGTAAATCCTTCGCTAGTGTGTCCTACTAAGCTTAATTATTATTTAATTGGTCGGTCAAAATATAAGGATAATATGTGACATGTCAATTTCTTTAATTAACCCTTCTTTTGTGGTAGTATTTGAGAATGACATCTTAAAATTTTGAGATAAGCAATGGAGCACATGCGACCATTGAGTCACCGCCAATCAATAACTAGGATAATGTGCATCAAGAAGGCAATAATCCTCCTGTAAACAATAACACCGACCAAATGATAAATGATGGAATGTTTAAGAGCTTTCTACAATTCATGCAACACCAAACGAGAGAGACTCCTGTTCAAAATGCACGTGGAAAAAATGGCAACTCACGGCTGGTCACTGCTAAGCAATTTAAGGAGTTGGGACCGCCGAAGTTTTTGGGAAAGCCAGAGTCACTTAAGGCAGAAGCTTGGATTAAGCAGATCACCAAGATATTTGATGTCTTGGGATGCACAGAGGAACAAAAGGTTCCCTTCGCCACTTTTATGTTGTGAGGAGAGGTAGATTACTGGTGGGAATCTGTAAAACGTACTCATCTTTTCGCACTAAAGATGTCTTAGGAGAAGTTCCAGGAATTGTTCAATGACAAGTATTTTTCAGAAAGTATTCGTCACATGAAGGAGGTGGAATTCATGAAACTAGAACAGAACAATATGACTGTATCACAATACGAGATTAAGTTTGTGGAGTTATCCCGGTTTGCATCCCATTTGGTGGATAATGAGGAGCGAATGACATGAATGTTTCTGCGAGGTTTAAAGCCTGAAATTTGTCAATACCTCATTTCTTATAAACTGTGTTTGTATTCAGATGTTGTGAATAGGGCTCAATTATTGGAGCAAGATAATGAGATAGTTCAACCAAAAGAAAATAACTGGAAAAACGATAATAGTCATACCAGTGGAAACAGTCATCGAAGTAGTGATAACAAACATGGAGGAAATTATCATGCCAGAAATGGTAACCACTTTGGTGGTAATCCTAGCTAAGATAATAGAAGAAATGAGTAAAGTGGAAATTTCAAAACGAGAAGATTCAACAATGACGGAAAGACATCGACAGCAACACTAACACCCGTTTTTAAGGAAGGAGAACGACCACCGGTTGTATGCTACAAATGCGGACAGAAGGGACACATCAGTCCGAACTGTACGCAGAAACCCAAAGTGTGTTATAATTGAGGAAAGGAAGGTCACTTAGCTCAATTTTTTCATGAAGCGAAGTCAAGTCCAGATGGGACAGTGGCACCAAAGGCTGTCCTTGACAAGTCAAAGTCGATGGTTCAACGAAGAGTGTTTGTCATGACTTCTCAAAAAATTAAGGAACCCGAACGAAGTTATCACGGGTAAGCTAATCATAAACTCTAGCGAAGTTTATACCTTATTAGATATCGGTTCTACCCATTCTTTTATTTCACCTACTTGTGCTCAACGTTTAAACTTGACTCCTGAGAAATTATACTTTGACTTATCTATTGAAACTCCGTTGGGAGAAACCTTCATTACATGTACTGTTTATAAATCTTGTTTGATTCAAATCGGCACCCTCACATTACCTGTTGATCTCATCTCTTTGAAATACTTGTATTTGATGTGATTTTAGGGATTGATTGGTTAACTACTCATCATGCTAAAATTGATTATTTTTGTAAGGTCGTTAGTTTTCATATTTTTAACCAACCTTTTACGCGAATTCAAGCAACCAACCCACTAAAGTCGATCACTATCATATCAGGCCATAAAGCTATTCGTTTATTGAAAAACGGATGTCCAGCTTTCTTAGCCCATGTCACGAATTTAAACAAAAATACGTCAGATTTGAATGATATTTCTATTGTTAATAAATTTCCTGACATATTTCCCAAAGAACTTCCTGGTCTAACCCCAGAGCGTGAAATCAAATTTTGTATTGACCTTGAACCCGGTAGAAAACCCAGTTCCAAAACCCCATATCGAATGGCTCCTATTGAACTTCAGGAGTTAAAAACCCAACAACAGGAACTGTTAGACATCGGTTTCATTCGTCCTAGTACATCTCCTTGGGGTGCTTTTATATTATTCGTAAAAAAGAAAGATGGGAGTATGCGACTTTGCATTGACTATCGGGAGTTGAATCATGTCACCATCAAAAATAGGTACCCGTACCTCGCATTGATGACCTGTCTTCGTTCCAGATATCATCAGTTAAAGATTAAAATTGATGACATTCCAAACACTATAAGAAAACCGGCTAATTCTGACCGATATATTGTTGACGAAAACAATTCAGTCGGTCTTATAGTATTCCCGACGGAATATTCTGTCGGACCTAACTCTCATAAATAATATAAATACGACCGAATTCGGTCGAAAATATGTCCGAGTAAAGGCACCAAAAAATCCCGCTAGCGCGAATTATTTTCTCGACGGAATATTAGTATTTTCGATATAATGTTCGTCGAATT
Organism: Panax notoginseng; assembly: GCA_016801055.1. Classification (NCBI taxonomy): domain Eukaryota; kingdom Viridiplantae; phylum Streptophyta; class Magnoliopsida; order Apiales; family Araliaceae; genus Panax; species Panax notoginseng. The sequence continues at coordinate 115,460,108 of CM029021.1, read as the reverse complement.
TAACTTATCCTTAACAGATATAATTCCGACGAAATTCCATCAGAAATTGTTAAATAAAAATAGATCTGCAGATTCATTTCAGTCGCTGCTCTCTGTCTCTCTCTATCTCTCTCTCTCTCAGATGCCCTCTCACATTATCAGCCGACCCTTCTCTGCCCTGCCTCCAGCACACCGCCGGGGTTAGGTCCCCAGCACACCGCCGGCGACCACCACACACCAGCCAGCTCTCTTCTGCCACCGGGGTTCTGTCGGCGACCACCACACCCACCGGGCTAGCTTCCCGGCCCTCCGACTCTCTATTTCCCTCCTCATTTCTCCTCTTGTAATTCAAGGTATATACTGAAATTCCAAATTTTTTTAGCTAAGGTTAATATTTATTCTACTGATTTTGACTGAAATTAGTTTAATAAGTTATAATTGCATCTTTAAAGACTACTTTTAGAACTCGGTACAAGCATTAAAAATTTATAGTTATCTTTCGGATTGACCAATGTCCATGCTGCCTTCATGGATATGATGAACCGAGTATTGAAGGAATATTTGGATCATGTCATGGTTGAATTTATTGATGACATCCTAATATACTCCAAAAGCCTCAAATATGTCTTCACCCAGAACGAACTTAACATACGCCAAAGACTTTGGCTCGAGCTGTTGAAAGATTACGACCATGCCATTCAGCACCATCCTGGAAAAGCGAACGTGGTAGTTGACGCGTTGAGTAGAAGATCATATGCGAGAACGAGTGCGATGTTGTTAACACAAAGACCCATTTTGAATGACTTATAAAAGATGAAGATAGAGTTAAAAATTCCAGGGACCCGCGTGAAGATGACAAATATACGCGTAGAACCGACTTTAATCGATAAAGTTAAAGTTGCTCAAGCTACAGACCCGAAGCTGATAAATATGAAGAAGAAAGTACAAGAAGGTATTATTTCAGAAGCAAGAATCGACGAAGAGAGGAAAGCTCAACCCTCGATTTATTGGTCCATTTGAAATCCTCGATCGAGTAGGAATTGTGGGTTATAGACTCGCCTTACCGCCAAGTATGTCTCGTGTTTATAACGTTTTTCACATATCTATGTTACGTAAATATGTGGAAGACCAAAAACACATTATTGAATTAGACCTAGAAGAGATAGAGGAAAATTTAACGTATTAGGAGGTACCTGTTAAGATCTTGGATAAGAAGGAACATATTCTACGCTCAAAGGTTATACCTTAAGCCAAAGTTTATGGAGAAACCATGATATTGAGGAAATGACCTAAGAGTGAGAATTTGAAATGAAAATGAGGTATCCTCACCTCTTCGACATACCAGGTACGTACATCAATTTTGAGGACAAAATTTCATAAGGAGGGGAGGTTGTAAGACTCCAACTTTTATGAATAAAGATTTAATTTTATCTAAATATTATTTTCAATAATAAGGTGTTGATTTGATATAATACTATGGTTATGAGTGATATGTGTAAATTTTACAAAGTAAGCAAGTTGTCATAAAATATTCATTTGATCAGGGAATATTCGTTTTGTCAGGAAATTTTCGTACGATGGCACAATCATTGGTGGACCCAGGGCCGACCCTAAGTTTTGAAGGGCCTAAAGCGGACAACAAAAAAATGGGCCTTTTGCGAATTGCTATTAAGATAGGAATAAAAAACGAAGAACTTTCCTTTTGTTTCTTACTACCAAAAAATTTATCGAGTGAATCCGCTTGAGATTGAACTAATTCATCCGCTTTTTTCTTTCTTTTTCATTTTTCAAATCCAGACATATACTTTTTAGGAGCCATGGTGAATTAAAATTTAAAAATCTGCAAAATTCCAGCATAATCTTGTGATTATCTATAAATTAATTACCAAATAGGGCCTCCTTTATTAAGAGTCTAACACTACTCCCAAACAATTAAAAAAACCCAAAAGATTGAATCTGATGATGAACCCTCAGGTACATAATAATTAAACTAATTTGTACAAATTATATGCTTTAAATATGTAGAATATGTAGTATGCTTAAACCGTCATTCTTTGAAGAAAATATTATCTTATAAAGAAAGAAAGCCTTTGTAAGATAAAGAAAAGATGAACTTACTGTCATATAAAATGCACCTCCACCATATGATTGACTAGACCCTTTCCCCTGACCACTTTCATCCTGAAATCATGAGCATAATATAGATGAATAGAAGGTTTTGGTTTGATCATTCTAATTGATAAGTTAGAAAGCGCAATAATGGTGTCATGGTGTGAGATATAAGCTCAATATTTATTTATTTATTTGCTACATTGGTATAAGCTCAATCTGATTACTAGTATGTAAAAGCACAATATACTTTCGTTGCAAACCACTATTCAAACAAACACATATATGTAAAATCCCTTTCTCCAAGCAAATTCTGTCAATAACGCACAAAATGAACATCTAACAAATGAAATATCTAGCACTAAATTCAAATTTATTCATAATAGCATAAAAAAAATTCATAGTAGCATAAACAAATCTACTCAATCAGTCATCAAGCCCAATTAAATTAAACAATGCTTCAAATCTCATAAACAAAACAATTAATTTCAAAATCCTAAAAAATAGAATTAATACCTGAAATTAAACAGTGATGAAGGACTGAAGGAGACGAAGGAGAAGCTCAATTGATTATTTACTTTTGAGATTAGTTGATTTGTGTGAAGGAAATAATTTGTGTGAACCGAGTCTGTGAAGCCGTGAAAGAGACTATCTGAGATGAAAGAGACTATCTGACCAATATGCTATTTAAGGTGGCCCTAAAAAATTTTGAGCCTAAAGCCTGGGCACCTTGGGCTTTAGCCCAGGGCCGGTGCTTGGTGGACCCCACAACAGAATGACTGTCAGATATAGAAAGTGACAGAAATATTTTTATAAAAATAACAGCAAAATTTTTGATGCGCGTGGTTATACTCGGTGATAAAAGTACAGTAATACGCGTGGTTACAAAGTAGCACACGGTATTGTACAGTATCTCTGATTATTGATGCTTACTTAAGAAGTCACTCAGTTTCTTTTAATAATTGTCACAGTAGTTGCTGCGTAATATCTCATATTATTGATTCAATTATTATCACAGTATCATCTGCACAATATTTTATACTATTAAATCAATAATTAAGATGACACAATTATTCATATTATTATTTGTATTATTGACAATGTCTATAAAGTTTGTCGAGGAAAGGGGTTAGGTTATTTAATTGCACGGCAATAAGGAGAAGTCCTTATCGGAAAGCCCTCTTTTTCTTGGGAATGATCTGATTGTCAATATTGTGACTTATAATATTAATGATGAATAATTGTTGAAAGATTAAAAATATGTTGATTGAAGATAAGTGATTTATGGTAAATGTAAGACCCCGAATTATATGAAATGAAAGTATCCAATTTTCTTATAATTATTATTCTATTTAATAAATAGTTAAATTGATAAAAGGTTAAAGTTAAGGGTGATATTTGAAAATGTTGCAAAGTAAGCAAGTTGATATAAAATATTCGATTGGTCAGGGAATATTCGTTTTAACAGGGAATATTCGTACGACGGTACAATCAATGGTGAACCCCACAACGGAAGTATTATCGTAGTTAGAAAACGACATAAATATCTTTTTATAAAAATAATGGCGAAAGTTTTACCGTTAAACTGTTGAGATACCCAGTGGTAAAAATACAGTTATACACGTGGTTACATAGTAGCACACGGTATTGATTATTGATGCTTACGTAAGAAGCCACTCAGTTTACTCAATTATTGCTACAGTAATTGTTGCATAGTATCTCACGTTATTTGATTCGATTATTGTCACAGTATCATCTGCACAATATTTTATATTAATAATTCAGTAATTGAGACAACAAAGTTATTCATATTATTATTTGCAATATTGACGATGTCTAGAAAGTTCTGTCGATGAGATATTTGGTTACCTAATTGCGCGCCAATAGGGAAAAATCCTTATCGGAAAGCCTCCTCTTTCCTGGGAATGATCTGGTTGTTAAATATTATGAGTTATAATATTAATGATGAATAATTGTTGAAGTATTAAGAATGTGTTTATTGAAGATAAGTGAATTACAAAAGTTAGAGGGGAATAATGCAAACTTAGAAAACTTTAGGGGTACTAAAGTGTAATAAGTTAAATCAATCTGGACCATTGGTGGTAGTTTTAATAGTAAATCAATCTGGACCATTGGTGGTGGTTTTAATAGTAAATCAATTTGAACCGTCGATGGTGGTTTTAATAGTAAATCAATTTGGACCGTCGATGGTGGTTGTAATAGTAAATCAATCTGGACCGTCGATGATAGTTTTAATAGTAAATCAATCTGGACCGTCAGTGGTGGTTTTAAAAGTAAATTAATCCAGACCATCGGTGGTGATTTTAAAATTAAATCAATCTGGACCGTCCGTTGTGGTTTTAATAGTAATCAATATGGACCGTCCGTTCTAATAGTAAATCAATCTGGACCGTTCGTGAATAAGTTACTATTTAGTCCATTCTCCTATAAATAAAAGCTTAATTCTTCTTTCATTCACACCAATTCAATGAGACTAGCAAGAGAAACTATAGAGAAAGAAATTATAGAGAGCAAGAAGAAGAGTATTATGCTACTTCACTATTGCAGTATCCAGTCTTCTACTAAGGTAATGGGTATTATTTCTTTCGTATTCATAAGGAATACTATTTTTCGTATTCATCCTTTAATATGTCGGAATAACCTGTCTACGCGGATTTCGTACCGCATGACAGGTGAAAATTCATTTGTAGTTTCGTATGTTATTTCTTTTCATATTCTTAAATCTAAACTTACTATGGTAAGTATTGCTTCTATAATTCCTGAAATTAGTGGGATATCCTTGAAGTTTTGCGCTTCATCCAGTATCGTTTCATTGGAATATTGATCTGAACTTTATTATTAAATATCAATATTTTCACCAGGATACTATTCATGGATTACTATTCACTCGGTTACTATTTACTAAAATATTATTCACTCTGGTATTCGGGATACTTTTCATATCGGGGTACTATTCACGAGTTACTATTCACGGGTTACTATTCACCCGATTACTATTCACTCAAATATTATTCACTCGAGTATTTGGGGCACTTTTCTTGCTGGGGTACTATTCTCGAAGTACTATTCACAGGGTACTATTTACGGGGTACTATTCACCAAAAAATTTATTTCTTTTCTGTCTAAATTATTTTTGATACATGGATATTATTCTTGAATTTTACTCCACAAAGCAGTATCATGTCGACAATTTGGACATTAATGAATTCTGGATAAATTAAATTACAAAGCTTTAAAATTTATCATGTGCTTTATTTTACATGAATTCTTATATCATTGTCATCATCCTCATGCTTATATTGTGATAAAAGTCATCTTTGGCTTACGTGCATAGATGGACTATTGATTGGCATGATTATGACTAGGGATCATTCGGTATAATCATGACCCGTAATGTTACAAATGATGTGGTATAGAAAAATTCTCATTGGCCTGTAGTGCATTGATGGGCAGTTGTTGGTATGATTATGACACGGGATTATTCGGTATAATCATTACCATTGATGATTACATGAATATCATTGGCCCGTAGTGCAGGGATGATTCAATGATGTAGTTTATTTATTAAGCTGAGTCTCAGCGATAAAGTTGATGAAAACCTTTTTAACTTATAGAAGATAGTAGATATCATGCTCTACTTGACTCTTCTAATGGATTGCTTATTCCGCTGCAGTTAAACTTATTGTCTATTATATTCTATTAGTTTAACATTGTTAAAGGCTAACGATAACTTATTGTCTATGAGACGATATTCATGTAAAAACTCTCAGCTCTTGTTGTATAATTAAGTTTGTATTTGTATTTAGTACCATGTATTTGGCGACCCAAGATAGGTGATGTATACCTATTTGGGGACGTCACAGTAAATATTTATTTAATTTTTGATATAAATAGAAGGGTTTGTTATGAAGTATTTTTTGTAAGTTTGACTTATTAGATGGACCCCCACTTACTCATTTTTCAAAATCGCCGGTAGAAAGTTGTCTCAATTTTTTTTTCTTATTATTATAATAGTAATAAATAGAAAACTTTTTATATAAAATAGAATACTTTTTATAATATATATAATTATTTGTTTTATTAGATTATAATTAGAATATATTATATTTTATATAAAGTTTTTGTTTTATTAGAATATTTTATTGCACAATGATAAATAGTAAAAATCAAAAAATCAGCCGAATTCCTGTGAGTTTTCTTTCTGTTCATCCGTGATTATTTTCTTAAATAGTGCTTTGTCATTCTCCTATAAATAGATTGCTTAGTTAAGAAATAAAAATCACACCAAAATCAGAGAATTCTTCTTCTATAATATTGCGCGTATTTCTTTTGAGTATAAGGATACTTTGAGTGTAGCAAATAATGCAAGTTTTTCTCAAGAATATCTTCGCTATACTAGTCAGATTTCGTCTCCTACTAAGGTAAGGGATATTATTTTAGTTCAATAATCGTAAGAAATATTATTTTCTTTCATACTCTATAGTATGTAAGTGATATTATTTCTTTTCATATTCCTAAATCTACACTTACTTTGATAAGTATTACTTCTATAATCCCTGAAATTAGTAGAACATCCTTTAGTTTTGCACTTCATCTAGTATCGTTTCACAAAAATATTGGTCTGAACCTTCTTATTAAATTTTAATATTTTCATTCGGGGTACTATTCACGAAGTACTATTCAGTCGGGGTACTATTCACAACAAAATTTGTTTCATTTTTGTCCAAATTATTTTTGATACATTAACATCATTCTTGAATTTTACTCTACAATTAGTTATCATGTTGATAATTTGGACATTCTTGGACTTTAGATAAATTGAATTATAAATCTCTAATATTTATGCTTGATCTCACTTGATTGATTCCTTACATCATTGTCATCATCCTCATGCTTATATTGTGGTGAAAGTTATCTTTGGCTCGTAGTGCATAGATTGACTGTTGATTGGTATGATTATGACCAGGAGTTGTGTATTGATATAATCATGACCTGTAATGTTACAGACAAATATTGTGGTGAAAGTCATCTTTGACCCGTAGTGCATAGATGGACAGGTGTTTGGCATGATCATGACCACTGGTGATACAAATAAATATCCTTGACCCGTACGTAGTGTGATGCCCCCAAAATAGGTATACATTACCTATTCTGAGTCGCCAAATACATGGTACATAAACAAATACAACCTCAGTAATACAATTGTCGTGCAAAATACGACAACACATATACTGTGAGTTTGAATACAAATATTTTTTAATAGACAGTATACAAACTCAAAAGGAGTCCTCATTACAATTATTGATACACTATTTTATAAAATAGTGAGGACTACTAAAACAACTATCCTGAACCATCACTCCATACCCCGGCAAGTTCCTGCTATGTTTTCACCTCCTGAGAAGAAAAATAGAACAAAAAAGAAAAGGGTGAGCTCAACTAGCCCAGTAAAGAATATTATGACTAAGATAATATACAACAAATTATCAATAGTCTTCAACAGGGAAAAATCTAATAGAATATAATAGACAACAAGTTTTAGATCAACAACTGCAGCGGAAACAACAATCCATTAGAACAGTCAAGTAGAGAATGAATTCTACTATCTTCTAAGATTTAAAAGTCCATCATCAATATTTTATCCCTGTAACATCAATCAATATACATCTTGAATCAAATATTTATCTTTGCATTACAGGCCAAAGATTTTCATTTGTATCACCAGTTGGTCATGTTCGTCTCAACACCTGTTCATCTTTGCACTACGAGCCAAATATATTCATCAGTTAATCATTCATCTTTGTACTACAGGCCAAAGATATTCAGTAACATCATCATTTAGGACTGAGGATGATGAAAAATATCTTGAAGAAAATGAATCCAGTGAGACAAAAGGACAAATATTAGGGATTCGTATTACAGTTTATCCAAGTTCAATAATACTCCATAATAACTAATTGTGAAGCAAAATTTAAAAATTAAGATCAAAACATGGATAAAATCAAAGATAGTAACCATAATAGACATCTTGGACAAAAAGAAACAAATTTTATTTTTCGGTGAATAGTGTCGTATTCGTGAATAGTGCCGTATACGTGAATAGTGCCGTATACGTAAATAGTAACCCCGACACAAAAAGGTAGAAATTCCATAATAAAATTCATGTCAATATTTCGGCATAATGATATTGAAGAAAATAATATCATTTACGAAGAAAATAACATCCCTTACCTCAAAAGAACAGTACTTCCGGCTGAAATATCAGGTATAAGGCTGAAGAAAACTTACACTGATGAATAGCAACTCACAAAGTATCTAAATACTCACAAAATACGCTCGATAATATAGAGAGAGAAAGAGAGAAAACTTGTTTCTGGTGTGATTTTTAATTCTAACTAAGCACCCTATTTATAGAAAAATACTTAGAACGCCATAGCAGACTAACCTGCTACCTGATGGCTTTACCTGTTACTATTCACGCCCACCACTATTGAAAATAAATTCCAGCACATTTCATTTCTCACTAACCAAAAGTGGGGCCCGCCATATTTAAAAAAAACATTTATTTCTGAAGCTTCAATAATTCATAATAAATAGCCCTTTTATCAGAAAAATAAGAATTTTATGTCCATTCCATAGGAAATTGAATTCTCTACAACTTTGTAGAAGAAAATTTTTCCAAATTCCAAACAAAAAATGCCCGAAATTCACATACGGACGATTTTTAATACCTCCATTCCGACAAAATATTGATAAAACACCTAAGCATATATTCCATCATTTATAACCACAATAAATATATCCATCATTTATATCCACATAAAATAAATATTTCCTTATCATATAAATCAATAATCAATTATTCACAAATAATATTACAGAATCACAATTATGACAACCAGGTCGTTCCCAGGAAAGAGGGGACTTTTCGATAAGGATTTCTCCTTACTGGTGCGCAATTAGGTGACCAAACCCCTTTCTTAGACAGAACTTTCTTAGACACTGCCAATAATGCTATCTAATAATATTATTCAAATAATATGAATTATTGATCTGATAATGGAAAATACTGTGCAGTGACAATTATTGAAACAATAATAATATAAAATATCAACGTAGCAATTATTGAAAAAATAAAATATTGAACAGTAATTACTGTAACAATTATTGAGTAGTGCCTTCTTACATAAGAATTAATAATTCAAAAATACTGTGCAATACCATGTGCTACTGTGAAACCACGCGTATTACTGTATTTTAACCATATGGTATTCCAACAGTGTTAACGGTAATAACTACGCTGTTATTTATAAAAACTCAAACTCGTCGTTATATTCATCCGACCGTTTTTCGTTATGGGACCCACAAATGACTGCGCTGTTGTACGAATATTCCCCGACAGAAAGAATATTCCACGACCAAACGAATATTCCCCGACAATAATGAATATTTTATAACCACTTGCTTATTTTGTAAAATTTTCACATTTCACCCATAACCAAAATATTATATCAAATTAACACCTTATTATTCACAATAATAAATAGGGGAAATTCGATTTTATTCATTAAAAAGTTGTGAGCTTACAACCTCCCCTCCTTATAAAATTTCGTCCTCGAAATTGACGTACATACCTGGTGTTTTGAAAAGGTGAGGATACTTCACTTTCATTTTTGATTCCAACTCCCAGGTCATTTCTTCAATAGCATGGTTTCTCCATAAAACCTTAACTCGTAGTATAACCTTGGTGCGTAGGACATGCTCTTTCCTATCCAAGACCTTAACAGGTACCTCCTCGTAGTTAAATCTTCGGCTATCTCGTCTGGTTCTAACTCAATAATGTGGTTCGGGTCTTTAACATATTTACGAAACATAGATATGTGAAAAATATTATGAACACGGGACATGCTTGGAGGTAATGCGATTCTATAGGTCACATTTCCTATTCAGTCAAGAATTTCAAATGGACCAACAAATTGTGGATTGACCTTTCCTCTCTTCCCAAATCTTGTAACTCCCTTCCATGGAGCAATACGTAACAATACATGATCCCCAATATTAAATCCACATCCTTTCGATGAATATCTGCATAACTCTTTTGTCGATCATGTGCCATTTGTATACGTTGTCGAATCGTTTGGATCTTTTCTATAGTTATACGTATCAATTCTGGTCCCAACAATGTTGCTTCACCCACCTCGTCCCAACATACTGGAGAGCGGCATTTTCTTCCATACAACGCCTCGAATGGAGCAATGCCTATACTTGCCTGATAATTATTGTTGTAGGAGAATTTCACCAATGGTAGGTACTTATCCCAACTCTCTTTGAAATCTAGGACACATATTCTTAATAGATCTTCAAGAGTTTGAATAGTCCTCTTTGATTGCCCGTCTGTTTGAGGATGGTATGCCGAACTGAATCGTAAATCCGTGCCCATAGCTTTCTGTAAGCTAACCCAAAATTGTGAAGTGAATCTCGGGTCACGATCTGAAACTATGGATACTGGCATGCCGTGCAATCTCACAATCTCATTCACATATATACGAGCAAGACGTTCAAGGGAATAAGTCTCCCGTATAGGCAAGAAATGAGCAGACATGGTTAATCTATCAACAATAACCCAAATCGCATTTATGCCTTGAGAAACCTTGGGAAGACCCGTAACAAAATCTATAGTAATGTGTTCCCACTTCCATTTCGAAATATCAAGTGGTTGCAATAGACCCTTTGGCACTTGATGCTCCGTTTTTACACGTTGACAAGTTAAACATCTCGAGATAAACTCCGCGATCTCTCTCTTCATATTGCTCCACCAAAATGTATGTTGAAGATCATGATACATTTTGGTACTCCAAGGATGGATTGTAAACGGTGTGTTGTGTGCCTCCATCATGATTCTATGCTTCAAGTCAGAATCGTTAGGAACACAAAGTCTGAAGTTGACTCGAATTATTCCTTCTTCATCGATTCTTGCTTCTGGAATAGCACCTTCTTTCACTTTCTTCTTTATACGCATCAGCTCTATGTCCGTAACTTGAGCAGCTTTAACTTTATCGATTAAAGTCGGTTCTACTCGTATGCTTGATATCATCACGTGGGTATGATAAGTGGGTTTTATACCTACTTATAGAGTACCAATTCATGCGAACTATGCCCATCTCAAGTACTTTTTAGTATGTTTTAGCTGCATTTCATGTTAATTTACATTTCGCATACTTAAAACTCCTTTTGGTGAATAAGTGCAGGAATAGGCCTAATTTGGTGGTGTTATAGGGCACGAAGCTAATGGATGCGTGAAGGCAAGGCAAAAGCAGGATATGCATGGCATGAAGGTGCAATGAAGCAAGGAGACCAAGCATGGAAGGAGATTAAGCATGAATTAACAAGTAGCAGCAGTAGTAGCATGACAGAATCAGAACAAGAACCAGGATCTGCAGAATGCAAGCGCGACATGATAGCCTTCAGAGCGCGCGCCCGCACGAGTACCCAGCCAGACCTTGGAACCTACTGCAAGTTGCGCGGCCACGAGCATGACAAGCCTAAGGAGCACGCGCTCGCGCGAGAGCCAAGCGAAACATCGCGACTTACTGCAAGTCTAGCACCCGCGCGAGTAAAAAGCTGGAGGAGCGCGCGGCCGCGGGCGAGGTCTGAAGCTGCTAATTTTTTTTATTTTATTTTTCGATTAAAATGATTGGAATTGATTTAAAAACGATATCTGACTGGTGTCAGAGGATCTTGGAGAATTTTTAGTCATATTTTTGACATCGTAATTAGGGTTTACTCTCTGGGGGAGATTCCAACATAGAAGGAGGCCAAAAATGCTATTTTCTCTACTCCTTCTTGGGATTTTCTATCAGAGTGGATTATTATTATTATTTTGCTGGAATCTTATGAGGATTTGAATATTGATCTATATTCAGCAATTGGGTTTGATTGTTTTTACCTTTAATATTTCAATTGTCTGTTTATTAATCAAGTGTAGATTTGATCCCATGATGGCTTTTGGTTCAGTCATGAACTAAACTCCATTATGGGATTTTAACGGATTTTAATATGTAGTTTGATTGCATGCTTGAATGCTGGTTTATTTTACGTATCATATGGAATGTCTATCATGATTGGTTTGCATGTATGAATGCTTGATCACCATTCGTTTCAGTACTTGTATGGAATTAACAATGAACATGCAAGTATGGATTGTAATCATGATAGTATACGTATATGGGGCTGTTTTATATGGTTTGTGTATTTCGTGAACCAGATAGACATATACTGTTTCACCGTATAAGTTAGAATAAGGGCTTGAACTTAAATTCAATATAGTTGCAATTTCAAATAGACATATAGTGATTTTGGTTATATTGATGATTACATAGAGTCTATCATCTGTGGATGCTGTGTAAGTAGGTTTTAGTACATTGAAAAATGGTTAAAACTCTTTTAGTGCTCTTGGCTACTTTCTTGTGATATGTGAACAAGTCGTACATGATAGTGGCGATTGAATGAAATATTAAATGAAGTTAGGATCCCATTATTTCCAGATTTGATTTATTCCGTGTTATTATTGTTTTAGTTGTTATTTGCGATTTGAGAACAAACCAATCTTAGTCATTAGTTTGAGAATATAAATATAGTGATTTAATTAATGCATAGTGATTTAAATTAAGCAACTTTCTCTGTGGGATCGATACTTTACTTGCTCTGTATTGCTTGTTGACGCATGTATGCTTGCATGAGTTAGAGCTCTTTTGTTAAGACTAAAAAGAGGCAACAGGGTACTTGGAGCCTTTAACTCTATCTCCATCCTTTGCAAGTTATACAAAATAGGCCTTTGTGTTAACAACATTGTACTCGTACCCACATATGATCTTCTACTTAATGCGTCAGCTACCACGTTTGGATGGTATGATCGTAATCTTTCAACAGCTCGAGCCAACGACGTTGCCGCATGTTGAGTTCCTTTTAGGTGAAGAAATATTTGAGGCTTTTATGATCTGTATAGATCTCCACTTTCTCCTCATACAGGTAGTGTCTCCAGATCTTCAACGCGAAAACGACTGCTGCCAACTCCAGATCATGATTAGGATAATTCCTCTCATATTTTTTTAGTTGTCACGAGGCATAGGCTATGACTTTCCCATGTTGCATGAGAACACATCCTAACCCTTTGCCTGAAACATCACTGTAGATAACAAATCCATCCGAACCAGATGGTATTATCAGAACAGGTGCCGAAATGAGTCTTCTCTTGAGTTCTTGAAAACTCTTCTCACAATCCTCGCTCCAATCGAATTTTATATCTTTACGAGTCAGCTGAGTTAACAAAGTAGTGATTCGAGAAAATCCTTCCATGAATCTCTGATAATAACCAGCTAAGCCCAGAAAGCTACGTACTTCGGTCACCGACTTCCGTTGCTCCCAACTTTGTATTGCTTCAATTTGTGCCGGGTCGACAGATACTCCATGTTTTGACACCACGTGCCCAAGGAATGCTACTTTCTCAAGCCAGAACTCGCATTTCTTTAACTTGGCATATAACTTGTTATCACGAAGCCTTTGAAGTACCAGCTTCAAATGGTGCTCATGATCTTCACGGCTTTTGGAATAGATGAGGATGTCATTAATAAAGAAGACAACGAACTGATCCAAATATTCTTTAAACACACAGTTCATCATATCCATGAAAGCAGCATGAGCATTAGTCAATCCAAAAGACATGACTAAGAATTTATAATGCCCGTACCGAGTTCTGAAGGCAGTCTTTGGAATATCCTCAGTTTTAATCCTCAGTTGATGATATCTAGAACGTAGATCGATCTTTGAAAAGAATTGTGCTCCTTGCAACTGGTCGAACAAGTCATCAATGCAAGGTAACGGATACCTATTCTTGATGGTGACATGGTCCCATTATCGGTAGTCAATACAAAGTCGCATACTCCCGTCTTTCTTCTTTACGAATAACACAGGAGCAACCCAAGGAGATGTACTAGGACGAATGAAACTGATGTCCAACAACTCCTGTAGTTGGACCTTTAACTCCTGAGTTCAATAGGAGCCATTCGATATGGGATTTTAGAAATGGGATTTGTACCAGGTTCAAGGTCAATAAAGAATTCAACTTCACGTTCTGGGGGTAGACCGGAAAGTTCTTCAGGAAATACGTCAGGAAATTCACTAACAACAGAAATTTTATTCAAATCTGACGCGTTTTTGTTCAAGTCCGTGATATGGGCTAAGAAAGCTTGACATCCGTTTTTCAATAAACGAATAGCTTTATGGCTTGATATGACAGTGATTGATTTTAGCAGTTTGTTTGTTTGAATTCGCATAACAGGTTGGTTAGGAATATGAAAACTAACAACCTTACAAAAACAATCAATTTTAGCATGATGAGTGGTTAACCAATCAATCCCTAAGATCACGTCAAATGCAAGTATTTTTAACGAAATAAGATCCGCAGGTAATGTTATGGTTTCAACTTGAATCATGCAAGATTTATAAACAGTAGATGCAACGAAAGTTTCTCCTAACGGAGTCTCAACAGATAAGTCAAGGTTTAATTTCTCCGGAGACAAGTTCAAACGTTGAGCACAAGCAGGAAAGATAAAAGAATGGGTAGAATCGATATCTAGTAGGGTATAAACTTCACAAAAATTTATGATTAACTAACCCGTGATAACTTCGTTCAGTTCCTCGCTTTTTGGAAAGTTATGAAAGGCGCTCTCAGTTGAACCACCGATTTTGACTTGTCTGGGACAACCTTTGGTGTCATCATTATTGCTAGAATTGACTTTCGCTATAAGGCATATTCCACCCTCAACTGCTTCATCGTACTCCTGTTTCATGATCCGTATCATTAATCTTCAATCCATATCGAATTGGGGTTGACCGCAATGTACAGGGTAATTCAAAACTCGATGCTGGGTTCTCTCAATTGCTGTCCAAAAATAGAAATACATATCTTCTATTTTAGCCTTCTTAGATCGGACATCTCTTTCCACAATATCAACGCGTCATGCGGCTTTTACCCATGCCTCATTCTCACTCGTTCAGTTGTTTCTTCTTTTAGCTCAGATTCCAGCTTTATCATCTTATACTCTGCCAAATAGTGCTTCTGTTCAAGCATCACATATCGAGTAACACAAGCTTGAATCGTTGCATCCTTTTGCTCCACGACCGCTTGTTGTTCTTCAATCTGCTCTTCTAACTCATGAATACGATTTTGCAATTCTACATTTCGATCATAAAATTCTTCTAATAAATTCTCCTCAGGTTCCTCTTCTTTCTCACTCTCAGCTGCTACCTCTGCGACTAGCTCGGGTGCAACTATTAATTCTTCCATCACCACAAGAAAATATCTAATTCCTTCTTCACCTGACATCACATTATCCTGGTTGGTGATTAGAGGTGTCTCCACGGTCTTATTCACTCCATTGTTAACGTTCTCTGATGCCATTCTTAAAAACTGCCATAAAACAAGGGTTAATTAACAAATTAACATATCACATATTAACCATATGCTCCGACTGACCAACCAAATAAGCTTAGGTAGGACACACTAGCGAAGGATTTACTCGTCTCTCCCCTCCTAGTTCTATTCCCTGATCTCCGCCAGAGACCATATTCCTAAGCTCTGATACCAACTATGACGCCCCCAAAATAGGAATACATCATCCCATTCTGAGTCGCCAAATACATGGTACAGAAACAAATACAACCACAGTAATACAATTGTCGTGCAAAATACGACAACACATATACTGTGAGTTTGAATACAAATATTGTCTAATAGACAGTATACAAACTTAAAAGGAGTCCTCATTACAATTATTGATACACTATTTTACAAAATAGTGAGGACTACTAAAACAACTATCCTGAACCATCACTCCATACCCCGGCTAGTTCTTGCTATGTTGTCACCTCCTGAGAAAAAAAATGAAACAAAAAGGAAAAGGGTGAGTTCAACTAGCCCAATAAAGAATATTATGACTAAGATAATATACAACAAATTATCAATAGTCTTCAACAGGAAAAAATCTGATAGAATATAATGGATAACAAGTTTTAGATCAACAACTGTAGCGGAAACAACTATACATTAGAAGAGTCAAGTAGAGAATGAATTCTACTATATTCTAAGATTTAAAAGTCCATCATCAATATTATATCCCTGTAACATCAATCAATATATCTTGAATCAAATATTCATCTTTGCACTACAGGCCAAAGATATTCATTTGTATCACCAGTTGGTCATGTTCATCTCAACACCTATTCATCTTTGCACTACAGGCCAAAGATATTCATCAGTTAATCATTCATCTTTGCACTACAGGTCAAAGATATTCAGTAATATCATCATTTAGGACTAAGGATGATAAAAAATTTATTAAAGAAAACTAATCGAGTGAGACAAAAGGACAAATATTAGGTATTCATATTACAGTTTATCCAAGTTCAATAATACTCCATAATAATCAATTGTGAAGCAGCATTCAAAAATAAAGATCAAAACATGGATACAATCAAAGATAGTAATCATAATAGACATCTTGGACAAAAAGAAGAAAATTTCATTTTTCGATGAATAGTGCCGTAATCGTGAATAGTGTCGTATACGTGAATAGTAACCCCGACATAAAAAGGTAGAAATTCTACAATAAAATTCATATCAATATTTTGACATAATGATATTGAAGAAAATAATATTATTTACGAAGAAAATAACATCCCTTACCTCAAAAGAATAGTACTTTCGGCTGAAATATCAGGTATAAGGCTGAAGAAAACTTGCACTGATGAATAACAACTCACAAAGTATCTAAATACTCACAAAATACGCTCAATAACATAGAGAGAGAAAGAGAGAAAATGTATTTCTGATGTGGTTTTCAATTCTAACTAAACACCTTATTTATAGAAAAATACTTAGAACACTATAGCAGACTAACCTGCTACCTGATGGCTTTACCTACTACTATTCACGCCCACCACTTTTGAAAATAAATTCCAGCACATTTCATTTCTCACCAACCAAAAGTGGGGCCCGCCATATTTAAAAAAAATATTTATTTCTGAAACTTCAATAATTCATAATAAATAGCCCTTTTATCAGAAAAATACGAATTTTATGTCCATTCCATAGAAAATCAAATTCTCTAAAACTTTGAAGAAGAAATGTTTTCCAAATTCCAAACAGAAAATGCCCGAAATATACATACGGACGATTTTTAATACCTCAATTTTGACAAAATACTGATAAAACACCTCAGCATTTATTCCATCATTTATAACCATAATAAATATATCCATCATTTATATCCACATAAAATAAATATTTTCTTATCATATAAATCAATAATTAATTATTCACAAATAATATTACAGAATCACAATTATGACAACCAGGTCGTTCCCAGGAAAGAGGGGGATTTTCGATAAGGATTTCTCCTTACTGGTGCGCAATTAGGTGACCAAACCTCTTTCCTAGACAGAACTTCCTTAGACATTGCCAATAATGCTATCTAATAATATTATTCAAATAATATGAATTATTGATCTGATAATGAGAAATATTGTGCAGTGACAATTATTGAAACAACAATAATATAAAATATCAACGTAGCAATTATTGAAAAAATAAAATATTGAACAGTAATTACTGTGACAATTATTGTGTAGTGCCTTCTTACGTAAGAATCAATAATTCAAAAATACCGTGCAATACCGTGTGCTACTGTGCAACCACGCGTATTACTATTTTTTAATCACCGGGTATTCCAACAGTGTTAACGGTAACAACGACGCTATTATTTATAAAAACTCAAACTTGTCTTTATCTTCATCCGACCATTTTCCGTTATGGGGCCCACAAATGGCTGCGTCGTCGTACGAATATTCCCCGACAGCAAGAATATTCCATGACCAAACGAATATTCCCCGACAACAATGAATATTTTATAACCACTTGCTTATTTTGCAAAATTTGCACATTTCACCTATAACCAAAGCATTATATCAAATTAACACCTTATTATTCACAATAATAAATAGAAGAAATTCGATTTTATTCATTAAAAAGTTGGGGTCTTACACGTAGTGCATGGATAATTTGTTGATTTGAAATATTAATTGATTGGCGTTACAGAGATAAAATATTGATGATGGACTTTTAAATCATAAAAGATAGTAGACATCATGATCTACTCTTCTAATAGATTGCTATTTCTGCTTCAGTTATTGATCTAAAACTTGTTGTCTATTGTATTCTATCAAATTTTTCACTGTTGAGGACTAAGGATAATTTGTTCAATATTATCGTAGTCATAATATTCTTACTGGGCTAGTTGAGCTCACTCTTTTCTTTTTGGTTCCATTATTCTTCTCAGGAGGCGATAATGCAGCTGGGACTAGTAGGGGAGTGGAGTAATGGTTCAAGATGATTATTATAGTAGTGCTCACTATTTTATAAAATAGTGTGACAATATTTATAATGATGACTTTATTTGAGTTTGGATATTGTCTACGAGACAATATTTGTATTAAAACTCAGCTTATGTGTTGTTGTATTTTGCACGACAGTTTTATAAATGAAGTTTGTATTTGAATTATGTACCATGTATTTGGCGACTCAGAATGGGTTGTGTAGACCTATTTTGGATGGATAACACATATTATTCGGATAGTCATAATACATTATTTATAAGGCGTCACTCATTATGTAGAATAAGTATTATTTATTTATAGTTAAATTAAAGGAGTTTAATTCATTATAAATAATATTAGAATTTTTTTAATTTATTTATTCTACCACTGGCTTAATATTGAACCCAGACGGTCACGCCACAAAAGGGAGAAATATAATTTTAGAATTAATTGGCTTAATAATAATAATAAATTATAAGTATTTAATTTATTAGTAGAATTATAAGACCCCAATTTTTATGAATAAAGAATAATTTTCTCAAAATATATTTTTGAATATTATGGTGTGGATTTGATATAATGTTATAGTTGTGGGTAATATTTACAAATGTTGCAAAGTAAGCAAGTGGTTATATAATATTCGATTGGTCGGAAAATATTCGTTTTAACAGGGAATATTCGTAAGACAACACAATCATTGGTGGACCCCACAACGGAAGTATTGTCGTAGTTAGAAAACGACAGAATTATCTCTTTATAAAAATAACGGCGAAAGTTTTACTGTTAAAACTGTTGAACTACCTGGTAGTAAAAGTACAGTAATACGCGTGGTTGCATAGTAGCACACAGTATTGATTATTGATGCTTACGTGAGAAGTCACTTAGTTATACTCAATTATTGCTACAGTAATTGCTGCATCATATCTCTCATATTATTGATTCAATTATTGTCACAGTATCATCTGCATAATATGTTATATTATTAAATCAATAATTGCGACGGTAAAGTTATTCATATTATTATTTGTAATATTTACAATGTCTAGAAGTTCTGTCAAGGAGAGGTTTGGTCACCTAATTGCGTGCCAATAAAGAGAAATCCTTATCGGAAAGTCCCCTCTTTCCTGGGAACGACCTGGTTGTTAAATATTGTGAGTTATAATATTAATGATGAATAAGTTCGTGTTGATTAAAGATGAAATTGATAGTTCCATTGTGTTGGAATTATTAGTGTTAGTGAAAATCGATATTTATTTCAATAATAATTGATGTCTGGAGGTTATATTGACCAATCGGCAATTAACCGGATAAATGAGTAATTAATTGCTATTAATTCACATAATTATAACTATTTATTCACATGTGTGTACTATTGATTCACATTCTTGTACTATTAGGGGTGGTGGTGCAAGATTGATAATACTTGCATGACTAAGTTAAAAATGGAGCTATAGTTGAAGGTACTATACTGTAATTCGTATTTTCACATGATTATAACTATTGAATCACATGATTTACTATTGATTCACATTATTTACTATTAGGGGAGGTGGTGCAAGTTTTATAATACTTACATGACTAAATTAAAAAAAAAAAAAAAGAGGAATGCATTATACTGTAATATTTTGACCCCCAAAACGTGCAATTATCAAAACTATATTTTTCTATAAATAGAAGTTTATTCTTCCTTCATTTCTCACCAATTCACTAAAGCTATAGAGCAATTATTATAGAGAGAAATTATAGAGAGAAAGAAGTAGAGAAGTTTGATACCTCACTACTCCAGACTTATAGAGAGAAATTATTATAGGAGGTGCAAGGTTGATGTTTGTTATATTGTATCAGTTTAACAATGTTGAAGGCTAACGATAATTTATTCTGTATTATCTTAGTCACAATATTTCTTACTGGGCTAGTTGAGCTCACCCTTTTACTTTCATTGTTCTCTTTAGGAAATGAGAACGTAGCAGGGATTAGTCAGGAAACGGAGTGACGGTCCAGATTGTGACAACCCAAAAATTTGGACAATTTTATAAAATCTTAAAAGATTGAGTAAAGGTTAAATAATAAACCTATACATAAAATAACTGTATGGATTGGACGTTTCTGTAAAGAAATTTTAAGGAATTCAAAATTTCTGGAGAAGAACATGAATGATTTGATAGACTATAAGTGATAGTCTGATAATGAGGTATATGTTTAGGGTATGAGTTCATAAGATTATGTGTATGTGGATCTAGTATTTTAATTATATACTAGTGACCTAATCTAAGAATTGTGGACAATGTCTCAATTTATTAAATTATTTTGTATGAATATGGGAGTAAGTGAATTAAGAATTAAGTTATGTAAACTAATATATATGTATTAGGTGTGATACTTAAATAACCTAAGAGGTTATAATATGGGAGAATATTAGTATATAAATATATATACTAAGTCTAAGAGATTTAATTTATATATCTCAATTAATTAATTTTATAACCTAATTAAAGCAAGTCTAATTGGGTTAAGAAAATAAGTGTGTATGAGTAAGAAATTAACTTACTAATGTGTGTAAGGGAACTCTAATTAAATAATGGAGAATGAATAAAAATTAATAAGTATAGAACTAAATTGATTTTTAGGCTCAAAGAATTAATTGGTAGCCAAGTGTTTATTTAAGCATGAGACTTGCAGTTAATTAATTTAAGAACAATTAAATTATTGAGCTAGCCCAATATTAAATATAAAGGGCAAGTTTAGTGATGACCCAATTTATTTGGTGGAGGAGCCCAAGCTCATTTTAATTAGTAGACAAAGGAATAAGAATGTGCATGCCCAAAAAGAAATAAAAAGGGAGCCCAAGCTTGGCCCAATTAAAGTCCACTTAAGGAGGGGCATTATGGTCATTAATTAAGCTAGCTAATATCAACCAAAGTGGTGAAAAAGGGGAGCATGTGGCCGAATTTGGAAGAGTGGGAAAAGAGAGTGGAATGTAATGATGAGTTTAACTTTAGTTGGTAAACAACTTTTCTTTTGTTGGCAATTTATTAGTTGGACAACACATTAGTTGTTGCTTGCAAGTTAGCTTTCCTATGATGAGAGAGTAGGTAAGAGAAAGGATGAGATATAGTGGAGTTATTAAGGCCACATGTCCGGTTACTTAAAGGAGAAAGGGGGGAGGTATTTGATGATCATGTAACTTTAGTTGGTAGATTACTTTAATAGGTGGTATATTTTTAATGAGACAACAGTTTGTTGTTTCTTCCAAGCAACCACTTGGTAATTGAGTGGAGAGAGAAGAGCTAGATATGTTGGGAGATTTTAATTAGATATTCAAGTTATATGCATATACATATCATATTTATTTTTTTTGCCACAAGTTTACTTTTTTTCTCTTTCATCATTTTCTAAATAACTTAAGAGCTAAAGGAGAGAGAAAATAGAGAGAGAGAGCCCAAGGGGCTGCCGACTTTGTGAAGTAGAAGGGAGGAGATTTTCATGTCTCCAAGAATCATGAAATTACTTTGTGAAGGAAGAAGAAGAAGAAAGACTTCAAAGGTATAAACCCTAAACACTTAGTTTATGTATTTTTATGGATTTGATGGAGAAAAGGGTTTTGTGATTTGAAAGTTAGGACCCTTTTATTTATGTGTTTTATGTAGATTCATGTATGAATCTAACTTGTTAAAGTATTTAAAGGTGGATCAAAATGGGAGAAATGAAACTAGGTTTCTAGAAATGTAGAAAACCCTAATTTTTCCTTACCTTGACTATATTTTATTTTGTGTTTGATGATTGTTTGATGGAATAGATCATTCATCATGGTAGATCCATGGGTGTATAAGGTATTATTAAGTATTATGATGAGTTATGTTGATATTATGTAAAAACATGAAAGTTTTCTTAAAAATCAGATTTTTGTGAAAACGGAACATAAAATTCAAATGACCATATCTCCTATTATATTTTGAATTTTTGAGTGTGGTCAAGTCCTAGAGTTAGATATATAAGTTCTCTAACATCTCCAAGTAGAATCACTAAAAAAGGAGTTGTAGATTTCCGTATGGACTATTTTTAGCAAAGGACTCCAAAGCTGCAAAATGACAAAAACAAGCTGCGAAGAACTTTCCAGGGGCTGTTTCGGCCACTTAGTTTGTGCGAAAAATTCCGGCCTTCTGGGAAATGAAAATATATGGTATAAGGTAGCTCCTGTCCAAAAATGAGCTCATTCTGACTTAAATTGAGCAAGTTATGACCATTTCAATTTCTGTGATTTTCTGACAAAAATCGCTATAACCGGAGTTCTATAACTCCGATGGTCACGAAATTGAAACTGGAGGGTCACGTTAATATGTATAACATTATGCCAAGAGATGAGAATTTCTGGAGTTAAGCACATGGTAGCTAATTTCTTAAGGAATTAACTAGAAATTGATTTTTGAAAAATACTTAAGGGAGTTGAAAAATCACGAAAAAATACTTTTTGTGTATGGAATACATGTGTATATGATTGGCCAAAAGATAGAAAAATAATAAGTTGATTTGTTATTTTCGTGCAAAAGAATAGTGAATTCAGGTTGCTGAAATTGAAGATTTTGAAATTTAGTCTGCTAATCTGATTTTGGTTTGCTGAAATAGTGATGTCAGGAAACTGAAATGTAATCTGGTTTATTGAAATGATATTTCAATTTACTGAAAGGTTGTTTAGATTACTAAGATAGCATATAAAGAGATAACTTATGAGTATAAGTTATGACAGAATGAAAAGATTATCAAAGTATAATGATAATACTCAGACTAAGGTGTAATGTCTAATGCTTAACTTTGGGAGTGAATGTTAGACAAGTTAATATAAGATGATGAGATTATAAGTAAGTAAATGAATACGGTGTTAAGATTATCTAATATTTGGCTATGTGATTAAGTGTTAGATAGTATTATGAAATAAGGTATGATATGCTAATTAAAAGATCAATCTGATACCTGATATGTCTTTTTCATAAAGAGAATAAATTAAATTGAGTAGCGGTAATCGACTATGCAGGCAAGTTTCCTTAACTCAAACTCGAGTTATATTTCAAAGTATGTTAGTGAATGATTATTGATGATTATTCATGTCTAAACTGATTATTGATTCGCACTTAGTGCATGTTGCATATGTTCATCAGATATGAAAGGCTGATCACATTCATTACCATAAGGTTCAGTTAAATTGTTCAGGGTCATTGTTGACCTTCAAACATTATTGATTCAGTCATTCAATTATTGACATCTTGATTCATGTTCCTTCACAATTATTAAATTGTTGAAAACTTGAAAGCTTATTATTCTTTCGATCGTGATATATCTTTATTGAATTTAAACTTGCTGGGCAAAGTAGTTGCTCACCCTTGCTATATCATGATAAAATTTTTAGATTTAGAGGAAAGCTCGAGTAAAGACAGAAGTAAAGACAAAGTGCAAGACTAAATTATGGTGCTGTTAGATTTATTAAATCTTCTGACGAAAATAGTATTGTAATCCTTTTTAGATATTGAAGGTATGTATTTAGTTAAGTTTGTAGACCTTGGGAATGATGTGTAAAAGTTTAATGTATAAACAAATTATGTTTATATCTTCCGCAATAATTATAGAATTAGTATACCAGATTCGTGGTAAAAAGTACCCAGATTTGGGGGCATTACACAGATGATAACATTAGTAGTCCTCACTATTTTATGATATAGTGTGATAATAAATGTATTGAGGACTTATTTTGAGTTTGAATACTGTCTAGAAGATAATATTTGTATTAAAACTCACAACTCATGTTGTATATTTAAGATTGTATTTGTATTCTGTACTATGTATTTGGCGACTCAGAATAGGTGATGTATACCTATTTTAGGGGCGTCACAGTTGGTATTAAAGCTTAGGGATATAATCCCTGGCTGAGATGTGAGATAAGAACTAGGAGGGGAGAGACGGGAAATTCTTTTGCTAGTATGACCTACTTAAGTTTATTTGATATTTAATTGGTCGGTCAGAGTATGGGAATAATATTTGATTTGTTAATTAACCCTTGTTTTGTGGCAGTGTTTAAAAATGATATCCGAGAATGTTGAGAATATCAATGGAGCACAAGAGACCGTTGAGTCTCCACAGATCAATAATCAGGATAATGTGCATCAGGAAGGCGATAATCCTCATGCAAATAACAACACTGACCAATTGATGAATGATGGAATGTTTAGAGGCTTTATGCAATTCATGTAATATTAGGCGAGAGCGGCTCCTGTCCAAAATATAGGTGGAAACACTAGAAACTCTCGGACGGTCACCGCTAAGCAGTTCAAGAACTGGGACTACCAGAGTTTTTTGGAGAGCCAAAACCACTTAAGGCGGAGACATGGATAAAGCATATCTGTAAGATATTTGATGTCTTGGGATGCTCCGAGGAGTAAAAGATTCCCTTTGCCACCTTCATGTTGCGAGCAGAGGCAGGTTATTGGTGGGAATCGGTAAAGCGTACTCAACCTGCCGCACTGAAGATGTCTTGGGAGAAGTTCCAAGAACTGTTCAATGACAAGTACTTTCCCGAAAGTATTCATCATATGAAGGAGGTAGAGTTCATCAAGTTGGAGCAGAATAATATGATCGTGTCGCAGTACGAAGCTAAGTTTACCGAGTTGTCCCGGTTTGCGTCCCACTTGGTTGATAATGAGGAGAGAATGACGCGGATGTTTTTAAGAGGTTTGAAACCAGAGATACGTCAATATCCTATTTCTCATAAATTGTGTTTGTATTCAGATGTTATAAATAGGGCTCAGTTATTGGAGCGCGATAAAGAGTCAACGCAACCAAAAGAGAGCAGCCGGCAAAATGATAACACCAGTGAAAGCAGTCATCGAAGCGGTGACAACAAGCGTGGAGGGAATCAACATGCCAAAAATGGTAACCACTTCGGTGGTAATCAGGGCCAAAACAATAAGAATGGACATTTTAAGAAGAGGAGATTCAACAATGATGGAAAGACGTCAGCACCAGCAGCCTTTATTAAGGAAGAAGAACGACCACCTATCATATGCTTCAAATGCGGAGGGGAGGGACACATCAGTCCAAACTGCACGATGCCGTCCAAAGCATGTTATAATTGTGAAAGAGAAGGTCACCTAATCCGATTTTGTCGTTCACCGAAGACAAGTTCAGCTAGGATGGAGGCACCAAAGGTCGTCCTAGAAAAGTCAAAGTCGGTAGTGCAAGGGAGAGCGTTTGTTGTGACCTCCCAGAAAGTAAGGAACCCGAACGAGGTCATCACGGGTAAGCTTATCATAAGCTCTAGCGAAGTCTATACCTTATTTGATACCGGTTATACCCATTCTTTTATTTCTCCTACTTGCGCTCAACGTTTAAATTTGACTCTGGAGAAATTAGACTTTGACTTATCTATTGAAACTCCATTGGGAGAAACCTTCATTACATCCACTGTTTATAAGTCTTGTTTAGTTCAAATCGGCAACCGCACGTTACCTGTCGATCTGATTTCTTTGAAAATATTTGCATTTGATGTGATTCTAGGGATTGATTGGTTAATTACTCATCATGCAAAAATTAATTATTTTCGTAAGGTTGTTAGCTTTCATATTTCTAATCAACCTATTATGCGAATTCAAGCAACCAAACCATTAAAATCAATCACTGTCATCTCAAGGCATAAAGCTATTCGTTTATTAAAAAATAGATGTCAAGCTTTCTTAGCTCATGTCACGGATCTAAACAAAAATACGTCAGTTTTGAATGATATTTCTATTGTTAATAAATTCCCTGACGTATTCCCTGAAAAACTTCCTGGTCTACCCCCAGAGCGTGAAATTGAATTTTGTTTCGACCTTGAACCCGGTACAAAACCCATTTCCAAAGCCCCATATCGAATGGCTCCTATTGAACTTCAAGAGTTAAAGACCCAACTGCAGGAATTGTTAGACATTGGCTTTATTCATCCTAGTACTTCTCCTTGGGGTGCTCCTATTCTATTTGTGAAGAAGAAAGATGGGAGTATTCGACTTTGTATTGATTATCGGGAGTTGAATCATGTCACCATCAAAAATAGGTACCCATTGCCACGTATTGATGACCTATTTGACCAGTTGAAAGGCGCCAAATTATTTTCAAAGATTGATCTTCGTTCCGGATATCACCAATTGAATATTAGAACCGATGACATTCCAAAAATGGCTTTTAGAACTCGGTACAGGCATTATGAATTCCTAGTCATGTCTTTTGGATTGACTAATGCTCCTGCTGCCTTCATGGATATGATGAACCGAGTATTCAAGGAATATTTAGATCACTTTATGGTCGTCTTTATTGATGACATCCTCATATATTCCAAAAGTCGTGAAGATCATGAGCAACACTTGAGGCTGATACTCCAAAAGCTTCGTGAAAACAAGCTTTATGCCAAGTTAAAGAAATGCGAGTTCTGGCTTGAAGAAGTAGCATTCCTTGGGCATGTAGTATCAAGTCATGGAATATCTGTTGACCCGGCAAAGATTGAAGCAATACAAAGTTGGGAGCAACCTAAATCAGTGACCGAAGTACGTAGCTTTCTCGGCTTAGCTGGTTATTATCGTAGATTCGTAGAAGGGTTTTCTCGAATCGCTACTCCATTAACTCAGCTGACTCGAAAAGATACAAAATTCAGTTGGAGCGAGGAATGTGAGAAGAGTTTTCAAGAACTCAAGAGAAGACTCATTTTAGCACCTGTTCTGACAATACCATCTGGCTCGAAGGGATTTGTCATCTACAGTGATGCTTCGGGCAAAGGGTTAGGATGTGTTCTCATGCAACATGGGAAAGTCATAGCCTATGCCTCTCGACAACTCAAAGAATATGAGAGAATTATCCTACTCATGATCTAGAGTTGGCAGCTGTTGTCTTTGCACTTAAAATTTGGAGGCATTACTTGTACGGGGAGAAAGTGGAGATCTTTACGGATCATAAAAGCCTCAAATATTTCTTCACCCAAAAGGAACTCAACATGCGACAACGACGTTGGCTTGAACTATTGAAAGATTATGATCATACCATCCAATACCATCCTAGAAAAGTGAACGTGGTAGCTGATGCACTGAGTAGAAGATCATATGCGGGTACGAGTGCAATATTATCAAGGCAAAGGCCCATTTTGTATGACTTGGAAAGGATGGAGATAGAGATAAAGACTCCAGAGACCCATGTGATGATGGCGAATATACGAGTAGAACCGACTTTAATCGATAAAGTTAAAGCTGCTCAAGCTACAGACCTGGAACTGATGCGTATGAGGAAGAAAGTGCAAGAAGGTGCTATGCCGGAAGCAAGAATCGATGAAGAAGGAATACTTCGAGTCAACTCCAGACTTTGTGTTCCTAACGACCCTGATTTAAAGTATAAAATCATGATGGAGGCGCACAACACACCGTTTGCAATCCATCCTGGGAGTACAAAAATGTATCATGATCTTCGACATACATTTTGGTGGAGCAATATGAAGAGAGAGATAGCGGAGTTTATCTCAAGATGTTTAACTTGTCAACGAGTCAAGGCGGAGCATCAAGTACCAAAAGGTCCATTGTAACCACTTAAAATTCTAGAATGGAAGTGGGATCACATTACAATGGATTTCGTTACTGGTCTTCCCAAGGTTTCTCAAGGCATAGATACAATTTGGGTCATTATTGATAGATTGACCAAGTCTGCTCATTTCTTACCTATACGAGAAACTTATACACTTGAACGTCTTTCTCGTATATACATAAATGAGATTGTAAGACTGCATGGTATGCCAGTATCCATAGTTTCTGATCGAGACCCAAGATTCACTTCACGATTTTGAGTTAGTTGCAGAAAGCGATGGGCATGGATTTACGATTTAGCTCGACATATCATGCTCAAATGGACAGGCAGTCAGAGAGGACTATTCAAACTCTTGAAGATCTATTAAGACTCTGTGTTCTTAACTTCAAAGGGAGTTGGGACAGGTTCTTATTATTGGTGGAGTTTTCTATAATAACAGTTATCAAGCAAGTATTGGCATGGCTCCATTTGAGGCGTTGTATGGAAGAAACTGTCGTTCTCCAGTATGCTGGGATGAGGTGGGTGAAGCAACGTTGTTGGGACCGGAGTTGGTATGTATGACTACGAAAAATATTCAAACGATCCGACAACGTATAAAGACCTCACAAGATCGACAAAAGAGTTATGCTGATCTTCATCGAAAGGACGTGGAATTCAATATTGGAGATCATGTGTTGTTACGTGTTACTCCATAGAAAGGAGTTACGAGATTTGGAAAGAGAGGAAAGCTCAATCCTCGATTCATTGGCCCATTTTTAATCCTCGATCGAGTAGAAACTGTGGCCTATAGACTCGCTTTACCGCCAAGTATGTCTCGTGTTCATAACGTTTTTCACATATCTATGTTACGTAAATATGTGAAAGACCCGAACCACATTATTGAATTAGAACCAGACGAGATAGAGGAAGATTTAACGTATGAAGAGTTACCTGTTAAAATTTTGGATAAGAAGGATCATATTCTACGCTCCAAGGTTATACCTCAAGTCAAAGTTTTGTGGAGAAACCACGATGTGGAAGAAATGACATGGGAGTTATAATCTGAGATGAAGTCAAGATATCCTTACCTCTTCGATATACCAGGTACGTACCCTAATTTTGGGGACAAAATTTCATAAGAAGGGGAGGTTGTAAGACCCCAACTTTTATGAATAAAGAATAATTTCCTCAAAATATATTTTTGAATATTATGGTGTGGATTTGATATAATGTTATAGTTGTGGGTAATATTTACAAATGTTGCAAAGTAAGCAAGTGGTTATATAATATTCGATTGGTCGGGGAATATTCATTTTAACAGGGAATATTCGTAAGACAACACAATCATTGGTGGACCCCACAACGGAAGTATTGTCGTAGTTAGAAAACGACAGAATTATCTCTTTATAAAAATAACGGCGAAAGTTTTACTGTTAAAACTGTTGAACTACCTGGTAGTAAAAGTACAGTAATACGCGTGGTTGCATAGTAGCACACAGTATTGATTATTGATGCTTACGTGAGAAGTCACTTAGTTATACTCAATTATTGCTATAGTAATTGATGCATCATATCTCTCATATTATTGATTCAATTATTGTCACAGTATCATCTGCATAATATGTTATATTATTAAATCAATAATTGAGACGGCAAAGTTATTCATATTATTATTTACAATATTGATAATGTCTAGAAGTTCTGTCAAGGAGAGGTTTGGTCACCTAATTGCGTGCCAATAAGGAGAAATCCTTATCGGAAAGCCCCCTCTTTCCTAGGAACGATCTGGTTGTTAAATAATGTGAGTTATTATATTAATGATGAATAAGTTCGTGTTGATTAAAGATGAAATTGATAGTTCTATTGTATTGAAATTATTAGTGTTAGTGGAAATCGACATTTATTTCAATAATAATTGATGTCTGGAGGTTATATTGACCAATCGGGCAATTAACCGGATAAATGAGCAATTAATTGCTATTAATTCACATAATTATAACAATTTGTTCACATGTGTGTACTATTGATTCACATTCTTGTACTATTAGGGTTGGTGGTGCAAGATTGATAATACTTGCATGACTAAGTTAAAAATAGAGGTATAGTTGAAGGTACTATACTATAATTCATATTTTCACATGATTATAACTATTGAATCACATGATTTACTATTGATTCACATTATTTACTATTATGGGAGGTGGTGCAAGTTTGATAATACTTGCAGGACTAAATTAAAAATGAAGAAAAAGAGGAAGGCATTATACTGTAATATTTTTGTAAGACCCAAAATTATTAATAAATGAAATTTAATTTCCTCTATTTATTATTTTTAAATAGTAAGGGTTGATTTGATTAATGTGGTTAGTTATGGGTGAAATGCGCAAATATTTTAAATAATCAAGTGGTTATAAAATATTCATTGTTGTCGGGGAATATTCGTTTGGTCGTGGAATATTCTTCCTGTAGGAGAATATTCGTACGACGGCGCAGTCTTTTGTGGGTCCCATAACGGAAAGCGATTGGATGAAAAAAATAAAAAGTATAAGTTGTTTATAAATAACGACGTAGTTGTTACCGTTAATACTGTTGGAATACCCGGTGGTTAAAACACAGTAATACGCGTTGTTGCACAGTAG
This sequence comes from Panax notoginseng, assembly GCA_016801055.1. Lineage (NCBI taxonomy): Eukaryota > Viridiplantae > Streptophyta > Magnoliopsida > Apiales > Araliaceae > Panax > Panax notoginseng. The sequence goes on along the minus strand of CM029021.1, from coordinate 115,429,368 downwards.
CACACGGTATTGTACTAATTATTGATTCTTACGTAAGAAGACACTACTCAATAATTGTTACAGTAATTACTGTTCAGTATTTTATTTTATTTAATAATTGCTACGTTGATATTTTATATTACTGTTATTTTAATAATTGTCACTACACAGTATTTTTTATTATCAGAGCAATAATTCATATTATCTGAATAATATTATTAGATAACATTATTGACAATGTCTAGAAAGTTCTGTCTAAGGAGAGGTTTGGTCACCTAATTACGCGCCAGTAAGGAGAAATCCTTATTGGAAAGCCCCCTCTTTCCTAGGAACTGCCTGGTTATCAGTATTGTGATTCTGTAATATTATTTGTGAATAATTAATTATTGATTTATATGATAAGAAAAATATTCATTTTATGTGGATATAGATGGAAAAAAATTTTAATGTGATAATTGTTGAAAATTAATATTTTATCTTTTTCTAATAAAATAATTTATTTAAATATATTATTATATTTAATAATATAATAATGGAGATATTTTTACAATGAATGTGAGATATATGAGTATATGAGGAGGAAGAGTATTTTTGTTACAAAAATTGTTTAAAACATGTTAAACATGTCTGTGGGCCCATTTCTTGACTGAAATTTGATTATAGCCTGTAGAATCGCCCGTTTGTGGATTTCGGTCAATTTATATTTGGAATTTAGAAAACCTTTCTTCTGCAAAGTTGTAGATAATAGAATTTCCTATGAAAAAGATATGAGGTTCGAATTTTTCTGACAAAAGAGCTATTTCTTATGAATTATTGAAGTTCCGAAGTTCTAAAATAATTAATTTTTGAAGTTTAAAATATTTTAATTAAGAAAAATATTTTTGTTATTTTTGTGGGGTGGATGGCTGATGATTTTGGTCTGGTGTGGTGTGCGTAGGAATATAATTTGAAAATATTAATAATTTATTAAATTTTCTGCTTTGGTGTTCTAAGCATTTTCCTATAAATAGGGTGCTTAGGTTAGAATTAAAAATCACACCAGAAACTAAAGTTTTCTCTCTCTTTCTCTCTCAATATATTGAGCATATTCTTGTGAGTATTTTGATACTTCGAGTGTTGTAATACGGTATAAGTTTTCTTCAGCATTATATTCAGTATTCCAGCCAAAAGAACTATTCTTTCGAGGTAAGGGATATTATTTTTTTTCTTAAATGATATTATTTTCTTCAATATCATTATGCCAAAATATTGGTTTAAACTTTTTATCAAATTTAAAACTTTTTGTGTCGGGGTTACTATTCACGTATACGGCACTATTCACGAATACGGCACTATTCACCAAAAAATAAAATTTTCTTCTTTTTGTCCAAAATATCAATTATGGATACTAGCTTTGATTGTATCAATATTTTGATCATTCTTGAATTTTACTCCACTATGATTACTTATGATGTATTTTTGGACATGGATAAACCGAAATACGAATCCTTAATATTTGTTATTTTGTTTCACTAGATTCGTTTCCTTTAAAATATTTTTCATCATCATCATTCCTAAATGATGATATTACTGAATATCTTTGCCCTGTAGGGCAAAGATGAATGATTTTTGATGAATATCTTTGGCCCGTAGTGCAAAGATGAACATGTGTTTAGATGAACATGACCAACGGATGAATATTTTTGGCCTGTAGTGCAAAGATGAATATTTGATTCCAGATATATGTTGATTGATGTTACAGGGATAAAATATTGACGATGGACTTTTAAATTCATATATAGAAGATAGTAGATTTTATTCTCTATTTAACTCTTCTAATGAATTATTATTTCCGCTGCGAATATTGATTTAGAACTTATTGTCTATTGTATTCTATTAGATTTTTACCTGTTGAAGACTAACGAGAACTTGTTCTATATTATCGTGGTCATAATATTCTTTACTGGGCTAGTTGAGCTCACCCTTTTCCTTTTTGTTCCATTTTTCTTCTCAGGAGGCGAGAATGTAGCGAGTACTAATCGGGGTGTGGAATGATGGTTCTAGAAAGTCGTTTTAGTAGTCCTCACCATTTTCGTAAAATAATGTATCAATAATTATAATGAGGACTTATTTGAGTGTGGATATTGTCTAGATGACAATATTTGTATTTAAACTCATAGTTTTATGGTGTACTAATAAAGTTGTAGTTGTTTCTGTACCATGTATTTTGACGACTCAGAATGGGTGTTGTATACCTATTTTGGGGGCGTCACAGTTGGTATCAGAGCTTAGGGATATGATCTTTGGCGGAGATTAGAAAATAGAACTAGGAGGGGAGAGACGAGTAAATCCTTTGCTAGTGTGTCCTACATAAGCTTATTTGTTGGTCGGCCATAATATAGGGATATTATGTGATATGTTAATTTGTTAAATTAACCCTTATTTTATGGTAGTATTTGAGAATGTCGACTGAGAATGTTAATAGTGGAGTAAATGAGACGGTGGAGACGCCTGTACTCACCAACGAGGAGAACGTGCAACAGGCTGGGAATGTTCCTCCTGTAAACAACACCACTGAGCAGACGATGAACGATGAGATGTTTAGAAGCTTTTTGCGATTCATGAAAAACCAAACGAAGGAGATTTCTGTTCAAAATATAGGAAGAAACAATGGCAACGCACAACTGGTCACAGCCAAGCAGTTCAAAGAGTTGGGACCACCAGAATTCTGGGGAAAGCCGGATCCGATTAAGGCGGAGACGTGGGTCAAGTAAATTACCAAGATATTCGATGTCTTGGGATGCACGGAGGAACATAAGGTTCCATTCGCCACCTTTATGTTTCGTAATGAGGCAGATTACTTGTGAGAATCTGTAAAGCGTACACATCCTGCCGCACTCAGCATGTCTTGGGAGACGTTTCAGAAACTGTTCAATGACAAATACTTTCTTGAAAGTGTTCGTCATATGAAGGAGGTAGAGTTTATTAGATTGGAACAAAACAACATGACGGTGTCCCAGTACGAGGCGATGTTCACGGAGTTATCCAGGTTTGCACCTCATTTGGTGGAAAATGAGGAACGTATGACGCGGATGTTTCTGAGAGGTTTAAAACCCGGCATACGTCAATATCTCATTTTTCATAAATTTTTTCTCTATTCAGATGTTGTCAACAGGGCTTAATTATTAGAGCGACATAACGAGTACGGTCAACCGAGGGACCACAACCAAGATCATACCGGTGACAGCAGTCATCAGAACAACGATAACCAGCGGAGAAAGAAGAATACGGACAAGAGCGGTAAACACTCTGGTAGTAATCATTGCCATGAGAATAGAAGAAGCGAGTCGGGGGAGATTTTAAAAAGAGGAGATTCAACAATGACAATGTGAAGACGTCAGCACCAGCAGCAACTGGTTCTAAGGGAGGAGAACGACCACCGGTCGTATGCTATAAATGTGGAAAAGAGGGACATATTAGCCCAAACTGCCCACAACAGTTTAAGGTGTGTTATAACTGTGGAAAAGAAGGACATATCGCTCGAGGTTGCACTGTAGCGAAACCAAGTTCAGCGAGGATGGTGACTCAAAAGGCTATCCCAGAAAAGTCAAAGTCAACGGTTCCTGGAAGAGCGTTTGTCGTAACTGGTCAACATGCGAGGAACCCAAACGAGGTGATCACGGGTAAGGTAATCATAAATTCATGCGAAGTTTATACATTACTAGATACCGGTGCTACCCATTCATTTATCTCTTCTGCTTGCGCTCAACGTTTAAACTTGACTCTGGAGAAATTAGACTTTGACCCATCTGTGGAAACTCTGTTAGGAGAAACTTTCATCACGTCCACTGTTTATAAATCTTGTTTGATCCAAGTTTGCACCATCACATTACCTGTTGACCTTATCTCTTTAAAGATACTTGTTTTTGATGTGATTTTAAGAATTGATTGGTTAACTACTCATCATGCCAAAATTGATTATTTTCGTAAGGTTGTTAGTTTTCATATTCCTAACCAACCTGTTGTGCGAATTCAAGCAACTAAGCCATTAAAATCAATCACTGTTATATCAAGCCATAAATCCATTCGTTTATTAAAAAACATATGTCAATCTTTCTTAGCCCATGTTATGGATTTGAATAAAGACACGTCATATTTGAATAATATTCCTGTTGTTATTGACTTTCCTGACGTATTTCCTGAAGAACTTCCCGGTCTACCCCCAGAACGTGAAGTTTAATTCTTTATTGATCTTGAACCTGGTATAAAGCCCATTTATAAAACCCCATATCGAATGGCTCCTATTAAACTTCAGGAGTTAAAGGTCCAACTACAGGAGTTGTTGGACATCGGTTTCATTCATCCTAGTACATCTCCTTGGGGTGCTCCTGTTTTATTTGTAAAAAAGAAAGACGGGAGTATGCGACTTTGAATCGATTACTGGGAATTAAACCATGTCACTATCAAGAATAGGTATCCTCTACCTCGTATTGATGACCTATTTGACTAGTTGCAAGGAGCATAATTCTTTTCAAAAATCGATCTTCGTTCTGGATATCATCAGTTGAAGGTTAAAACTGAGGATATTCCGAAGACTACCTTCAGAACTCGGTACGGGCATTATGAATTCCAAGTTATGTCTTTTGGATTGACTAATGCTCCTGCGGCTTTCATGGATATGATGAACTGAGTATTCAAGGATTATTTGAATCAGTTCGTTGTTGTCTTTATTGATGACATCCTCATATATTCCAAAAGATGTGAAGATCATGAGCACCATTTGAAGCTGGTACTGCAAAGGCTTCGTGATAACAAGTTATATGTCAAGTTGAAGAAATGCGAGTTCTGGCTTGAGAAAGTAGCATTCCTTGGGCACGTGGTGTCAACACATGGAGTATCTGTTGACCCGGCGAAGATTGAAGTAATACAAAGTTGGGAGCAACCAAAATCGGTGGCCGAAGTACGTAGCTTTTTGGGCTTAGCTGGTTATTATCGGAGATTCATGGAAGAGTTTTCTCGAATCGCTACCCCGTTAACTCAGCTGACTCGGAAGGATACAAAATTCGTATGGAGCGAGGAATGCGAGAAGAGTTTCCAAGAACTCAAGATGAGACTCATTTCGGCACCTGTTCTAACAATACCATCTGGTTTGGATGGATTTGTTATCTACAGCGATGCTTCAGGCAAAGGGTTAGGATGTGTTCTCATGCAACGTGGGAAAGTCATAGTCTATGCCTCGCGACAACTTAAAGAATATGAGAGGAATTATCCTACTCATGATCTAGAGTTGGCAGCAGTCGTTTTCGCGCTAAAGATCTAGAGGCACTATCTATATGAGGAGAAAGTGGAGATATATTCAAACCATAAAAGCCTCAAATATTTCTTCACCCAAAAAGAACTCAACATGCGGCAACGACGTTGGCTCGTGCTGTTGAAAGATTACGACCATACCATTCAATACCATCCTGGAAAAGCGAACGTAGTAGCTGACGCATTGAGTAGAAGATCATATGCGGGTACGAGTGCGATATTGTCAACATAAAGACCCATTTTGTATGACATGCAAAGGATGGAGATAGAATTCAGGACTCTGGGGACCCATGCAATGATGTCAAGTATACGTATAGAATCAACTTTAATCGATGAAGTTAAAGTTGCTCAAGCCACGGACCCGGAGCTGATGCGTATGAAGAAGAAAGTGCAAGAAGGTGTTATTTCAGAAGCAAGAATCGATGAAAAAGGAATACTTCGAGCCCACTCCAGACTTTGTGTTCCTAACGATTCTGATTTGAAGTACAAGATCATGATGGTGGCACACAATACACCATTTGCAATCTATCCTGGAAGTACCAAAATGTATCATGATCTTCGACATACATTTTGGTGGAACAATATGAAGAGAAAGATTGCAAAGTTTATCTCGAGGTGTTTAACTTGTCAACGTGTAAAGGCAGAGCATCAAGTGCCAAAGGGTCCATTGCAACCACTTGAGATTCCGGAAGAGAAGTGGGAACACATTACCATAGATTTCGTTACGGGTCTTTCCACGGTTTCTCAAGGCATAAATGCTATTTGGGTTATTGTTGATAGATTAACCAAGTCTGCTCATTTCTTGCCGATACGGGAGACTTATTCCCTTGAACGTCTTGCTAGTATATACGTGAATGAGATTGTGAGGTTGCATGGCATGCCAGTATCCATAGTTTCGGATCGTGACCCAAGATTCACTTCAAGATTTTGGATTAGCTTGCAAAAAGCTATGGGCACGGATTTACGATTCAGTTCGGCATACCATCCTCAAACGGACGGACAATCGGAGAGAACTATTCAAACTCTTGAAGATCTATTAAGACTTTGTGGCCTAGACTTCAAAGGGAGTTGGGATAAGTATTTATCGTTCGTGAAATTCTCTTACAACAACAGTTATCAGGCAAGTATAGGTGTGACTCCATTTGAAGCATTATATGGACGAAAGTGTCGCTCTCCAATATGTTGGGACGAGGTGGGTGAAGCAACATTGTTGGGACTCGAGTTGATACGTATGACTACGAAAAAGATCCAAATGATTCGACAACGTATACAAACGGCACAGGATCGACAAAAGAGTTATGCGGATCTTCATCGAAAGGACATGGAATTTGATATCGGGGATCATGTATTGTTACGAGTTGCTCCATGGAAGAGAGTTACAAGATTTGGGAAGAGAGAAAAGCTCAATCTATGATTTATTGGTCCATTTCAGATTCTTGACCGAGTAGGAAATGTGGCCTATAGACTCGCGTTACCTCCAAGGATGTCTCGTGTTCATAATATTTTTTACGTATCTGTGCTTCGTAAATATGTGAAGGACGAACCACATTATTGAGTTAGAACCAGACGAGATAGCCGAAGATTTAACGTACCAGGAGGTACCTGTTAAGATCTTGGATAGGAAAATGCATGTCCTACGCACCAAGGTTATACCACAAGTTAAGGTTTTGTGAAGAAACCATGCTATTGAAGAAATGACCTGGGAGTTGGAAACGGAAATGAAAGTGAGGTATCCTCATCTTTTTGACACACCAGGTACGTATGTCAATTTCGAGGACGAAATTTCATAAGGAGGGGAGGTTGTAAGACCCCAAATTATTAATAAATAAAATTTAATTTCCTCTATTTATTATTTTGAAATAGTAAGGGTTGATTTGATTAATGTGGTTAGTTATGGGTGAAATGCACAAATATTTCAAATAAACAAGTGGTTATAAAATATTCATTGTTATCGGGGAATATTCGTTTGGTCGTGGAATATTCTTCCTGTTGGAGAATATTCGTACGACGGCGCAGTCTTTTGTGGACCCCATAACGGAAAGCGATTGGATGAAGAAAACGACAAGTATAAGTTGTTTATAAATAACGGCGTAGTTGTTACCGTTAATACTGTTAGAATACCCGGTGGTTAAAAAACAGTAATACGCGTTGTTGCACAGTAGCACACGGTATTGTACCAATTATTGATTCTTACGTAAAAAGGCACTACTCAATAATTGTTACAGTAATTACTGTTCAGTATTTTATTTTATTCAATAATTGCTACGTTGATATTTTATATTACTGTTGTTTTAATAATTGTCACTACACAGTATTTTTCATTATCGGAGCAATAATTCATATTATCTGAATAATATTACTAGATAACATTATTGGCAATGTCTAGAAAGTTCTGTCTAAGAAGAGGTTTGGTCACCTAATTGCGCGCCAGTAAGGAGAAATTCTTATTGGAAAGCCCTGTGACACCCCCAATTTCGGGTACTTTGATTCCACGGGATCTGGTGTTCACTGTACAAATATCATCTATCTATCTACCCATAATAAATGCAAACCATGAAATAGATAGAATGAAAATCTTCCCCTTAAGGGTTACAACATCCAAATAATAATAATACAATCCCAGGTTAAACTAACCTTAAACATCTGTGCGGAATCATAAATAAATAAGTCTTAAATAACATCATTAACTCAAGTCTTAAACATAAATACATCATCTAATAAAAATAACAAGTCTTCATCACTTGCTAACTTTGCCCTTGCCTTTACTAGTGGAAGGTTCATCGGTTCTTTCGTGCTTAACTGCAATGTTATTATTAAGCAAGAGTGAGCACTATTGCCCATAAGTATAATAATGAAATAATAGTATAATAACATGTGAGTAAATCAAAAACATCTGAATGAAAGCTCAACTTTTGAATCAAGAATGAATAACAAGAATCAAAAGAATTCTGAGGGTCATAAGACCTGGAACTATGTCCTAAGTTATCAAGGGTTATACTTGAAACCTTTAACAGTTATAAGACTATGGACCTTTCTTCTCGTACTTAGGGGGATCAGCCCTTAGTACCATACTGTGCACAATATCTTAACGCTAACGCATAAGTAAATCCCTTTGCAGGGTTGTTCATCTCAGTTTGACATTCGAGTCCGCACCAAAGGAAGTTTAGTTTGGATAATTCAATAAGGGTTCTGAAATTTAGAACGTTCATCAACTATGGACTAGTTGAATCAATAAGGTTCACTAGTCTAACAAGGTTCAACAATAATGATATTCAATTTGAATAATAATCTCAAGAATTATACAATAGAACAATTATTGTATAACAAATTCATACTTTGAAAGGATAATAAATCTTTAATATAACAATTTGAACTTGAATAATAGTAATGAGAATTTACTCAAGGTAAATAATAAACTTGAACAATGATAACAAGTAGGGGTAGAAAACTTACCTCGTGTGTAGGCTACATGATTACTACTTCCGTTCACCACAAATCCTACACACATACCATATGTATTCACGACATTCATTAGTTATATTTTCACTTAATTATTTAATATAAACTCCATTTTATTTAACAAATCATTACCCTTCTAATTTAATTACTTAATTAAATTAGAATATTTTCATTCTCTTACTATTATTACACTCGAATAAATTATTTCATAATAATTTTCATCGAATATTTATTTATTTAATTATTTTTTTAATTTTTTTTAGCCGCCGGGGCGGGGTAATGTAGTTTGGTAATGCCCGCCGGGGGCGGGGTTATCCAGGCTCATTTTCTGCAATTTTTGTAGTTCTGCAGTTAGCGAACATAACAAGCCAAATTAGGCCAAAAATCAAACACAAGTAAAATTATACATTCTGTGAAGAACACAGAATATGGCCATAACTTCCAATTTAGTTTATTTTTACACGGATTAAATCATACCCACATGTTAGAATTCGCATATAATCATTACCCAACATCTATAGAATGATTTTAACCCATTAAAGCATATAATCACAGAATTAAAATCTATAATTTCACTGACTTTGATGTTCTTGAAGGTTTTGAAAATAAAACTTGAAAATTGTCACTACGGATTCATTATAACATCGAATCCGTTTGTTTAAAGTTTGGTCTCTTCGTATCAACATGTATAATAAAATACAAGTGTAAAATTTAGGGATAATATATGATCAACACATGAAATACCACGTATAAGGCCATATGACCAAAACCCAAACTCTGTAAATTTTGAAATAGCAAGTCATCCTATTATGAAACTTATGATATGGTTTACAAAATATATATAATTAAATACGATGTGATGTGCCATAACACATACAAAACCCATAATCATTATTCCTATCTCAATTACAGAGGCTTTACAGTATGAATGAAAGTCATTTTCATAAAACTCAAATAACGTAAAAATAGAATTTGGTTTGGAGAAATTACCCAGAGTATAGATTAAGAAGAGGTGATCCAAGATGATCCATTCACAATTACCTGATGATTACACACTCACAATATCTCTAATTCTCACAAATTTTCTCTGATAAATTCTCAATCTCTCTCCCTCTCTGCTTTTCCAGACTTAGAATAATAAAAGAAAAGAAAAGAAAACGTCGTATTATAAGAACTCGACTGACGCGCAATAATGGTCAGTCAACCCAGTCATGAATAACTGCTAGTAACCCCCACTAAGGCCATGTTTGGCTAGCATAATAGATTTCAAAACTCCTTTAATTTAATAAAGCTTTATCATATAGTTCAATTCATGTCACACCCACTTGCACAATAATTCATATATCTTATTTAATATAAATAAAATATAATAACTTCTCATAAATTCACATAGTCATATATTTAATTTTCTCATTAACTAATTATATTAAATTATTAAATCTCTAATTAATAAATAAATAAATTAGAATAACATCATGCTTAATTAAATAATTCATTTAATTCAATAAGCTCACATAATTACATTCTTGAATAATAAATATTCTCCACATTAATTTAATAAATGTAACACATATAATTAAATTAATTTACCACAATTGTATCAATTAATTATTTAATCTAATAATTAAATCATCGAAAAAATATTTATTTAACTCAATAAATATTAAAATTAAATAATAAAAATCTTGTTCATCACAAGCCCCCTTTTTCCTCGAAACTGCCTGGTTGTCAGTATTGTGATTCTGTAATATTATTTGTGAATAATTAATTTTTGATTTATATGATAAGAAAAATATTCATTTTATGTGGATATAGATGAAGAAATTTTTTAATGTGATAATTGTTAAAAATTAATATTTTATCTTTTTCTAATAAAATAATTCATTTAAATATATTATTATATTTAATAATATAATAATGGGGATATTTTTACAATGAATGTGTGATATATGAGTATATGAGGAGAAAGAGTATTTTTGTTATAAAAGTTGTCTAAAACATGTTAAACATGTCTGTGGGCCCATTTCTTGACTGAAATTTGATTATAGCCTATAGAATCTTCTGTTTGGAGATTTCGGTCAATTTCTGTTTGGTATTTGGAAAAAATTTCTTCTGCAAAGTTGTAGATAATAGAATTTACTATGGAAAAGGCATGAAGTTTGAATTTTTCTGACAAAAGAGCTATTTTTTATGAATTATTGAAGTTCTGAAGTTTCAAAATAATTAATTTTTGAAGTTTAAAATATTTTAATTAAGAAAAACGTTTTTTTTTGTGGGGTGGATAGCTGATGATTTTGGTCTGGTGTGGTATGCGTAAGAATATAATTTGAAAATATTAATAATATATTAAATTTTCTGCTTTGGTGTTCTATGCATTTTCCTATAAATAGGGTGCTTAGGTTAGAATTGAAAATCACACCAGAAACTAAAGTTTTCTCTCTCTTTCTCTCTCGATATATTGAGCGTATTCTTGTGAGTATTTTGATACTTCGAGTGTTGTAATACGGTGCAAGTTCCCTTCAGCACTATATTCAGTATTCCAGCCAAAAGTACTATTCTTTCAAGGTAAGGGATATTATTTTTTTTCTTAAATGATATTATTTTCTTCAATATCATTATGCCAAAATAGTGGTTTGAACTTTTTATCAAATTTAAAACTTTTTGTGTCGGGGTTACTATTCACGTATACGGCACTATTCACGTATACGGTACTAATCACGAATACGGCACTATTCACCGAAAAATAAAATTTTCTTCTTTTGTCCAAAATATCTATTATGGATACTAGCTTTGATTGTATCCATGTTTCGATCATTCTTCAATTTTACTCCACTATGATTACTTATGAGGTATTTTTGGACATGGATAAACTGAAATACGAATCCTTAATATTTGTTATTTTATTTCACTAGATTTGTTTCCTTTAAAATATTTTTCATCATCCTCATTCCTAAATGATGATATTACTGAATATCTTTGGCCTGTAGTGCAAAGATGAATGATTTCTGATGAATATCTTTGGCCCATAGTGCAAAGATGAACAGGTGTTTAGATGAACATGACCAACTGATGAATATCTTTGGCCTGTAGTGCAAAGATGAATATTTGATTCCAGATATATGTTGATTGATGTTACAGGGATAAAATATTGACGATGGATTTTTAAATTCATATATAGAAGATAGGAGATTTTATTCTCTATTTAACTCTTCTAATGAATTATTATTTTCGCTGCAAATATTGATTTAAAACTTGTTGTCTATTGTAGTCTATTAGATTTTTTCCTGTTGAAGACTAACGAGAACTTGTTCTATATTATCTTAGTCATAATATTCTTTATTGGGTTAGTTGAGCTCTCCTTTTTCTTTTTTGTTCTATTTTTCTTCTCAGGAGGCGAAAATGTAGCGAGTACTAGTCGGGGTGTGGAATGATGGTTCTAGAAAGTCGTTTTAGTAGTCCTCACTATTTTTGTAAACTAATGTATCAATAATTATAATGAAGACTTATTTGAGTGTGGATATTGTCTAGATGACAATATTTGTATTTAAACTCACAGTTTTTATGTTGTACTAATAAAGTTGTAGTTATTTCTGTACCATATATTTTGACGACTCAGAATGGGTGTTGTATACCTATTTGGGGCGTCACAATTTTGAGCCCCAAAACGTGCAATTATCGAAACTATATTTTTCTATAAATAAAAGTTCATTTTTCCTTCATTTCTCACCAATTCACTAAAGCTATAGAGCAATTATTATAGAGAGAAATTATAGAGAGAAAGAAGAAGAGAAGTCTGCTACCTCACTACTCCGGTATCTAATCTTCTTCTAAGGTAAGGGGTATTATTTTTTTCTTATTCATGAAGAGAACTTCTGTTATTCAATTCTTTATTATTCTGTTGGAATAACTTGTATACGCGGTGATGAGTGAGTTTTATACTCATAATTGAGTGCGTTTGAACTTAATCTTTTAGATGTTTTTAAGTGTTTATGTCTATTCATGCATGTTTTATGTTGTTTTGTAAGAATTGGGACAAAAGTTACATGGATCGACGTTTGGGGTGGCTAGATGCGCGTTTTCGGCTTGTCATTTACATAGCTGTCACTTCAGAGCCAATTTGAGTATTGATCGGTACCTTATTTCGATAAACTTAAAGAATGAAAGCTGTAGATCTATGTCTCCTCTTTTCGGAACATCTTGAATCATCAAAATCAGAGTTCGGACGAAGAAGTTATGGTCATTTTCCCAAAGGACGTCGGAGTAAAAAAATTCCAAAATTGAGGCCAGCGCCGGGGCGCCCAAACAAGGCTTATGCCTAGCGCCGGGGTGCTAGGAGGCAGTGTGCCAATGTCGTGCCCAGCGCTGGGGCACTGGGGAAGTTAGTGGTCAGGCTTGAACGCGTTTTGGGGCTAATTTTGACACCTTTTTGACTCCAAATTGGATTGGGTTTGTTCCTAAGCTAAAAATTGGACTTGTAACCTATAAATACATGATGTAAGGCATAAAATAAAGAGAGATTATATAGATTAGATTAGAGATACACTCCATTAGATTAGAACATAAACCGTAGTTCTTATTAGTTTTGGAGATTGAAGCAACTTGGAGACCATTGAAGATTCAAAGCAGGAGCCAAAGAGAAGTCTCAAGACTACTGACAATAGATTCTATTCTCTTCTCTTACTTTTATCTTTTTATAATGTCTATTCAGTTGTGGATTCTTGATTTCAATTCATTAATTATGAACTAACTCTTTTATTAAGATTTCAATTGAACCTTTTATGTCTATGAATTAATTATTTGATTTATTCTAATTATTTATGTCAAGGTGAATTGTTCATCTTGTCCTGTGCTTATTGTTTAATTATTTGATCAGTAATTACCTTGTTACTCTAAAAAGAATTGAAAGAGGAATTATAGGGTTAGAACTGGGCATGATATCATGTGACTTAGTTATTTGTAAATAATTAGGTTTGTTAATTGAATGGAAATATCTGTTCACCGCATGTAACACATAAGGAATTGGGATTAGAAGGAGTTTAATTCAATTGTCTTGCATAGGAATATAGCAAGATTAATCTGGATTAAATAGAAGGCAATTGATCACTTGGAAAAGGACTTTTGGCATTTGAGAATTCCTGTTAACAATTCAGTAGACATAATAATTGGGATAATTGGATAATTGATTTATAGTTCATAATTGGGGATATTGAAGTCTTAATCTTTATTTATTTGAATTAATTTTAGAGTAATCTAGTTTAATTAGTTAATTTAGTTTTCTTAAATAGAAAAATCACAATTTGCAGTTGTTTAAATAAAATTGATTTGGTTAAGAGTTAGTACTTGGTAATTTTTATTAAATAATTTCTCGTGGGAACGATACTTTTCTTATCACTTTATTACTTGTTGACCGTGTATATTTGCACGCATTCATTGATTGCGAAATCGATCAACAAGTTTTTGGCGCCGCTGTCGGGGAATTAATTTAATAATTATTTATTTTTAATTCTCTTCCTTTATTTCTCTCTTTTTAGGTACCATGGATGACTTTGCGTATCAATGGCCATACACGAACATGACTCGACCAATGAAAATATGGAGCCCACCATCCACACAACAAGTAGCAATGGTTTGTGAGTTATGTGTTGGGAGTCATACTACAGATCAATGTGCCATCAATTGGGAATCAGCTCAGTTCATAGGGAGCTATAATCGATCTACCCAACCGTATTCGAATCAAAATGCATATAATCCAAAGCCAATACAAATTGACGCAAATTCGAAGACGTTGGAGGTTATCGCAGCCCAACAGAGTCGAAGGATGGCAAAAATGACTCAGCCAAGGGGAGCGGGGAATGATGGACTCGCGACAGCACTTTTTGCATTATCAGCACAAATTGAGACACTTTCGAAGATGTTCGACGCTTTTGAAACTCAACGTCGTCAAAGTGTGGCGGTTACTTGTGATTATTGTGCTGGAAATCATATGAATCATCAATGCACCACCAGTTTCGAGCCGGTACCGTATGGTGGTGATTACCCCAACAATTATGTCTATCCCAATAACTATTATCAAGATTGGGGATATCACCCGAATTTTTCATGGAGCCATACGCATCAAGATCAATTTTATGCTCCAAGTCCAATATATCCACCAGATTTCTCGTGTCCACCTCTACTACAACAGGAAGAACATTCAAATTTGGAGGAAGTTTTGTCCAAGTACATAGCTTCATGTGAGGAAAGGAGGATTAATCAAGAGATATTGAGTCAAAATTTTACGAACCAAATGGAACAACTAACCAATGCCTCGAACATTTGTCCTCAATACACTTGGCTCTATGACATGAATTCCGAGACTGATGGTGAGCCCGAACCAAATCTGCAACCGGATGTGCCAAATGATATAGATGTTGAAAGAGAGGAAAGACTTGGGGACCAAGAAAAGGAGATCGGCAAAGATTTAACTGTAAGATTCAACAAAGATGAACCGATTTCATTAGTATCCCATGTGCCTCCTCCACCAAAGTTCAAGAATCCGGGCAGTTTTGCAAAACCATGCCCAATTGGCAGTCATGTCGTAGACAAAGCTCTTTGTGACATAAGAGCTAGTACAACTGTGGAGTCATGGTGGGTTGAAAAGGAGAAGATAGTGGAAGAGCCCATTGTGTTTGACAAGCTTCCATGCCCCAATCTGATCATAGACATAATGGAGAAAACACCTAGTTGTTGGACGTTCTTAATTGGGAACCTATCTACAAAGAGCATGCTAGGTGACTTTAATTCAAGGGTCTTTGCTAATGGGAACCTTCCAAAAGAGACATTATTACTGATGGATGGAGGGTTCCTCAATTTTCGTAGGGGAATTGGATAGAGAATTGAAGAAGTCAGGCTGAGACTATAAAATAAGCGCTTATTGGGAGGCAACCCAAGTTTAATTTTTATTTTTAGTTTTTATTAGGTTTTATATTAGTAGTTTAGGATTTAATAAAATTGTGTCTATCATGGTTTACAGGTTATTCAAGTCAAATTCAAGTGTGGTGCCCAATTTGTTCCATGTGCTTAGCCTATTCTCCAAACTTAGCGGACAAGGCTATATTTTCAGGAAAGTCCTCTGCTTTAATTTTTTCTATTTTAGTCATTGAGGACAATGTTTAGTTTAAGTTTGGGAACATTTTAGTGTCGTATTGCATATAGTTAGTTATCTTCATGGTAGTTCGTTATTTTTTTTTGTTAGCACTGTCTTTTTTTTAGGTTGCATGTAATACATGGTAGTTATTGGCATAATCATATATGTGTTGCATTAGTATGTGTTCATGTAGTATAATTACATTTTTATTTTATTTTTGCATGAATCTATGCGATAGGTTGGTGTGGTCTTAGCTCGGTCTATGATAAGATTGGTTTTGCATGTTAACTTGAACATTGTTGATAATTGATGATGAGTTCTAATTTTAATCATGATGATAATCTGAGCCTGTCTTAAACTTATGTAACCGGTTAGCACTTAAAGTTTAACTGTTTTAATCCACTTAGTTCAAGGGTTTCATAATTTGTTTCTGAGGAAAAATCTTGGTTAAAATTTAAAGAAATTGGTGAACTGGCGGTAAAGGTTGGAATGATGTAAAAGCTTGAGTTTGGGGGAATCTATGGGGTATAAATATACAAAAAGAAAAGGAAAAAAAAAGGAAAGGAAAAAAAAGAAAAGGAAAAAAAAAAGAAATGATGAAAAGAAAAAAAATAGAAAATCCAGAAAAAGGAAAAAAAATGAATAAACATCGTGGCATGCTTGTCTAGTTTTGTGGCCTTTGCTACTTGAGTAAGTAAGCCCGAGGGGATTGTCTTTACACCTAGCGTCCTAAGGTCTTAATGATTTGGGAGTCGTTGGTCGAAAGCTCGTTAAGGTAGCACTGAAAAGCCTAAGGGAATAAGACATTGCATAACCATGAGAAAAATAAAAAAAATGAAAAAAAAAACACGAGAAAGAGCAAAAATATCCTCGTGGTTGAATAAAAGTATAAATAAATCCTGTATTTACCCTTAGACTTGGTAATTGCTTAGTTTTAACCGGAATTGTCATGTTCACAAAAGTAATTGAATTAGAACTGAAATTTTCCTTCTAAGAAGTTTGTTATGTGATTATCTTGAACTATGGTTGGTTAGAATGGTTAACAAGCACACACGCACAACATGGGTGATGACAGGTTTGGATTGACTAACTGGTTAGAGTTATGGACTTTGATTTGATCGGATAAATTGTTTGAGTATCAATGGTATCTTTGAGGCCTGTTGCTATATATCATATTGATTTATTACTTGGTTTGTAGGTATATTAGGAAGTGGATCATGCATATTCATTCATGTAGTTAATTTACGTTGTTTATTTTTAGTTCTTTTGTGTTTTTGCTTGAGGACATGCAAAGGTTTAAGTTTGGGGGTATTTGATGAGTGAGTTTTATACTCATAATTGAGAGTGTTTGAACTTAATCTTTTGGATGTTTTTAAGTGTTTATGTCTATTCATGCATGTTTTATGTTGTTTTGTAGGAATTGGGACAAAAGTTACTTGGATCGACGTTTGGGGTGGCTAGATGCACGTTTTTGGCTTGTCATTTACACAGTAGTCACTTCAGAACCAATTTGAGTATTGATCGGGACCTTAATTCGATAATCTTAAAGAATGAAAGTTGTAGATCTAGATCTCCTCTTTCTGGAACATCTTGAATCATCAAAATCGGAGTTCGGATGAAGAAGTTATGGCCATTTTCCCAAAGGATGTCGGAACAAAAAATTTCCAGGATTGAGGTCAGCGCCGGGGGGCCCAAACAAGGCTTATGCCCAGCGTCGGGGCTCTAGGAGGCAGTGTGCCAGCGCCGTGCCCAGCGCTGGGGAACTGGGAAAGTCAGTGGTAAGGCTTGGATGCGTTTTGGGGCGAATTTTGACACCTTTTTGACTCCAAATTGGATTGGGTTTGTTCTTAAGCTAAAAATTAGACTTGTAACCTATAAATACATGATGTAAGGCATAAAATATAGGGAGATTATATAGATTAGATTAGAGATACACTCCATTAGATTAGAACATAAACCCTAGTTCTTATTAATTTTGGAGATTGAAGCAACTTGGAGACCATTGAAGATTCAAAGCAGGAGCGAAAGAGGAGTTTCAAGACTACTGACAATAGATTCTATTCTCTTCTCTTACTTTTATCTTTTAATGTCTGTTCAGTTGTGGATTCTTGGTTTCAATTCATTAATTATGAACTAACTCTTTTATTAAGATTTCAATTGAACATTTTATGTCTATGAATTAATTATTTGATTTATTCTAATTATTTATGTTAAGGTAAATTGTTTATCTTGTGTTGTGCTTATTGCTTAATTATTTGATCAGTAATTACCTTGTTACTCTAGAAGGAATCGAAAGAGGAATTCTAGGGTTAGAACTGGCATGATATCATGTGACTTAGTTATTTGTAAAGTGAATAATTAGGTTTGTGAATTGAATAGAAATATCTGTTCACCACATGTAACACATAAGGAATTGGGATTAGAAGGAGTTTAATTCAGTTGTTTTGCATAGGAATATAGCAAGATTAATCAGGATTAAATAGAAGGCAATTGATCACTTGGAAAAGGACTTTTAGCATTTGAAAATTTCTGTTAACAATTCAGTAGACATAATAATTGGGGTAATTGGATAATTGATTTATAGTTCATAATTGGGGATATTGAAGTCTTAATCTTTATTTATTTGAATTAATTTTAGAGTAATCTAGTTTAATTAGTTAATTTAGTTTTCTTAATTAGAAAAATCAAAATTTGAAGTTGTTTAAATAAAATTGATTTGGTTAAGAGTTAGTACTTGGTAATTTTTATTAAATAATTCCTCGTGGGAACGATACTTTTCTTATCACTTTATTATTTGTTAACCGTGTATACTTGCACGTATTCATTGATTGCGAAATTGATCAACACGCGGGCTACCCTATACTTGGTGAAATTCTTCTGTTATTCCATTCTTTATCATTATGTTGAAATAACATGTCTATGCGAAGTACCGCATACATGGTGAAATTCTTCTATTATTTCATTCTTTATTATTCTGTTGGAATATCCTGTATATGCGTTTACGCATGACCTGGTTCCATAATTTATTATTCTGTTGGAATATCATGTCTGTGCGTTTACGCAGGACCTGGTTCCGCTATTTATTATTCTGTTAGAATAACTTGTCTGTGCGGTCTGTCGCATGCCTGATGATTTCTTTTGTTATTTCATTATTTATTATACTCAGTTGGTTAAAGTTTTGACTTCTATACTCCATAAAATTAGTGGAATATCCTTGATATTTGCGCTTCATCTAGTATCTTTTCATGGAAATATTCTTCTGAGCATTCTTGAATTTTACTCTACAAAGAAGTATCATGTTGACAATTTAGACGTTATTAGTTCCTGGATAAATTAATTCTTGAACTTGTTTTATTGAATTCTTATATCATTGTCATCATCCTCATGTTTATATTATGTTGAAAGTAATATGTGGCCTGTAAGGCATAGATGGACTTGGTATGATTATGACCAGCGATTATTCGGTATAATCATGACTGTAATGTTAAAAATGATATGGTAAAAGTCATCATTGGCCCGTAGTACATTGATGGATAGTTGTTGGCATGATTATGACCATTGATGAATATACGAATATCCTTGGCCCGTAGTGCATGGATAATTTATGGTTATGATACTAAGAAATATCATTGGCCTTAGTGCAGGGATGACGTGGATTATTTATTAAGCTGAGTCTCAGCGATAAAAGTGATGAAAAACCTTTTAAATCATAAAAGATAGTAGATTTTATTCTCTACTTGACTCTTTTAATGGATTGCTTGTTCCGCTGCAGTTAAACTTGATGTTTGTTATATTGTATCAATTTAACACTGTTGAATGCTAACGATAATTTATTCTGCATAATCTTAGTCATAATATTTCTTACTGGGCTAGTTGATCTCACCCTTTTACTTTCATTGTTCTCTTTAGGAAATGAGAACGTAGCAGGGACTAGTCGGGGAACGGAGTGACGGTCCAGATGATAGCATTAGTAGTCCTCACTATTCTATGAAATAATGTTATAATAAATATATTGAGGACTTATTTTGAGTTTGAATACTGTCTAGAAGACAATATTTGTATTAAAACTCACAGCTCATGTTGTATATTTAAGATTGTATTTGTATTCTGTACCATGTACTTGGCGACTCAAAATAGGTGATGTATACCTATTTTATGGGCGTCACAGGAATAAATTAAAAAGGTTAAGATTTATAATTAAGTATTTGGAGAATACTAATATTATAAATTCATAAGATTAATCATCTTATTATTATTAAATTGACTAAATAATAATAATAATATGTATTTGGAGAAATACATATATTTATAACTAAGTATTTAGAAAAATACTAGATTATAAATAAATAAGAGTATTATTATTATTATTATTATTATTATTATTATTATTATTATTATTATTATTATTATTATTATTATTATTATTATTATTTATAATAATAATAATAATAATAATATATTTAGTTCCTTGAGCATTAAATTAATACCCTAAATTTTAAAAGGTTTAGGATTAGCGTTAATCATTAAATAAGATGAGTCTTATTGTAGGAAAGACTAATGTTCATGCATCTTGCTTCTCTCTTGCATGCATTCTCATAAACCCTAAGTTGTTAGGAAAGTGAGAATTTGGATTAGCCATCCAAGACCTAGTTGAGTCTAAAATCAAATCTTAAATCTATTATTCTTGGTTGATACCTCTTGGGCATTGCATGTTTTTGTAACAAACGTGTGATCCGAAGATTAGAGAGATCACAAAGTAGCAAGGATTGGATTTTGAAGTCTACACCAAAGTTTTGATCATCTTCAAAAGTACAGCTTTATCCTTTCTCAATTAATAATATTTCATAAATTTATGAGATTTTTATTAGATGCCACTAATTTTATCCATAACCCTAACATGTCTATAGTTGTGCCTTTTTTAATGTGCTAGATCCACATGTAGCCATTAGAATTATTATACTGAAACCTCCATCTATTACCTTAGATGTCGCACATGCTTAATTGTCCTATGTAATTTTTCAAAAACTTTCCTTCATCCATATTTTGTTTTCAAAGAAAAATCAAAATCAACTTTATATGCATCCATTGCAGTAAATAATTTTCTCTCTTTTCTGCTACTAAGAACATTTTTAACTCAAAAACGTAGAGTTTGTTTATTTGTCTAATAATTGTTTATTTCAAATGCAACTTATTAAACTCACAAACATAGAATTTGATGCTCAAGCACAACACATCAAAAACAGTGTGATGATTTCGAAGGTCCAAATGTATAAATGCTGCCACCGCAAACACTACATATATTAACTCATATTTGTTTTTATTTCATCTTATGTAATGCAGTGAACATAATTTTTATTCGATTACAAAGTAAGTGTAGATAAATAAATAGAGTTCAAGTAACACTATAAATGGGACATAACAAAATGTACTGACTCGAAGCCATCTTAGTTAAGTCAGAAATACGTGCAAAAGTCAAAACCATTATGAACGGCCTAATACTGTCCTAATTAATTTCACTCTACCATCAATATTAAGGGATGATCAAATCTCATCAATACCTATATTTAAAATGCCGATTTGAGTTTATTTTTCAGAAAAATCAACCGAATTAATTCGGTAGTGATCATATTATCTAACTAAATTAACTCGATAGTGGTTAATGTTATGTTTAATTAATTATTTAAAATTTTAATTACCAATGATGGTACACTGATACAACATTCATGTATTTTTGTTTGTCAAGTTTCATAACCGCATCTAATCAAATCACATTTAGTCATGAGCTGTTATAATTTTCTACATATGTTAAGCTAACAGTAAACTTAATTGTATCATTATTTATATCAGATGTCTGATTAATGATTGACCTCTATAATTTTGTGAACATAAGCATCAAAGAATTTGATTCCTAATATGCTTTCATAAATTAATAACTCTTGGTTTCGACAAAAAACTCAAACGTGTGCAAAAAGACAAACGTATAGAAAAAAATTCGCATATAGAGTATAGTAAAAAAATTGTTTATTATTCATCAGATCTTATCTTAGTAGTTAATATTGAAGTACTGTAACATTTAGGTCTCAATATTGATAATGTAGGAAACGATTTCTAAAAATAAATTAATAATTCTTACTTTTAAAAATTATTATCTCAAGATCTTTCTCATAATTTAGCATAATAAAAAATAAATAAATTATATTTCATTCTCGCACAATGGAGAATTTTTTTATATTTTGATGATGGTTTTTCCTCCCTCCTGATCTTAGTAGTTAAGATTGAAGTACTATGACATTTAGGTATCAATATTGATAATGTAGGAAACGATTTCCAAAAATAAATTAATAATTCTTACTTTTAAAAATTATTATCCCAAGATCTTTCTCATAATTTAGCATAATAAAAAATAAATAAATTATATTTCATACCTCGTGTTTGGTTGTAGCACAATGGAGAATTTTTTGATATTCTGATGATGTCTTTTCCTCCCTCCTGATCTTCCTCCCTATGATCCTTATTTTGATATTATGTACTTTTATGAGTGTGGACTCAAAATACTGCAAAGTGATATAATATAGGATCAATTACATAGTCTATTACATTTTTAAAATAATTACAACAATAGTGTACTCATAAAATATTTACACAATTAATACACTTTCCATATTTATTTGCAATATTAGTAGAATTATGATTCCTTAATTTAGGGAATTAGTATGCAATTAGGATTCCTTAATTTAGGAGAGCAAATCTCTATTGCTAGCCGGTACGTACTCTGCCTTTCTTCTTCTTCTTCTTCTTCTTCTTCTTCTTCTTCTTAATCTATGATTTTTAGTTTTTTTCAAAAAAATAAAAGAATAAGCATGATTTATTGTGAGACCCCAAATTTTATGAATAAAGATTTAAATTTCTCGAAATATTTTTTTAAAATATTATGGTGTGGATTTTATATAATATTATAGTTGTGGGTAATATTTATAAATTTTGCAAAGTATGCAAGTAGTTATAAAATATTCATTTGGTCGGAGAATATTCTTTTTGTCAGAGAATATCCGTACGACGGCACAATCATTGGTGGACTTCACAACGGAAGTATTGTCGTAGTTAGAAAATAACAGAATTATCTTTTTATAAAAATAACGGCGAAAGTGTTACCGTTAAAACTGTTGAACTACCCAATAGTAAAAGTACAGGAATACGCATGGTTGCATAGTAGCACACGGTATTGAATATTGATACTTACGTAAGAAGTCACTCAGTTATACTAAATTATTGCTACAGTAATTGCTGCATCATATCTCCCATATTATTGATTCAATTATTGTCACAATATCATCTGTATAATATGTTATATTATTAAATCAATAATTGAGACAACAAAGTTATTCATATTATTTTTTGTAATATTGACAATGTCTAGAAGTTCTGTCAAGGAGAGGTTTGGTCACCTAATTGCGCGTCAATAAGGAGAAATCCTTATCGGAAAGCCCCCTCTTTCCTGGGAACGACCTAGTTGTTAAATATTGTGAATTATAATATTAATGATGAATACGTTCGTGTTGATTAAAGATAAAATTGATAGTTCTATTGTGTGGAAATTATTAGTGTTAGTGGAAATCGACATTTATTTCGATAGTAATTGATGTCTGGAGGTTATATTGATCAATCGGGTAATTAATCGGATAAATGAGGAATTAATTGCTAATAATTCACATTCTTATAACTATTTGTTCACATATGTGTACTATTGATTCACATTCTTGTACTATTAGGGGAGTTGGTGCAAGATTGATAATACTTGCATGACTAAATTAAAAATGGAGGTATAGATGAAGGTACTATACTGTAATTATTTTTTTCACATGATTAGAACTATTGAGTACATGATTTACTATTAGGGGAGGTGGTGCAAGTTTGATAATACTTGCAGGACTAAATTAAAAATAAAAAAAAAAAAGAGAAAGGTATTATACTGTAATATTCTGAGCCCCAAAACGTGCAATTATCAAAACTATATTTTCTATAAATAGAAGCTTATTCTTCCTTCATTTCTCACCAATTCACTAAAGCTATAGAGCAATTATTATAGAGAGAAATTATAGAGAGAAAGAACAAGAGAAGTTTGCTACCTCACTATTCTAGTATCTAGTCTTCTTCTAAGGTAAGGGGTATTATTCTTTCTTATTCATGAAGAGAGTTATTTTCTTTCAATACTCGTAAGGGTTGTTATTCCATTCTTTATTATTATGTTGGAATAACTTGTCTATGTGAAGTATCACATACATGGTGAAATTTTTCTATTATTCCATTCTTTATTATTCTGTTGGAATAACCTGTCTGTGCAGTTTATCGCATACCTGGTGAATTATGTTGTTATTCCATTCTTTATTATTCTGTTAGAATATCATGTCTGTGCGGATTACGCATGACCTGGTTCCATTCTTTATTATTCTGTTGGAATATCCTGTCTGTACGGGTTACGCATGACCTGGTTCCATTCTTTATTATTCTGTTGGAATAACATGTCTATGCGGATTACGCACGCCTGGTGAATTCTTTCGTTATTCCATTCTTTATTATTCTGTTGGAATAACCTGTCTATGTGGATTACCGCATGCATGGTGAATGATCCTTCGTATTCATTCTTTATTAAATTGTGGAAATGATATGTCTACGTGGATTACCACATGATGGGTGAAAATCCATTTGCAGTTTCGTATACTCTATTATACTCGTATGAGATATCATTTCTTTTGTACTCGTCATGTAATATCATTTTCTTTAGTATTTTTCTTTTACGAGTTACTATTCACGGGTTACTATTCACCTGGTTACTATTCACTCTAGTATTATTCACTCGGGTATTCGGGGCACTTTTCGTGTCGGAGTACTATTCACGAGTTACTATTCACCCAAATTACTATTCACCCGAATATTATTCACCCGGATATTTGAGATACTTTTCATGTCAGGGTACTATTCACGAGGTACTATTCACGGGGTAAAATTCACCTGAAAAATATATTTCTTTTCTGTCCAAATTATTTTTGGCACATGAATATTATTCTTGAATTTTACTCCACAAAGAAGTACCATGTTGACAATTTGGACCTTATTGATTTCTGGATAAATTAAATTATAAATCTTTAAAGTTTATCTTAAACTTGTTTTATTGAATTATTATGTCATTGTCATCATCATCATGCTTATATTGTGATGAAAGTCATCTTTGGCATACGTGCATAGATGGACTTGGTATGATTATGACCGGGGATTATTCGGTATAATCATGACCGTAATGTGACGAATGATGTGGTGAAAGTCCTTATTGACCTGTAGTTCATTTATGGACAATTTTCGGTATGATTATGAACATGGATTATTCGGTATAATCATGACCATTGATGAATACACGAATATCCTTGGCCCGTAGTGCATGGATAATTTGTGGTCTTGATACTAATGAATATCCTTGGCTGTAGTGCAGGGATGATGTGGTTTATTTATTAAGCTGAGTCTCAGTGATAAAGTTGATGAAAAACTTTTTAAATCATAGAAGATAGTAGATTTTATGCTCTACTTGACTCTTCTAATGGATTGCTTATTCTGCTGCAGTTATTGATCTAAAACTTGTTATATATTGTATTCTATCAGTTGTTATACTGTTGAAGGCTAAGGATAATTTATTCTGCATTTTCTTAGTCATAATATTTCTTACTGGGCTAGTTGAGCTCACCCTTTCTTTCACTGTTCTCTTCAGGAAATGAGAATATAGCTGGGACTGGTCGGGGAATGGATTGACGGTCCAGATGGTTGTTTTAGTAGTCCTCACTATTCTATGAAATAGTATGACAGTAAATGTATTGAGGACTCCATTTGAGTTGAATACTGTCTAGAAGACAATATGTGTATTAAAACTTTCAATTTATACTTTGTCGTATTTTACACGACAGTTGTATTTGAATTTATGTACCATGTATCTGGCTACTCAAGATGGGTGATGTATACCTGTTTTGGGGGCGTCACAGTTGGTATCAAAGCTTAGGGATATAATCCCTGGCTGAGATATGAGACAAGAACTAGGAGGGGAGAGACGGGGAATTCCTTCGCTAGTATAACCTACCTAAGTTTATTTGGTATTTAATTGGTCGGTTAGAGTATAGGGATAATATGTGATATGTTAATTAACCCTTGTTTTGTGACAGTATTTGAGAATGACATCTGAAAATGTTGAGATCAGCAATGAAGCACATGAGACCGTTGAGTCACCAACGATTAATACCCATGATAATGTGCAACAAGAAGACAATAATCCTCAGGTAAATAACAACACCGATCAAATGATGAACGATGGGATATTCAGAGGCTTTATGAAATTCATGTAACATTAGGTAAGAGAGACTCCTGTTCAAAATGTAGGTGAAAATAATGGCAACCCACGGTCGGTCACCGCTAAGCAGTTCAAGGAGCTGGGACCATCGGAGTTTTTGGAAAAGCCAGAACCACTTAAGGCAGAGACGTGGTTAAAGCAGATCACCAAGATATTTGATGTCTTGGGATGCTCCGAGGAACAAAAGGTTCCCTTTGCCACCTTTATGTTGCGTGAAGAGGCAGATTACTCGTGGGAATCTATAAAATATACCCAGCATGACGCACTCAAGATGCCTTGGGAGAAGTTCCAAGAGCTTTTCAACGACAAGTACTTTTCCGAAAGTATTCGTCACATGAAGGAGGTGGAGTTTATCAAGTTGGAGAAAAATAATATGACTGTGTCGTAATACGAGGCTAAATTTGTAGAGTTATCCCGGTTTGCTTCCCATTTGGTCAATAATGAGGAGCGAATGACACGAATATTTCTAAGAGGTTTGAAACCCGATATACGTCAATATCTCATTTCTCACAAACTTTGTTTATATTCAGATGTTGTGAATAGGGCTCAGTTATTGGAGCGCGATAATAAGTCAGCACAACCAAAAGGCAACTACCAACAACACGATAATAATCATACCGGTGGTAACGGCCATCGGAACAATGATAACCATCGTGGGGGAAATTATCATGCCAAGAATGGTAACCACTTCGGTGGTAATCATGGCCAAGATAATAGGAGTGTAAATTTCAAGAAGAGAAGGTTCAATAATGATGGAAAGACAGCAACACCAACACCCGTTTTCAAGGAAGGAGAGCGGCCACCAATTATATGCTTCAAATACGGATGGGAGGGACATATCAGTCCAAACTGCGTGATACAGTCCAATGAATATTATAATTGTGGAAAAGAAGGTCACCTAGCCCGATTTTGTCGTGCACTAAAGTCAAGTCCAGCTGGGACGGTGGCACCAAAGGCAGATACGAACAAAACAAAGTCGGTGGTTTCAAGAAGAGCGTTTTTGTGACTTCTCAAAAAGCGAGTAACCCGGACGAAGTTAGCACGGGTTAGTTAAATATAAACTCTTGCGAAGTCTATACCTTATTAGATACCGGTTCTACCCATTCTTTTATCTCTCTTGCTTACGCTCAACATTTAAATTTGACCCTAGAGAAGTTAGACTTTGACTTATTGATTAAAACTTCGTTAGTAGAAACCTTCGTTACCTCCACTGTTTATAAATCTTGTTGATTCAAATCGACACTTTCACGTTACCTGTCGATCTTATCTCTTTGAAAATACTTGCCCTTGATGTGATTTTAGGAATCGATTGGTTAACTACTCATCATGTTAAAATTGATTATTTTCGTAAAGTTGTTAGCTTTCATATTCCTAACCAACCTGTTATGCGAATTCAAGCAACCAAACCACTAAAGTCAATCATTGTTATATTAAGCCATAAGAAAAGAGCCTTTCGCTGGTGACTTCCTTGTGTGGAATGTACCGAAGCCGAACTTTTCGTAGGAGACGTTGTGAATAACGGTGGCAAGTTGATAGGTATTAATGTGACATACTATCCAAGTCTTGGATGAGAGTCACAGTTTTGAATGATATTTCTATTGTTAATAAATTTCCTGACGTTTTCTTGAAGACTTCCTAGCCTACCCCTAAAGCGTGAAATAGAATTTTGTATTGACCCCAGTACAAAACCCATTTCTTAAACCCTCAAATATTATCTTCACCCAAAATGAACGTATTATGCGCTAAAGATGTTGGCTCAAGCTGTTGAAGATTACGATTATACCATTCAATATCATCGTGGAAGAGCGAACGTGGTAGCTAACGCATTGAGTAGAAGATCGTATGCATTTACGAGTGCGATGTTGTTAACACAAAAACCCATTTCGTATAACTTACAAATGATGAAGATAGAGTTAAAGACGCTAAGGACCCACGTTGTGATATCAAATATACGAATAGAATCGACTTTAATCGATAAAGTTAAAGCCGTACAAGCTACATACTCAGAGCTGATGAATGTTAAGAAGAAGGTTCAAGAAGGCGTTATTCTAGAAACAAGAATCGATGAAGAGAGGAAATCTCAACCCTCAATTTTATTGGCCCATTTGAAATCCTTGATCGAGAAGGAACTGTGGCCTATAGACTCGTTTTACCGCCAAGTATGTCGCGTGTTCATAACATTTTTTTACGTATCGATGTTACGTAAATATGTGGACGACCCGAACCACATTATTGATTTAGAACTAGACGAGATAGCAGAAGATTTAATGTATGAGGAGATACGTGTTAAAATCTTAGATAAGAAGAATCGTATTCAACACTCAAAGGTTATACCTCAAGAGTTAGAATTTGAAATGAAGTCAAGATACTCATCTCTTCGGCATACCAGGTACGTACGTAAATTTTGAGGGCGAAATTTCATACGGAGGGGAGATTCTGAGACCCCAAATTTTATGAATAAAGATTTAAATTTCTCGAAATATTTTTTTTAAATATTATGGTATGGATTTGATATAATGTTATACTTGTGGGTAATATTTATAAATTTTGCAAAGTATGCAAGTTGTTATAAAATATTCGTTTGGTCGGGGAATATTCTTTTTGTCGAGAAATATCCGTACGACGACACAATCATTGGTAGACCCCACAACGGAAGTGTTGTCATAGTTAGAAAACAACAGAATTATCTTTTTATAAACATAACGACGAAAGTGTTACCGTTAAAACTGTTGAACTACCGGGTAGTAAAAGTATAGTAATACGCATGGTTGCATAGTAGCACACGGTATTGATTATTGATGCTTACGTAAGAAGTCACTCAGTTATACTCAATTATTGCTACAGTAATTGCTACATCATATCTCTCATATTATTGATTCAATTATTGTCACAGTATCATCTGTATAATATGTTATATTATTAAATCAATAATTGAGACGATAAAGTTATTCATATTATTATTTGTAATATTGACAATGTCTAGAAGTTCTGTCAAGGAGAGGTTTGGTCACCTAATTACGCGCCAATAAAGAGAAATCCCTATCAGAAAGCCCCCTCTTTCATGGAAACGACCTGGTTGTTAAATATTGTGACATGTAATATTAATGATGAATAAGTTCGTGTTGATTAAAGATGAAATTGATAGTTCCATTATGTGGGAATTATTAGTGTTAGTGAAAATCGACATTTATTTCGATAGTAATTAATAACTGGAGGTTATATTGATCAATCAGGTAATTAATCGGATAAATGAGTAATTAATTACTATTAATTCACATGCTTATAACCATTTTTTCACATGTGTGTACTATTGATTCACATTCTTGTACTATTAGGGGAGTTGGTGCAAGATTGATAATACTTGCGTGACTAAATTAAAAATAGAGGTATAGATGAAGGTACTATATTGTAATTATTTTTTCACATGATTAGAACTATTGAGTCACATGATTTACTATTGATTCACATGATTTACTATTAGGGGAGGTGGTGCAAGTTTGATAATACTTGCAGGACTAAATTAAAAATGAAGAAAACGAGGAAGGTATTATACTGTAATATTCTGAGCCCCAAAACGTGCAATTATCAAAACTATATTTTCCTATAAATAGAAGCTCATTCTTCCTTCATTTCTAACCAATTCACTAAAGCTATAGAGCAATTATTATAGAGAGAAATTATAGAGAGAAAGAAGAAGAGAAGTCTGCTACCTCACTATTCCAGTATTCAGTCTTCTTCTAAGGTAAGGAGTATTATTCTTTCGTATTCATGAAGAGAGTTATTTTCTTTCAATACTCGTAAGGGTTGTTATTCCATTCTTTATTATTATGTTGGAATAACCTGTCTATGCGAAGTACCACATACATGGTGAAATTCTTCTATTATTCCATTCTTTATTATTCTGTTGGAATAACCTGTCTGTGCGGTTTATCGCATGCCTGGTGAATTCTGTTGTTATTCCATTCTTTATTATTCTGTTAGAATATCCTGTCTGTGCGGATTACGCATAACCTGGTTCCATTCTTTATTATTCTGTTAGAATATCCTGTCTCTGCGGGTTACGCATGACCTGGTTCCATTCTTTATTATTCTGTTGGAATAACCTGTCTGTGCGGATTACGCACGCCTGGTGAATTCTTCTGTTATTCCATTCTTTATTATTCTGTTGGAATAACCTGTCTATGTGGATTACCGCATGCATGGTGAATGATCCTTCGTATTCATTCCTTATTAAATTGTGAAAATGATCTATCTACGTGGATTACCGCATGGCGGGTGAAAATCCATTTGCAGTTTCGTATACTCTATTATACTCGTATGAGATATCATTTCTTTTGTACTCGTCATGGAATATCATTTTTTTTAGTATTTTTCTTTTACGAGTTACTATTCACGGATTACTATTCACCCGATTACTATTCACTCTAGTATTATTCACTCGGGTATTTGGGGTACTTTTTGTGTCGAAGTACTATTCATGAGTTACTATTCACGGGTTACTATTCACCCAATAACTATTCACTCTAGTATTATTCACTAGGGTATTCGGGACACTTTTCGTGTCAGGATACTATTCACGGGGTACTATTCCTGAAGTACTATTCACGGGCTAAGATTCACCCGAAAAATATATTTCTTTTCTGTTCAAATTATTTTTGGTACATGAATATTATTCTTGAATTTTACTCCACAAAGAAGTACCATGTTGACAATTTGGACGTTATTGATTTCTGGATAAATTAAATTATAAATATTTAAAATTTATCTTGAACTTGTTTTATTGAATTATTATGTCATTGTCATCATCCTCATGCTTATATTATGATGAAAGTCATCTTTGGCATACGTGTAGATGGACTTGGTATGATTATGACCAGGGATTATTCGGTATAATCATGACCGTAATGTGACGATGATGTGGTGAAAGTCCTCATTGGCCTGTAGTTCATTTATGGACAGTTTTTGGTATGATTATGAATAGGGATTATTCGGTATAATCATGACCATTGATGAATACAGGAATATCATTGGCCCGTAGTGCATGGATAATTTATGGTCGTGATACTAATGAATATCCTTGGCCATAGTGCAGGGATGATGTGGTTTATTTATTAAGCTGAGTCTCAGCGATAAAGTTGATGAAAAACTTTTTAAATCATAGAAGATAGTAGATTTTATGCTCTACTTGACTCTTCTAATGGATTGCTTATTCCGCTGCAGTTATTGATCTAAAACTTGTTGTCTATTGTATTCTATAAGTTGTTATACTGTTGAAGGCTAAGGATAATTTATTCCGCATTATCTTAGTCATAATATTTTTTACTAGGCTAGTTGAGCTCACCCTTTCTTTCACTGTTCTCTTCAAGAAATGAGAATATAGCTGGGACTGGTCGGGAAACGGATTGACGGTCCAGATGGTTGTTTTAGTAGTCCTCACTATTCTATAAAATAGTGTGACAATAAATGTATTGAGGACTCCATTTGAGTTGAATACTGTCTAGAAGACAATATTCGTATTAAAACTCTCAATTTATGTTTTGTTGTATTTTACACGACAGTTGTATTATTAAGTTGTATTTGAATTTATGTACCATGTATTTGGCGACTCAAGATGGGTGATGTATACCTGTTTTGGGGGCGTCACATTTATTTTCTGAGATTTATTTGTATGTGAAACAGGAGAGGATATGCTTCTCAAGCTGGTGCAGTAGGAGGAGGTACAAGGGGTGGAGTGATGTCGAAGAAAGGAGGTGAAGAGGCGGCGTCCAAGTCTAATTCGTGGGTGCCAGATCCCGTCACCGGTTACTACCGATCGGAGAGTCATGCTAATGAGGTTGATGCGGCTGAGCTGCGGGAGATGCTCTTGGAGCAAAAAACTAGAAGGCACTAGAATATCTCAAACTTGCATGTCTCGGCTCTATTGATACGAAAGATTATTTGGGCTTTAAATTCTTTCCATGTTCAATTGTCTGTTATTGTTATTTCCTTTTTGGTACCTATCAATTCAGAAACAGTAGGTTAGAAATATGATCCTTCCGAGAGCAAGTACCAACGCAGAAATATGATATGTCGCCGCTCTGTTTTTGTAGTTTTTTCATAGTGCAGTTGGTAGCCAAACCTTCATACCAAGGTAACCAATTCTGTTTTATTAAGTTACCAATTTATTTTGAATGTAATGTAGTTGGTAGCCAAACTTTCAGACCAAGGTAACCAATTCATACTGCAGGTGTGGAGGTAGATTGGTTACCTTGGTATAAAAGTTTGGTTACCTTGGTACGAAGGTTTGGTTATCAATATTACATTACACATCACTCTCTTATCTCTCTATTTCATATGCAGTGTTTGTCAACGTTAGGATTTTTATTTGTCCCTTTTCTGTTCTTGTTAATGGCTTGATTTTAAATTTTTAATAAGTACAATGGGCCAATTGATTTTTTTTAAAGTACAGTGACTAATTGCTTAAAACACAACGACCACAGTGTGGTAAAGGTGTTTTTTTCCATATATAAATTATATTGCAGGAATGGGGAGATAAAGGCTGGTGATATATATTATAAATCTCTAATAGTAGTCTTTTATTTATAATTGCATATATACAGTAAGGATCAAGAGCATTCTCCTTAAATAGCATTCCTCCTTAAATAGCATTCTTTTATTAAAACTACGTCATTTTGGAGGGACGCGGTGGCATTTTTATAAATTCGCGGTGGCATTGTATTTACAAAAATTCCACCGCGTCCCTCCAAAACGACGTAGTTTTAATAAAAGAATGCTATTTAAGGAGGAATGCTATTTAAGGAGAATGCTCTTGATCCTGACCGATATATATACGGTTTTGTGAACAATATGGTTTACCACCTGTTGCTCCCTCTAGAAGAAAGCACCGGCATAATCACAAACATATTGAGTCACATAAAAGTCAAAAACGTCGTAAGAAGAAATATAATCAAGATGAAAATAATAAAAATAATCAAGATTCTTATTATAAGAAACCTAAGTCAACACATCGAAAATCAACTAAAAAATCAAAGAAATTTGATAAAAGTAAAATTGTCTGTCACAATTGTGGGCAGAAAGGGCACTTTAAAAGTAAATGTGGAGTTAAACAAAAGTTAGCCCAGCTGAATATCTCAAGAGAAGATACTGAACAATTGTTAGAGTTAATAAGAATTGAGAATAGCGTTAGTAACGAAGAAGTTTCTGATATTCCAGAATCTTCGAGTAGCAGCACTTGTAACAATGAATCAAATAGTGATAACGAAGTTACAGTATGTGTTGAGGATTGGAGTAACAACTGTTGCAAAAGATTAAATGTAATTACCAAAGAAGATGAAGAATGTTCTTTGTTTATTGACTTAATTAGCAAGATTACTGATCCAGATTTAAAAATTCAGTACACAAGACAATTAAAAGATTTATTAACAAAAGATAAGAAATTTACAAATAGGGTTCTTAAAGCCAAAGAGAAACCTATTTTTAGTCTTAATAAAACGCTTGAAAGATTTAAGTCCCCAATTAGAGAAGTCACTCTCCCTGAATTAAATCAAGAAGTTAATAAACTCAAAAGAGAAATTTCTAATTTAAAATTAGACGTTGCTAATTTGAGAAAAGAAATTGAAGATAAAAAATCTGACCTTCAGGTGCATGATTCCTCTTCCAGCGAAGAAGATCATGACATACCTGAATCTTCAGGTGTTAAAGAGGAGACTGATCTTTTCATTCAAGGTCTTTCTCTTAAAAGAATTAAAGATATCACCATCCAAAAATGGTATATCTTTATTAATTTAGTTATTGATAAAACTTTCTCGATACAACTTCCTGCCTTGGTTGATACTGGTGCAGATCTGAATTGTATTCAAGAAGGTCTTATCCCAACTAAGTATTATTAAAAAGACTAGTGAAAAGCTCAATTCAGCTAATGGTAGTCAAATGAAAATAAAATATAAATTACCTAAAGTTCATATCTGTCAGGACAATATGTGTTTTAAAACCTCATTTGTTTTAATTCACAATCTTACAAATAAAATCATTTTAGGGTTACCATTTATATACTTATTAAACCCATTCACTACCAATAATAAGGGATTAAGCTGTGAGCATTTAGGAAAGAAGATAACATTTAAATTTCTTATTAAACCAAATGAAAGAGATTTAAAATTTATTCAAGAAGAATCGATTTCTAAATCGGTAAATCTATTAAATTCCAAAGTTAACCAATTAAGCTTTTTAAAAGAAGAAATTAAATACAAACAAGTTGAAGAGCAACTTAAGAGTAAAAGAGTTCAAGAACAGGTTGTCAAATTAAAAAATTATTTACAAGATAATTTATGTTTTGATTCTCCCAACGCCTTCTGGCATAGGAAGAAGCATGTAGTCAGACTACCTTATGCTAAAGAATTTAAAGGACATTTAATTCCCACTAAAGCCAGACCAATTCAAATGAGTCATGAACAAATGAGTTATACAAAAAGGAAATCAATGATCTCCTTAGTAAAAGTTTAATTAGACATCGTAAATCACCATGGTCTTGTCCTGCTTTCTATGTTAACAATGAAGCAGAAAAGGAAAGAGGTGTTCCTCGCTTAGTTATCAATTACAAACCATTAAACAAGGTTTTAGAGTGGATTAGGTACCCTTTGCCCAATAAGGAAGATCTCTTTAGTAGGTTAAGCTCCTCCACAATCTTCAATAAATTTGACCATAAGTCAGGATTCTGGCAAGTTGCAATTCACCCAAAGGACAGATACAAGACAGCATTCACCACTCCGTTCGGTCATTACTAATGGAATGATCAGTCATTTGGACTAAAAAAATGCACCTAGTGAATTTCAGAATATTCTTAATAATATTTTGAATCCTTTCAGTCATTTTATTATTGTTTATATTGACGATATCCTTGTATTCTCCAAGACTATTGAAGAGCATATTAAGCATTTGAATTCGTTCTTCAAAATGGTTAAAACCAATGGTCTTGTTCTTTCACCTTCCAAGTGTAGTCTGTTTCTGACTAAAGTTAGGTTTCTCGGTCTTATCCTCTATCATGGACTCACGTGGCCAATTGACAGAGCTATTCAATTCGTCGACCGGTTCCCAGATAAGATTACCGACAAAACACAGCTACAGAGATTTTTGGGCTCGCTCAACTATATTGGCAAGTTCTACCAAAATCACAGGAAGATTTGTAAACCTCTATTTCAGCATTTACAAAGTAATCCACCTCCATGGACTAACGTTCATACTTCTGTCGTCCAACAAGTCAAAAAATATGTCAAGCTCTTGCCTTGCCTTGGCATCTCAAATGATTCAGCATTCAAAATAGTTGAAACTGATGCCTCCAACATTGGATTTGGTGGCATTCTCAAGCAAAAGTTAACTCCCACTTCCTCAAAACAAATTGTCCGATTTAATTCCGGCGCATGGAATCCTACACAGTTAAATTACAGTACTATTAAAAAAGAGATTTTATCACTTATTTTATGTATTAATAAATTTCAACGTGATCTACTTAATCAAAAAATTTCTAGTTAGAATAGATTGCAAATCAGCAAAATTCATTCTTGAAAAAGACGTTGAGAACATCACCTCTAAGCATTCGTTCGCTAGATGGCAAGCTCTCCTCAGTATTTTTGATTTTGATATTGAATATATTAAAGGTAGTAACAATTCAGTTCCTGATTTCCTCACGCATGAATTTATCAACACAGGTACTGTCACTACAACATGAGTTTACGAGGAGGATCATCTTCTCGTGGTCATGGCCGCTCTGCTGGCCCGGTCAATCAGTTAAAAGGAACTGTTGTTCCTTACCCAGTCAACCCAGTGACTCAGCCCAGTCAAATTACTATACTCCAGATTCTTGGGACGATCCCAAAGCCCTATTCATCGGCTCTTGCTAGTCAACCACAACCAATTGACCCATATGCTAATCAAACGAGGGCAACCTCATCCAAATCTAGTTATCCAGCCTCTGAATATCATGCTAAATATGACCAGCACCTATTTCACCTTGAGTTACACACGAAACCCAAAGATGACTTTATTAAACTTGTAACCCAGTATTTTCCTACTGGCTGACATTTCCTCCCATGGGCTTCTTATAAATCCCTTGCGTATTATAAGGACATCCTTCTTGAAACTAAGTCAGTATTCATCAAACCCATTTACGCTAATGATAATAAATCCAAACTTCTTTATCATTCGCTTTATATTAAACAGATCCTTAGTTTTTCTGATTGGGGAAATCATCCTTCAGATCTCAGGTCTCTCTCTAATCAAACTAGCTCTTATTGCTATTTTGATTATATTGAGGCATGGAATAAAATCATTCTTCACCAAAATGAAGATCATAGTCATTCGTGATTTTTCTAGTTCGACCACAAGTTCAAAAGTAAAATCCCAATGTGGTTCACCCTTTGGTGGACTAGGCTTGGTCTGTGTTATGAGATTCTTCCCGATCTTCTCAAAACTCAAGTTCGCCATTTTTCTAATCATGCTAAGTACAATCCAGTTTATGAAGGAGTTCCAGTTTTTCGTCTTTTCTGTAGTAAATATAAATTCTCGTGGATCCTTAAGTGGCAATACGAGATTTTGTCCCCTCAAGAAGTCACCATATTCCAGTCTCCGTCGTCCATCGGCATTAGGATAACTCAGACTGCTTTATCACCCATTGCCCATGTGTCTCGCCGTTTTTACATCAAATGGTGGCATAAATTCGGTGTCGATAGGATAGTTGGCCAAGTTCTAAAAGAATTTCCTCCTTCTCCTGTTCTGACCCCTCCAGTCACCATATCTCCCGCCATTGAGTCTTCTAGTAAATCATCCAAAAGGTCATCTGATAAATCTAAAGATAAATCAGTTGCCCCTCCCGATCCAATTGATATTTCTAATATTAATAGTTACTCTACCGCTCAGCTAAGGCTCCTTGCCGACGCTATTCATATGAGATTTGATCAGTTAGACGAAGATATTGAAGCCTCTGAACATGCTTCTTCACAGTCCAGAGAAGCTGAATTTAGTCAAAATGAAGAAGAAGACGAAGACAATTATGACCCCTATGGCACCATTAGTCTTCATGATGCTCAGGATCCCTTCGCCTGATAACCTTATTAATCTATCAAAGTGGATGTGGTAATGACAGCCATCATCACGCACCTGCTCCGGCAGCCTCAGTCACCAAGCACCTACTCCGGCAGCCTTAGTCAGCAGCATCTTCTGTTTTTCCACCAAAAACAGCTATCAGTCAGCTACCTGGCCCCACGACCACCACAAGTCAAAAGATGCAGCCTTCTTTTCCACCGAAAGCCGTGATTTACGTGGATATTGTCTAAAGTCGGCATCTATTTTACTTTTACCTTACTTTAGTAAATGTAATATGTTTCTTACTTGTACTTTTACCTCAGTCATTATAATAGTAACCATGTAACAGTTCTTTCCTTATTCTATAAAAGGAAACCGAACTTAGTTAGTGTTGTAGACTTCAAAAGATGCTAAGTTCCTTCTCAGTTGAATCTTTAGCCTCTACCGCTGTTAGCCTTTCTTTACCCCTCTTCTTCTAATGTTCTTAGTCAAGTAAACTTGTAAGTCATTTTATTTTCTGCACTTGTAAATAGTTCAAGTTATTAATAAATAAAACTTTTTTTATTTAGTAATTCAATTGTGTTTGAATGCGCTCTCTAGTTCTTCTCTCTTTAATTTTTCATTCCGCCCCAAATGGTATCAGAGCCAAGTTGTTGTTTGTTTCTAATTGATCCAGTAAGATCTATTTAATCAACTTTTCTTTTCTGATTTCAAAATTTTCTTCTTCTCATTATTCCAAAGTCACCCGAACTTTATGTAGTCCACCTAGTTCGCCGCAAACCTTTTGTAAGTCTCCATGTGTGAGTAGTGTCTGGTTTAAGAACATAGGTATGAGTCTTAATGATAGCCAAGGTACGAATGGAAGAATAATGCTTAAGAATTATTTTTGAAAGAACAAAAGATGAGTCGATTATTCAGATCTAGCTCTTCAGTTGGTAACCGGTCAGCTTTGCCTCCTGTTCCAGACATAGTTAACCAAGAAGAACATAGTTATGAAAACATAAGTCAAGTACTCCATAATTGGAACATACCCAGAGTTTCTCCTAGAGAAATTTATCAGTCAACCTTCTTAGATAACTTTAAAACTGATTATAATGTTAAAACAGTTGAAAAGGTTTATGCAATTAACAAAGAATATGAAAATTGTAGTCTTTTATCACCAGATGTTATTAAAAAACATAAAAAAAAGGTTATAATTTTATTCATATAGGTCTTGTTCAAGTTGCAGTCAAACCACTTAACATCAAAGGAATTAATTCATGTATCTACCTCTGTCTTAGAGACGCTAGAATTTTGAATTATTACCCCAGTATTATTGGAGCTATGGAATCAAGTCTGCATAATGGTCATATCCATTTCAATTGCTTTCCTGATTTCACCCTTAGCCTCAGTGATCAAAATTTATTAAAAGCTTTAACATTAAATATTAAAACTGCTGGTGAGATTACTCAAATGATTGAAGGATCTCAGCCTATTGCTTTGATTTACAGGATTTATTATATGACTATGAAGTCAAACTTGAATGTTCATGCTCTTAATAAAAGTCCTAAAGATCAAACAGTTTTAATTCAAAGCTCAACTAGTGATGCTAATGTCCAAATCCCGAGAACAATTCTCTGGAAGGATATTACTTTACCTAGTCAATGGACTTTACCAAATGAGTTACCACAGCAGCCTGTAGTTAACAATTTATTAAACATAGAAAATTTTAGACAGTTTTCAGACGGAACTGTTAAAATTAGTTTTGAACATACTAGAAATCCAGTCATAATAGAAGATATTTCAAGTTCATCAGCACCTTCAGTTATCCATACTCGAGGAGACACTGAAGTTCTTAGTAATAATCCTTCTATTAAAGACATTAAGCTTAAAGGAATCCTTAATCAAGGTCAAGCTAGTCACCCCTGTTACACCCAAAATGATCCCGTTGAAGAAGAAGGCTCTTCTTCTCTGACGTCTTCTGAGTTTCCCACTCAATCTGATTTTAATGCCCCCATACATAACCAATTAAGAGTTATAAAAAAGGATTTTGTATTAGATTGGGATAATTTAGTCGAAGATTTTAACTCTAAGTTTAATAAAGAAAAAAGACATCTATTCAGATCTAATCAGCCTACTGAAAAGGAAAGAGATAAGATAGTTAGTAGATGGAAAAGATTTATTAAAAATGAAGAAATAAACATTACCTTTTATGATTAGTATGAACAATACCAAGGAAAATGTAATGTTATTACTAAAACTCAGTGGGTTAAGGAAGATAAGTTAAAAACTACTTCTAGTCATCCTTCATTAGAGTCCATAGTTATTCCGGTAAAAGGTACTTCAGTCATTGCTAATCCCTTTAAAATTGCAGATAATATTAAAGATGATAAAAAAATAATTGAACAATTAAATTTAAGTAATCAATACCTAGCAACTGTTGGTAGACAGCTTGATAGAATTGAAGAAAAATTTGAAGAAACAGCTATTAAGAAGCCCGATTCAAAAATAGAACAACCTTTAATAAAACTACCAGAAAATAAGTATAAATTAGGTTTACCTAATAAAGATAATGAACTTACCAGTACTATTAATAAATTATTTAAAAAACTTAAAACTGAAGCTAGTACAAGTGGCACTATAGCTATTATTGATCAGGTAGAATCTGATAATGAAAGCAATAGTTCCTCTGATCACTCTAAAAATATTTCAGATCTTAATGAACAACTTAATAAATTAACTGTTAATAACACAAGTATTACCAGAAATTGGTACTCTAGACCTACTCCTCCGGATCTACAGTTCGAAGAGAGAAATCTAGATAAACAATTTTCTGTTTCATCTAATAAAATTTATGAATGGAATATTGATGGATTTAGTGAACAAGAAATTCTTAATAAATTAAATCACATGTCAATGGTAGCCAATAGCTATATTACTAAGTTCAACAATCTGTCTCAACCGGACATAGTTGAATTAATAGTTTAATACCCGAAAAAAAAATGATTTTGTTTCGAAACATATTAACTGTACTTTATCTTTTACTTGGGTTAGCTAGTCATTTATTTTGGGTCAAATTAGTTATTTAATTTTTGTGGGCTATTGTATTAATAAGCGTTGGGCAAATTAAATTGGTAAAATTGGGCTTTAAATTAAGTGGGTCTATTTTTTTTTAATTGTGTAAATTTTTTTTAAAATTCTATTAAAATTTTGGAGAGTTAATAAATATATTATATTAATTAATAAAATATGTGTTTAACTGAATAAATACTAAAACCTAATCTTCCTTGTATACGTCTAATACATATTGATTGAGGTTAGCGTACGAAAAGAGAAGCGGCGGCAGCTTTGATAGAAAGAAAAAGGGAATTGTCAAATTAAGTCTGTTACAAAGGTAATTAAACCTTTTATTGATTTGTTTTGCCGAGCATGTAAGCATTCATGAGCCGGATCTGTTTGGATTTTTGTGGGAAAGATTATTAAGTAACCATATTAGGTTAGTACCAATAAAGAAGAAGGAGTCTGACATTGAATTTCCGTGCATATATAGACATCAGAGGTAATCAGTTGTGTTGTTATGTCATTATATATATATATATATATATATATATATATATATATATATATATATATATATATTATTTTAATATGTATTTGATTATAAAACTTAAAAATCTAAATTGGTAAATCAAATTGAAGTTTCGTATATTAATTTAAATTAATTAATTTTGCCGACATAATTGTAAAAGTTCTTAATAAAGAAATTTAATAGTATTATGTTTTTAATGATTGGATTGTAATAAATTTTATTAAATTATTTAGATTGAACGGAGAGAGTCTAAACGAGTATTATTGGAATTTTGGGTATTACATTGCTTAATCTAGGTACGGATTCCGTACTCTTTCAGCGAGATTCTTTTGATTTTAGTTTGTTCGTTCGCTGTTCGTTTTGAAATTTAGTATTGCCTCCAATAATTGTTCCTTGTCAATTTATTTTGATAGTTTATCTTGGCGTCGATATTGGAACTCATATTTGTACTCTTTAGACTAGTGCATAATGTATAGAATTTAATTGGATATTCATAGAAATGTGCATGTTAATATAATTTTTGAGACATTGTATCGATGATCTATTTCAGTTTAATATGTACATATTAAAACCATTTGTGTTAATATTGTGTTGCATGTGTTGTGACATGATATTATTATTAGAATATATCGTAGGGTATACCTGAGCTAATACCACCTGTGGGGGTACCACAGGCATGTCCTCTTGGCACCGAGGCATGACACTTTCCGTGGCGGTGTGATCAGTCCGCGGCGTCTCCGTTTTGTGCTCCAGTGGGAGTTGGCCATTTGGTGATTTGTTATGGGAGGCGTATGGGTCGACCCTAGTTTTCTGTTCTGTTCTGTTCTGCGAATTGGTGATGTTTGTGCCAAACACACCTTCTGATTTTGCATGCATCTGGATTGCGCAGTCCGATGTGTGATTGCCTGTGTGGCATTATTTTGATTTCCTGTGTGGCATTCTTTGACTTGCCTGTTTGACAAGGTATATTACTATTTGTTTTGAGCTCGGTATGAAATAACCCCCAGCCATTTGATTTAGCCTATCATTTTGTTGTGTTAGTTTATTCATATAGTTCAGTTCATTTAATTGTGTTAGTTATTTCGTTTCATCATTCTTTTATTCTATATCCGTACTGGGCATTTGGCTCATGCTGTGTTTTTTCTTCCGACAGGTAATCAGGGGGATCAAGGGTAAGTGTGATGAGAGCTCCCTTCTATCCAATGGTTTTTATATATTTGGTTAGGTTATGAGACATTGATCTATTTAGAGTTGTAATAATTATTTCAGATTGTGGTTGGAGCCACTATTGCATTTATTATGGTTTGTCTTATGAGAGTTAATTATTATGAGACTATTCTTTTGTGGCTTTGAGCTTTGCTATTTAATTCATTAGT
This sequence comes from Panax notoginseng, assembly GCA_016801055.1. Taxonomy (NCBI): domain Eukaryota; kingdom Viridiplantae; phylum Streptophyta; class Magnoliopsida; order Apiales; family Araliaceae; genus Panax; species Panax notoginseng. The sequence continues at coordinate 115,387,108 of CM029021.1, read as the reverse complement.
TTTGTTATGTTTTGGGTAACCCCTCTTTTTATTTTGGAAAAGGGGTGTTACAGAGTTGGTATCAGAGCTTAGGTTCTTTCTTGTAGAAAACCTATTTAGGTTTGACTTGTGAGTTATGGGTAGACTTTCGGGTTAGGTTTTGTTCTGTTTGATTTTCTGTTCAGCTATCATATCATTTATATTCAAATCTGTCTCTAAATTGCTTTGTTATCTATTCATTGATCTCCTTGTTAGATGGCTCGTAGATCCGCCAGAGTTGCTGGGAGACGAGGCAACAATAGGGGAAGAGGTGAGGGTCAGCCCAATGAGCAACCTAATAATCAGATAAATGCTCAGTTGGCTACATTGGTGAATCAGGCAGTGAATCAGGCGTTACCTCAGTTGGTAGCACAGGTTGTACAGGCAATGCAGCAGCCGCCACCAGAAATTCCTGGGCAGGAGAACCCGAGAAATAATGGTCCACAGGCAAACGAAGAGGAAGTGAATGCAAATGGTATTGATCAGCAAGGTGATTCCAATGTATGTGTGGTTGGAAAGGTTTCAAAAGCAGAAACCACAGGCATTCAGTTCAGCTCCAACTCCAATTAATGCAGAGAATTGGATTGCCCACTTAGAGAAGATTTTCGATGTGTTGGGGTGCTCGGATAATCAGAAAGTGTTGCTAGCTGCCTACAAGCTGGAAGGGGATGCGCAGAGGTGGTGGAAAGTGTTGAAAACAACAAAGGGTAATGGTTATGTTGAGGCACTTAGCTGGGCAGAGTTTTGTGAGGTCTTTTATCAGCAGTACTTCCCAGCTGCTGATAAAGAGGCCTAAGCCAGAGAGTATCTGTCGATTCGGCAGAAAGATGATGAGTCCATCACGAACTTCATGACGAGGTTTACTAGGTTGGCAGGCTTTGCGGGAACCTCAGCAGGGACTGCAACAGAACAGGCAGAGAAGTTTAAGTGGAGGATTCATTATAGGTATCGACAACATCTCATTAACAACAAGTTTACAGACGTGTCAGCAGTGGCCAATGTAGCAAAGAATATTGAGATGGAGTGACAGGACTTTCGGTCTTCTAAACCGGAAGGGAGTCGAAAGAGGGACAGAGATGACCAGCAGGGTCAAACTTCGGGTCAGCACGAGAAGAATCAGGGTGGTCAGTGGAACAGGAACCGTGGTGGCCAACAGGGACAGTGGCGTGGCTAGAATCAGAACAGGGGTTATCAGCAGATGCCTCAGCAAGGGCAGAATCGTCAGCTGCAGCTACCTTGGAATGGTCAGAATCGTCAGCAGTGGCAGAATCGTCAGCAGGGGCAAAATCAGGGTCGTTATCCAGGACCAGCTGGTAGGGGTAACCCAAATCTTATCCCGATAGCTCCTTGTGCTACTTGTGGGGCTATTCTTCTGGGGAGGCAGTGTCATAGACTCACAGGTGCATGCTTCTTGTGTGGACAGATGGGTCATATTGCTAGGGATTGTACCGATCCACGCAGAAATGGTGGAGGTGGTGATACTGGTGGTAATGGAGGTCAGCATCAGGGTGGTCGAGTGTTTGCCTTGACATATAACCAGGCGTCAGGTGCACCAGGTACTGTTTCTGGTACTCTTTTAGTTGGCAATCGTGAGGCGTCTATTTTGTTTGATACGGGTCCTACTCATTCCGTGGTTGCTCAGTCTTTTGTTCGGTACCTGGGTGTGCCATCTCAGTTATTAGATTCTGTTATGTCTATTTCTACCCCGATGGGGACTTCTGTTGTTATTTCTGATTTGTATCGAGGGTGTCCGATAAGTTTTGGGGATAAGATCCGTAGCGTTAATCTTCTTTCGATGTTTATGCACGATTTTGATGTTATTCTTGGGATGGACTGGTTGGATAAACACCAAGCCACTATTGATTGTCAGGCGAAGAAGGTTATATTTGGAGATGTGAAGTCTCTGGTGTTCGTGTTTCAAGGTTCCCAGCCGAGTAGGGTGGTGAAGTTGATTTCAGCTTTGAAGGCTGGAAAGTTAGTAGCAAAGGGTTGTGAGGGGTATTTGGCGGTTGTGAAGGATACCTCTAAGGGTGAGTCCCGTATTGAGGATATTTCAATTGTTCGTGATTTTTTCGATGTGTTTCCTGAGGAGTTGTCAGAGTTGCCACCACAGCGGGAAGTAGAATTTTCTATTGAGTTTGTTCCTGGTGCGGAGCCTATCTCTAAGGCGCCGTATCGGATGGCACCATTGGAGTTGCAGAAGTTGAAAGAGCAGTTGCAGGAACTGTTAGATTGTGGTGTGATTCGCCCGAGTGTTTCGCCATGGGGTGCTCCGGTCTTATTTGTAAAGAAGAAGGATGGGTCTATGAGGCTGTGTATAGACTACAGAGAGTTGAACAAGATAACCATCAGGAATCGGTATCCATTGCCGAGGATTGATGACTTGTTTGACCAACTTCAAGGGGAAAAATATTTTTCGAAGATAGACTTGAGGTTGGGCTATCATCAGTTAAGGGTAAGGGATGAGGATATTGCTAAGACAGCTTTTCGCACTCGCTATAGGCATTACAAGTTTTTGGTGATGCCATTCGGGTTGACTAACGCTCCGGCGGTGTTTATGGATTTAATGAATCGGGTGTTCAGAGAGTACTTGGACCAATTTATTATTGTCTTTATTGATGACATTTTGGTTTACTCCAAGTCTAAGGAAGAGCATGAGGAGCATCTTTGCACAGTGTTGGAGATTTTGCAGAAAGAGAAGTTGTTTGCTAAATTCCCTAAATGCGAGTTTTGGTTGGAGCAGGTTGCATTTTTGGGACACGTTGTTTCTGCTGAGGGCATTAAGGTGGATCCTGCGAAGGTTGAGGCTATCACTAAATGGCCAAGACCTACTACGGTGACAGAGAATAGGAGTTTCTTGGGTTTGGCAGGGTATTATAGGCGGTTTGTGGAAGGCTTTTCCTTGCTTGCCTTTCCATTGACTCAGTTGATGAGAAAGGGCGTCAAGTTTGTGTGGAATGAGGAGCGTGAGAAAAGTTTTGAGGAGTTGAAGAAACGGCTTGTGACAGCTCCTATACTTGCATTGTCGTCGGGGACGGGAGGTTACCAAATGTATAGTAATGCTTCTAAGAAGGGTTTGGGGTGTGTTTTGATGCAACACGGTAAGGTGATCGCTTATGCTTCTAGGCAGCTTAAACCTTACGAAGTGAACTACCCCACACATGATTTGGAGTTGGCAGCTGTGATCTTTGCCTTAAAGATTTGGAGGCATTATTTGTATGGAGAGACTTGTGATATCTTCACCGATCACTAAAGTCTTAAATACATTTTCACTCAGAAAGAGCTCAATATGAGGCAGAGGCGTTGGTTGGAGCTTCTAAAGGATTATGATGCTAGAATTCAGTATCACCCGGGGAAGGCAAATGTGGTTGCAGATGCTCTTAGCCGAAAGAGTTCTGGGAGTGTAGCAGCCCTTATTAACTATTTAATCAACTTTTCTTCTCTGATTTCAAAATTTTCTTCTTCTCATTATTCCAAAGTCACCCGAACTGTCTGTAGTCCACCTAGTTCGTCGCAAACCTTTTGTAAGTCTTCAGGTGTGAGCCATGTCTGGTTTAAGAACATAGGTATGAGTCTTAATGATAGCCAAGGTATGAATGGAAGAATAATGCTTAAGAATTATTCTTGAAAGAATAAAAGATGAGTCGATTATTCAGATCTAGCTCTTCAGTTGGTAACCGGTCAGCTTTGCCTCCTGTTCCAGATATAGTTAACCAAGAAGAACATAGTTATGAAAACATAAGTCAAGTACTCCATAATTGGAACATACCCAGAGTTTCTCCTAGAGAAATTTATCAGTCAACCTTCTTAGATAACTTTAAAACAGATTATAATGTTAAAACAGTTGAAAAGGTTTATGCAATTAACAAAGAATATGAAAATTGTAGTCTTTTATCTTCAGATGTTATTAAAAAACAAAGAAAAAAGGGTTATAATTTTATTCATATAGGTCTTGTTCAAGTTGCAGTCAAACCACTTAACATCAAAGGAATTAATTCATGTATCTACCTCTGTCTTAGAGACGCTAGATTTTTGAATTATTACCCCAATATTATTGGAGCTATGGAATCAAGTCTGCATAATGGTCCTATCCATTTCAATTTCTTTCCTGATTTCACCCTTAGCCTCAGTTATCCATTTCAATTGCTTTCCTGATTTCACCCTTAGCCTCTGTGATCAAAATTTATTAAAAGCTTTAACATTAAATATTAAAACTGCTGGTGAGTTTACTCAAATGATTGAAGGATCTCAGCCTATTGCTTTGATTTACATGATTTATTATAAGACTATGAAGTTAAACTTGAATGTTCATACTCTTAATAAAAGTCCTAAAGATCAAACAGTTTTAATTCAAAGCTCAACTAGTGATGCTAATGTCCAAATCCCGAGAACAATTCTCTGGAAGGATATTACTTTACCTAGTTAATGGACTTTACCAAATGAGTTACCACAGCAGCCTGTAGTTAACAATTTATTAAACATAGAAAATATAAGACAGTTTTCAGACGGAACTGTTAAAATTAGTTTTGAACGTACTAGAAATCCAGTCATAATAGAAGATATTTCAAGTTCATCAGAACCTTCAGTTATCCATACTCGAAGAGACACTAAAGTTCTTAGTAATCCTTCAATTAAAGACATTAAGCTTAAAGGAATCCTTAATCAAGGTCAAGCTAGTCACCCTTGTTACACCCAGAATGATCCCGTTGAAGAAGAAGGCTCTTCTTCTCTGACGTCTTCTGAGTTTCCCACTCAATCTGATTTTAATGCCCCCATACATAACCAATTAAGAGTTACAAAAAAGGATTTTGTATTAGATTGGGATAATTTAGTCGAAGATTTTAACTCTAAGTCTAATAAAGAAAAAGACATCTATTCAGATATAATCACCCTACTGAAAAGGAAAGAGATAAGATAGTTAATAGATGGAAAAGATTTATTAAAAATGAAGAAATAAACATTACCTTTTATGATTGGTATGAACAATACCAAGGAAAATGTAATGTTATTACTAAAACTTAGTGGGTTAAGGAAGATAAGTCAAAAACTACTTCTAGTCATCCTCCGTTAGAGTCCATAGTTATTCCGGTAAAAGGTACTTCAGTCATTGCTAGTCCATTTAAAATTGCAGATAATATTAAAGATGATAAAAAAATAATTGAACAATTAAATTTTAGTAATCAATACCTAGCAACTGTTGGTAGACAGCTTGATAGAATTGAAGAAAAATTTGAAGAAACGGCTATTAAGAAGCCCGATTCAAAAATAGAACAACCTTTAATAAAACTACCAGAAAATAGGTATAAATTAGGTTTACCTAATAAAGATAATGAACTTACCAGTACTATTGATAAATTATTTAAAAAACTTAAAACTGAAGCTAGTACAAGTGGCACTATAGCTATTATTGATCAGGTAAAATCTGATAATGAAAGCAATAGTTCCTCTGATCACTCTAAAAATATTTCAGATCTTAATGAACAACTTAATAAATTAAATGTTAATAACACAAGTATTACCAGAAATTGGTACTCTAGACCTACTCCTCCGGATCTACAGTTCGAAGAGAGAAATCTAGATAAACAATTTTTTGTTTCATCTAATAAAATTTATGAATGGAATATTGATGGATTTAGTGAACAAGAAATTCTTAATAAATTAAATTACATGTCAATGGTAGCCAATAGCTATATTACTAAGTTCAACAATCTATCTCAACCGGACATAGTTGAATTAATATCTAGTGGATTCACTGGTATTCTTAGATCTTGGTGGGAAAAACATCTCACAGAAAACTCTTGAATATCAATTCTTCATGCTATCCAACGTGATGATGACGGCAATCCCATCTTTGATGAAGATGCTGGTATTTGCCCGCCAGACGGAGTTAATACTTTAATTTTCACCATTATTAAACATTTTGTTGGAACTCCTAGTAACATCACTAAAAGAATTTATGACCAATTAAGTAACCTCACATGTCCCACTCTAAGTGATTTTAGATGGTACAAAGATGTATTTACGTCACGAGTTATGATGCGCAATGATAGTAATAAACCATTCTGGAAAGAAAAATTCGTCAATGGTTTACCTTCCTTGTTTGCACATAAAGTTAGAGAAGAATTGAGTAAAAATTTAGGATATATTGATTATGATAATTTAACCTACGGTGATATTATTAGTTATATTCAAAAAATTGGATTAAAAATGTGTATTGATTTCAAATTAGCTAAACAAGCTGGTAAAGACAAGAGTAAAGCTAAATATGAGTTAGGAACGTTTTATGAACAATATGGTTTACCACCTGTTGCTCCCTCTAGAAGAAAGCACCGGCATAATCACAAATATTTTGAGTCACATAAAAGTCACAATCGTCGTAAGAAGAAATCTAATCAAGATAAAAATAATAAAAATAATCAAGATTCTTATTATAAGAAACCTAAGTCAACACACCGAAAATAAACTAAAAAATCAAAGAAATTTGATAAAAGTAAAATTGTCTGTCACAATTGTGGGCAGAAAGGGCACTTTAAAAGTGAATGTAGAGTTAAACAAAAGTTAGCCCAGCTGAATATCTCAACAGAAGATACTGAACAATTGTTAGAGTCAATAAGAATTGAGAATAGCGTTAGTAACGAAGAAGCTTCTGATATTCCAGAATCTTCGAGTAGCAGCACTTGTAACAATGAATCAAATAGTGATAACGAAGTTACAGTATGTACTGAGGATTGCAGTAACAACTATTGCAAAAGATTAAATGTAATTACCAAAGAAGATGAAGAATGTTCTTTGTTAATTGACTTAATTAGCAAGATTACTGATCTAGATTTAAAAATTCAGTACACAAGACAATTAAAAGATTTATTAACAAAAGATAAGAAAGTTACAGATAGGGTTCTTAAAGCCAAAGAGAAACCTATTTTTTGTCTTAATAAAACGCTTGAAAGATTTAAGTCCCCAATTAGAGAAGTCACTCTCCCTGAATTAAATCAAGAAGTTAATAAACTCAAAAGAGAAATTTCTAATTTAAAATTAGACGTTGCTAATTTGAGAAAAGAAATTGAAGATAAAAAATCTGACCTTCAGGTGCATGATTCCTCTTCTAGCGAAGAAGATCATGACATACCTGAATCTTCAGGTGTTAAAGAGGAGACTGATCTTTTCATTCAAGGTCTTTCTCTTAAAAGAATTAAAGATATCACCATCCAAAAATGGTATATCTCTATTAATTTAGTTATTGATAAAACTTTCTCGATACAACTTCCTACCTTGGTTGATACTGGTGCAGATCTGAATTGTATTCAAGAAGGTCTTATCCCAACTAAGTATTATTAAAAAGACTAGTGAAAAGCTCAATTCAGCTAATGGTAGTCAAATGGAAATAAAATATAAATTACCTAAAGTTCATATCTGTCAGGACAATATGTGTTTTAAAACCTCATTTGTTTTAATTCGCAATCTTACAGATAAAATCATTTTAGGGTTACCATTTATATACTTATTAAACCCATTCACTACCAATAATGAGGGATTAAGCTGTGAGCATTTAGGAAAGAAGATAATATTTAAATTTCTTATTAAACCAAATGAAAGAGATTTAAAATTTATTCAAGAAGAATCGATTTCTAAATCGGTAAATCTATTAAATTCCAAAGTTAACCAATTAAGCTTTTTAAAAGAAGAAATTAAATACAAACAAGTTGAAGAGCAACTTAAGATTAAGAGTAAAAGAGTTCAAGAACAGGTTGTCAAATTAAAAAATTATTTACAAGATAATTTATGTTTTGATTCTCCCATCGCCTTCTGGCATAGGGAGAAGCATGTAGTCAGACTACCTTATGCTAAAGAATTTAAAGAACATTTAATTCCCACTAAAGCCAGACCAATTCAAATGAGTCATGAACAAATGGAATTATGCAAAAAGGAAATCAATGATCTCCTTAGTAAAGGTTTAATTAGACATAGTAAATCACCATGGTCTTGTCCTGCTTTCTATGTTAACAATGAAGCAAAAAAGGAAATAGGTGTTCCTCGCTTAGTTATCAATTACAAACCATTAAACAAGGTTTTAGAGTGGATTAGGTACCCTTTACCCAATAACGAAGATCTCCTTAGTAGGTTAAGCTCCTCCACAATCTTCAGTAAATTTGACCATAAGTTAGGATTCTGGCAAGTTTCTATTCACCGAAAGGACTGATAAAAGACAGCATTCACCACTCCGTTCGGTCATTACGAATGAAATGTTCAGTCATTTGGACTAAAAAATGCACCTAGTGAATTTCAGAATATTCTTAATAATATTTTGAATCCTTTCAGTCATTTTATTATTGTTTATATTGACGATATCCTTGTATTCTCCAAGACTATTGAAGAGCATATTAAGCATTTGAATTCGTTCTTCAAAACGGTTAAAACCAATGGTCTTGTTCTTTCACCTTCCAAGTGTAGTCTGTTTCTGACTAAAGTCAGGTTTCTTGATCTTATCCTCTATCATGGACTCACGCGGCCAATTGACAGAGCTATTCAATTCACCGACCGGTTCCCAGATAAGATTATCGACAAAACACAGCTACAGAGATTTTTAGGCTCGGTCAACTATATTGGCAAGTTCTACCAAAATCTCAGGAAGATTTGTAAACCTCTATTTTAGCGTTTACAAAGTAATCCACCTCCATGGACTGACGTTCATACTTCTGTCGTCCAACAAGTTAAAAAATATGTTAAGGTCTTGCCTTGCCTTGGCATCTCAAATGATTCAGCATTCAATATAGTTGAAACTGATGCCTCCGACATTGGATTCGGTGGCATTCTCAAACAAAAGTTAACTCCCACTTCCTCAGAACAAATTGTCCGATTTCATTCCGGCGCATGGAATCCTACACAGTTAAATTACAGTACTATTAAAAAAGAGATTTTATCACTTGTTTTATGTATTAATAAATTTCAACGTGATCTACTTAATCAAAAAATTTCTAGTTAGAATAGATTGCAAATCAGCAAAATTCATTCTTGAAAAAGACGTTGAGAACATCGCCTCTAAGCATTCGTTCGCTAGATGGCAAGCTCTCCTCAGTATTTTTGATTTTGATATTGAATATATTAAAGGTAGTAACAATTCAGTTCCTGATTTTTCTCACGCGTGAATTCATCAACACAGGTACTGTCACTACAACATGAGTTTACGAGGAGGATCATCTTCTCGTGGTCATGGCCGCTCTGCTGGCCCGGTCAATCAGTTAAAAGGAACTGTTGTTCCTTACCCAGTCAACCCAGTGACTCAGCTCAGTCAAATTACTAAACTCCAGATTCTTGGGACGATCCCAAAGCCCTATTCATCGGCTCTTGCGAGTCAACCGCAGCCAATTAACCATATGCTAATCAAACGAGGGCCACCTCATCCAAATCTAGTTATCCAGCCTCTGAATATCATGCTAAATATGACCATCACCTATTTCACCTTGAGTTACACATGAAACCCAAAGATGACCCCATTAAACTTGCAGCCCAGTATTTTTCTACTGGCTGGCATTTCCTCCCATGGGCTCCTTTTAAATCCCTTGCGTATTATAAGGACATCCTTCTTAAAACTGAGTCAGTATTCATCAAACCCATTTATGCTAATGATAATAAGTCCAAACTTCTTTATCATTCGCTTTATATTAAACAGATCCTCAGTTTTTTTGATTGGGGAAATCATCCTTCAGATCTCAGGTCTCTATCTAATCAAACTAGCTCTTATTGCTATTTTGATTTTATTGAGGCATGGAATAAAATCATTCTTCACCAAAATGAAGATCATAGTCATTCGTGATTTTTCCAGTTCGACCACAAGTTCAAAAGCAAAATCCCAATGTGGTTCACCCTTTGGTGGACTAGGCTTGGTCTGTGTTATGAGATTCTTCCCGATCTTCTCAAAACACAAGTTCCCCATTTTTTTAATCATGCTAAGTACAATCTAGTTTATGAAGGAGTTCTAGTTTTCCTTCTTTTCTGTAGTAAATATAAAATCCCGTGGATCCTTAAGTGGCAATACGAGATTTTGTCCCCTCAAGAAGTCACCATATTCCAGTCTCCGTCGTCCATCGGCATTAGGACAGCTCAGACTGCTTTATCACCCATTGCCCATGTGTCTCGCCGTTTTTACATCAAATGGTGGGATAAATTCAGTGGCGATAGGATAGTTGGCCAAGTTCAAAAAGAATTTCCTCCTTCTCCTGTTCTGACCCCTCAGTCACCATATCTCCCGCCATTGAGTCTTCCAATAAATCATCCAAAAGGTCATCTGATAAATCTAAAGATAAATCAGTTGCCCCTCCCAATCCAATAGATATTTCTAATATTAATAGTTACTCTACAGCTCAGCTAAGGCTCCTTGCTGATGCTATTCATATGAGATTTGATCAGTTAGACGAAGATATTGAAGCCTCTGAACATGCTTCTTCACAGTCCAGAGAAGCTGAATTTAGACAAAATGAAGAAGAAGACAAAGACAATTGTGACCCCTATGGCACCATTAGTCTTCAAGATGCTCAGGATCCCTTCGCCTGATCACCTTATTAATCAATCAAAGTGGATGTGGTAATGACAGCCATCATCACACAACTGCTCTGGCAGCCTCAGTCAGCAAGCACCTGATCCGGCAGCCTTATTCAGCAGCATCTTTTGTTTTTCCACCAAAAGCAGTTATCAGTCAGCTACCTGGCCCCACGGCCACCACAAGTCAAAAGAAGCAGCCTTCTTTTCCACCGAAAGGCATGATTTATGCGGATTTTGTCTAAAGTCGGCATCTATTTTACTTTTACCTTACTTTAGTAAATGTAATATGTTTCTTACTTGTACTTTTACCGCAGTCATTATAATAGTAACCATGTAATAGTTCTTTCCTTATTCAATAAAAGAAAATCAAACTTAGTTAGTGAGGCAGACTTCAAAAGACGTTGAGTTCCTTCTCAGTCGAATCTTTAGCCTACCGTTGTTAGCCTTTCTTTACCCCTCTTCTTCTAATGTTCTTAGTCAAGTAAACTTGTAAGTCATTTTATTTTCTGCACTTGTAAATACTTGTAAATAGTTCAAGTTATTAATAAATAAAACTATTTTTATTTAGTAATTCAATTGTAAAACTGTCAAATATGTCAAATAGTAATTTGGCCAAATGGTTTCAAAAATTTTGAAGATTTTAACCATTATTTCGGTGAAAAATTTTTTCTCTCCTTCTTTATGAACCAAATTTTTGGGGCTGAAAGGGTTATTTCCTGAATAAAAATTTTGAGGTAGAAATGTATGGGGATGGTGATCAATCTGAGAAGATGATCAACAACACCCTCCGGCGTCTGCACCAGTAGAAGACGAACCTCAACAGTTATCAACAGCGATGGCCCCAACCATCATCAGCTTTCGGCAAAAGCAAGAAGCAGTCAACGACAGTGTCTGCGTCAATCAGCCGAAAGTAAAGTAAAAGAATAACTTTTACTTTTACTTTAAGTTAAATGTTTTTTACTTTTACCTTAGTAAATTTAAATGTAAAAGTAAAGTAAAATATTTCTTACTTTGTACTTATACTTTAGTAAATTACTTTTCCTTTAGTTAATGTAATAGTGATTCCTGCGTGAATCAAATAGTAATTTACTTTTCAGTTTTCTATTTAAGTAACTCGAAGTGTTAGAGTTACTTAGGATTTTCTTTTGTAAGAAAACCTCACCTGAGGTCCTCACTCCCTTCTCTCTAGAGTTAGCCAAAGAAGAAGCTTTCAGCTTCCTTCTTCTCTCCTTTCTCAAATGTTTATAAATAAAAGAAAGAGATTACTTTACCGATTTACCGGTCGTCTTCTCCTTCTCCATCTAACTAGAAGAAGGAAGCTGAAAGCTTCTTCTTCAGCTAACTCTAGAAAGAAGGCGGAGAGAAGGGAAAGAGGACCTCAGGTGGGGTTTTCTTACAAAAGAAAAGCCTAAGTAACTCTAGCACTTCGAGTTACTTAAATAGAAAATTGAAAAGTAAATTAATATTTGATTCACGCAGGAATCACTATTACATTAACTGAAGTAAAAGTAATTTGCTAAAGTAAAAGTACAAAGCAAGAAACATTTTACTTTACTTTTACATTTACATTTACTAAGATAAAAGTAAAAAATATTTCACTTAAAGTAAAAGTAAAAGTTATTCTTTTACTTTACTTTCGGCTGATTGACGCAGACACTGTCGTTGACTGCTTATTGGTTTTGCCGAAAGCTGATGATGGCTGGGGCCATCACTGTTGATAACTGTTGAGGTCCGTCTTCTGCTGGTGCAGACGCCGGAGGGTGATGTTGATCATCTTCTCAGATGGATCACCATCCCCATACATTTCCACCTCAAAATTTTTATCCAGGATTCAACCCTTTCACCCATAAAAATTTGGTTTATAAAAAGAGAGGGAAAAAATTTTCACCGAAAAATTTGGTCAAAATCTTCAAAATTTCTTTAATTTTGTAAAAAATATTTGTTTAAAAACAAATCAGATGAAATTTGAAACAAAGGATCACTCGATTGGTCCTGATCTGTCAGTGAAATCGATCTAAACAGAAGACTCCTTTGTTAACTGTTTAAACAAAAATTCTTTCTTTTGTCATTCCGCTTAAACTCGAACCGTTCTTGCTTAAGTAAACTCATACCGTAAAATCTAATGATACCCTTAGCCTAAACTGCTCCCAACCGTGGCGACTTACAACGGCATAACGGGTCTTATGGCGATCTTAGGTGGTTTACAGCAAGTTAGGCGATTAAAAGTGGAGCAAAAGAAATAAAAGTTTGAAGAAACATTTAAAAATAAGATCTAACCGTTTTTAATCGAAACCACTAACAAAATCAAGAACCAATCGTGTGGCTCTGATACCATATAACAGCGGATAAGTTTTTATACTTAAAACTTAAACAGAAAAAGAAAAGATTAAGAAGACAACCGGTGAATCGGTAAAGTAATCTCTTTCTTTTATTTATAAACATTTGAGGAAGGGATTACATTTATCCTAGACTAAAATGTTTAAGGGAAGATCGAAGTACGAATGACTTCTTCTTCTCCATCTAACTAGAAGAAGGAAGCTGAAAGCTTCTTCTTTAGCTAACTCTAGAGAGAAGGCGGAGAGAAGGGAGAGAGGACCTCAGGTGAGGTTTTCTTACAAAAGAAAAGCCTGAGTAACTCTAACACTTCGAGTTACTTAAATAGAAAACTGAAAAGTAAATTACTATTTGATTCACGCGGGAATCACTATTACATTAACTGAAGTAAAAGTAATTTACTAAAGTAAAAGTACAAAGTAAGAAACATTTTACTTTACTTTTACATTTACATTTACTAAGGTAAAAGTAAAAAACATTTAACTTAAAGTAAAAGTAAAAGTTATTCTTTTACTTTACTTTCGGCTGATTGACGCAGACACTGTCGTTGACTGCTTATTGCTTTTGCCGAAAGCTGATGATGGCTGGGGCCATCACTGTTGATAACTGTTGAGGTCCGTCTTCTGCTGGTGCAGACGCCGGAGGGTGCTGTTGATCATCTTCTCAGATGGATCACCATCCCCATACATTTCCACCTCAAAATTTTTATCCAGGATTCAACCCTTTCACCCTTAAAAATTTGGTTTATAAAAAGAGAGGGAAAAAATTTTCACCAAAAAATTTGGTCAAAATCTTCAAAATTTCTTTAATTTTGTAAAAAATATTTGTTTAAAAACAAATCAGATGAAATTCGAAACAAAGGATCACTCGATTGGTCCTGATCTGTCAGTGAAATCGATCTAAACAGAAGACTCCTTTGTTAACTGTTTAAACAAAAATTCTTTCTTTTGTCATTTCACTTAAACTCGAACCGTTCTTGCTTAAGTAAACTCATACCGTAAAATCTAATGATACCCTTAGCCTAAACTGCTCCCAACCGTGGAGACTTACAATGGCATAACGGGTCTTATGGCGATCTTAGGTGGTTTACAGCAAGTTAGGCGATTAAAAGTGGAGCAAAAGAAATAAAAGTTTGAAGAAACATTTAAAAATAAGATCTAACCGTTTTTAATCGAAACCACTAACAAAATCAAGAACCAATCGTGTGGCTCTGATACCATATAACAGCGAATAAGTTTTTATACTTACAACTTAAACAGAAAAAGAAAAGATTAAGAAGACAACCGGTGAATCGATAAAGTAATCTCTTTCTTTTATTTATAAACATTTGAGGAAGGGATTACATTTATCCTAGACTAAAATGTTTAAGGGAAGATCGAAGTACGAATGACTTCTTTTTTTCCATCTAACTAGAAGAAGGAAGCTGAAAGCTTCTTCTTCAGCTAACTCTGGAGAGAAGGCAGAGAGAAGGGAGAGAGGACCTCAGGTGAGGTTTTCTTACAAAAGAAAAGCCTGAGTAACTCTAACACTTCGAGTTACTTAAATAGAAAACTGAAAAGTAAATTACTATTTGATTCACGCAGGAATCACTATTACATTAACTGAAGTAAAAGTAATTTACTAAAGTAAAAGTACAAAGTAAGAAACATTTTACTTTACTTTTACATTTACATTTACTAAGGTAAAAGTAAAAAACATTTAACTTAAAGTAAAAGTAAAAGTTATTCTTTTACTTTACTTTCGGCTGATTGACGCAGACGCTGTCGTTGACTGCTTCTTGCTTTTGCCGAAAGCTGATGATGGATGGGGCCATCAGTGTTGATAACTGTTGAGGTCCGTCTTCTGCTGGTGCAGACGCTGGAGGGTGATGTTGATCATCTTCTCAGATGGATCACCATCCCCATACATTTTTACCTCAAAATTTTTATCAAGGATTCAACCCTTTCACCCCCAAAAATTTGGTTTATAAAAAGGGAGAGAAAATTTTTTCACCGAAAAATTTGGTCAAAATCTTCAAAATTTATTTAATTTTGTAAAAAAATTTTGTTTAAAAACAAATCAGATGAAATCTGAAACAAAGGATCACTCGATTGGTCCTGATCTGTCAGTGAAATCGATCTAAACAGAAGACTGATAAGTGGTATTCTTACCTACTTATTGAATACCAATCCATGCGAATTGTGTCCATCTCAAGTACATTTTATTGTGTTTTAGTTGCATTTCACATTACTTTGCATTGCATTTATTTAAAACTCCTTTTGGTGAATAAGTGTAGGAATTGGCTTAATTTTGGTGGTATTAGAGGCACAGGCTAATGGATGCGTGAAGGCAAGTCACAACGCAAGGATGAGCATGGCATGGAGGGACAATGAAGCATGGAGACCAAGCAAGCAAGAGAATCAAGCATGAATGAACAAGCAGCAGTAACAGCATGACAAAACCAGAACTAGAAACTGCAGAGCACAAGCTGCGCGGCCGCGCGGCAGGACAAGCTTAGACTCCCGCACCCGCTCGAGTACCTGGCTAACCAATGAGAACCTACTGCAAGTTGAGTGACCGCGAGGGAAGAGACGCACGCCCGCGAGATAGAAGATGCGCGCCTGCGTGAGAGGCCGGCTGGACTGGATGTACACACTGCAAGTTTCGCGCCCGCGAGACTGAGAAGTTATAGAGGCGCGCGGCCGCGCGCGATGCTGATGCTGTAATTTTGTTTTATTTTTAATTATTAATTAAATGATGTGTAATTGGTTTTTAAACAATTCTGACTGGTGTCAGACATATACTTGATAACTTTTACGTATTTTTCATCGAAAAAATTAGGGTTTACACCTTGGGAGAGATTCCAACGTAGAGCGAAACCATAACGTCTACTTCTCTACTTCTTATTGGAATTCTCTATCATTGTGGATTTTGATTATTATCTATTGTATTTTTATGAGGATTTAATAGTTGATCATTGGTTTCCATTCAGCGATTGGGTTTGATTGTTCTATCTTTCATCTTTCAATTGTCAATTATTGACCATGTTTAGAGTTGATCCCATAATGGCTTTTGGTTCAGTCATGAACTAAACTCCATTATGGGATTCTAACGGATTTGAATATGTAGTTTGATTGCATGCTTAAATGATGGGTTGTTTTACATATCATATGGGATATCTGTCATGATTGTTTTGCATGTATGAATGCTTGATCATCATTCGTCTCAGTATTTGTATGGAATTGACAATGAACATGCAAATATAGACTGTAATCATGATAGTATACGTATATGGGGCTATGTTATATGGCTTATATATTTCGTGAACCAGATAGACATATACTGTTTCACCGTATAAGTTAGAATAAGGGCTTGAACTTAAAATCAATATAGTTGCAATTTCACATAGACATATAGTGATGTTGGTTATAATGATGATTACATAGAGTCTATCATCTGTGGATGCTATGTAAGTAGGTCTTAGTGCATTGAAAAATGGCTAATACTCTTTTAGTGCTCTTGGCCACTTTCCTGTGATATGTGAACAAGTCATGCATGATAGTGGTGATTGAATGAAGTATGAAATGAAGTTAGGATCCCATTAGTTCCAATATCATTTATTCCATCGTTATTATTGTTTTAGTTGTTATTTGATGTTCAAGAATAAACCACGTTTAATCATTAGTTTAAGCATATAAATATAGTGATTCAATTAATGAATAATAATCTTAGTTAAACAACTTTCTCTGTGGGATCGATACTTTACTTGCTCTGTATTACTTGTTGACGCATGTATGCTTGCATAAGTTAGAGCTCTTTTTGTTAAGACTGAAAAAGAGGCAACAAGTTTTTGGCACTGTTGTCGGGGAAAGGCGTTTAATTTAGTATTATTATCATTAGTTTTAACCTATATTGTATGACTTAGACAATTCTAGTCTTATCTCATTTCAGTTTTTTATTTTTGTTTCAGGAATTTGAATAAATTTGTATGCGCACACGGTCAACCAACCCCGATTTAACACCTGTTCAGGATAATATAAACGGGAGAGGTTGGAAAGCGAGTGTTCGTAGAAATTTACAAGAACAGTTGGAAAACACGACAGCTAACATGGCAGCTGAGGCACAAGGAGAAGAGCAAAGAGAGGAGCATAGGGCTCTGAAGGAGTATTCCATGCCCAATATTAATGGACTACAGTCTAGCATAGTCAGACCAACAATAGCAGCAAACATATTCGAGATAAAAACTGGCACTATTCAAATGGTGCAAAATATAGTTCAGTTTGGGGGTGCTGCTACAGATGATCCGAATGAACACCTATTAAGTTTCATCGAAATTTATGATACATTCCGATACAATGGTGTGACGGAGGATGCTATTTGACTAAGGTTGTTCCCATTTTTATTGAGGGATAAAGCAAAGAGTTGGCTGCATTCTCTGCCTGCAGGATCTATAACTACATGGGAGGATTTAGCACGGAAATTTTTAGCTAAGTTTTTCCCAATGGCGAAGACTGTGAAGATGAGGACAGCTATCTCTCAGTTTGAACAACAACAGGGCGAGTCATTATATGAAGCATGGGAGAGATACAAAGAAATTTTGAGAAAGTACCCACATCACGGTATGCCAGATTGGATGGTAATCAACACGTTTTATAATGGATTGGGATGGCAGTCGAGACCAATCGTAGATGCAGCTGCAGGAGGGACACTATGGGTAAAGAACTATGAGGAAGCCTATGACCTTATCAAGATAATGGCATCGAATGATTTTCAGAATCCTACATCCCGAATGCCACACACCAAAGTTGCAGGTGTATTGGAGGTTGATGCTATTACTCAGTTGTCAGCACAGATGGCAGCCATGGCAAAGAAGATAGATACTTTAGCAGAAGGAAAAGTAAAGATGGTTGCCTTCATATGTGAGATTTGTGCGGGGTCACACTCGACGGATCAATGTGTTATCAGCTCAGAATCAATGCAGTATGTGAGCAACTATAGAAAAGACCAAGGTCAATTTTAGAACACATACCACCCCAACAACAGAACTCATCCAAATTTTAGTTGGTCGAATAATCAAGGGAATCAGCAGACTCAGTTTCAACCAAATAATCAATTTCAGGCGCAACCAGCGCAGCCGCAATTTAATCCTAGACCACCCTTTCCGCCAGGATTTTCTCAACATCAATAGCAACATCACGCTCCAGCTGCACCTCAGCAAGAAAAGAAATCAGAAGTGGAGAAGATGATGATGAAATACATGGCAAACACAGAAGTTATGATCAAGAGCCAAGCAGTGGCTATAAAGAATCTGGAAACTCAAATGGGGCAGATGGCGAACACGCTTACTAACAGGCCCCAGGGTTCATTGCCAAGTAATACGGAGACAAATCCAACAAGAGAAGGGAAGGAACAGTGTCAAGCGATCACATTGAGATCTGGGAAAGATCTGTCAGCTACTGTAAGTCAACCGCCCGCGCGAGACTGCACTGAGGAGGACGCGCGGCAGCGCGAGGCAGAAGAACCAGCTATTGAGAAAGAAAATTTGGAGAAATCTGAGGTTCAGCAGGAAGAGGCTGAGAAAGCAAATTCAGAGGAGAAACTTGAGAGTCCATTACCACCAATTCACATTCAAGTTCCGTATCCGCAGAGATTAAACAAGAAAACAGAAGATAAACAGTTCAGCAAGTTTTTGGAGGTATTCAAAAAGCTGCAGATTAACATACCGTTCGCCAAGGCCTTGGAACAAATGCCCAGCTACGCCAAGTTTATGAAAGGTATATTGTTAAGGAAGAGAAGATTAGATGAGTTCAAATTAGTAACCTTGACAGAGGAATGCAGTGCAGTGCTCAAACAGAAATTACCTCCAAAGCTGAAGGATCCGGGAAGCTTCACAATTCCATTGGAAATATGAACTTTAGTAAGTGTTTATGTGATCTTGGGCCAAGTATAAATTTGATGCCCTTGTCAGTGTTTAACCAGTTGGGATTGTCGGATCCAAAACCAACAAACATATCATTACAGTTAGCTGATAGATCGATCACGTATTCACGAGGAATTGTTGAAGATGTGTTGGTTAAGGTGGACAAGTTTATTTTCCCAGCTGACTTCATCATTCTAGACTACGAGGAGGACAAAAGCATACCAATAATATTGGGAAGACCATTCTTAGCTACAGGAAAAACTCTTATAGATGTGCAGAAGGGGGAACTCACTATGCGTGTTCATGATCAAGAGGTCACCTTTAATGTCTTCAAAGCTATGAAGTTTCCAGCAGATGAAGAGGAATGTTTCTTGGTTGAGATGGTGGAACAGGTCATAAATAATGAAGTACAAAGTCGGGTGGCTGCCAAACCTTTGAAGAGTGTAATTGCTAAAAATTCAGATTTGGAGGACGAGGAACTTGATGAACTTGTGCAATATCTAGATACCACTCCACAAGTCAAGAAATTTAGAATACCTATTGAGCCATTGACAAAAGCAGGAGAAACCTCCGTAAAATTAAAACCATCTCTGGAGACACCTCCAGAACTTGAATTGAAACCACTTCCAGATCATCTCAGGTATGTATTTTTAAATACAGATTCGAAGCTACCTGTGATTATTTCTTCTACATTAACATCCTTTCAGGAAGAAAAACTACTACGAGTGCTTCGAGAGTTCAAATCAGCACTTGGATGGACCATAGCGGATATCAAAGGGATCAGCCCTTCATTTTGTATGCATAAAATCCTGATGGAAGATAAAAGTAAACCATCGGTTGAGCAACAAAAGAGACTTAATCCGATAATGAAAGAAGTGGTTAAGAAAGAGGTGCTAAAATGGTTAGATGTAGGAATAATCTATCCTATCTCAGATAGCTCATGGGTGAGCCCAGTGCAGTGTGTACCAAAAAAGGGTGGTATAATAGTAGTGACTAATGAGAACAACGAGTTCATTCCAACACGAACAGTGACAGGGTGGAGAGTTTGCATGGACTACCGCAGGCTTAATAAAACTACAAGGAAAGATCATTTTCCACTACCATTCATTGATCAGATGTTGGACAGATTAGCAGCTCATGAGTACTATTGCCTACTGGATGGATATTCAGGCTATAATCAAATAATGATAGCTCCAGAAGACCAAGAAAAGACAACTTTCACATGTCCATACGGCACATTTGCCTTTAGAAGGATGTCTTTTGGGTTGTGCAATGCTCCAGCCACTTTTCAGAGATGCATGATGGCTATCTTTTCAGATATGGTAGAGCAGAATGTGGAAGTATTTATGGATGACTTCTCAGTTTTTGGAGACTCGTTTGATCTATGCCTCAAGAATTTAGTGATGGTGTTGAAGCGATGTGTTGAAACAAATCTGGTATTAAACTGGGAAAAATTCCATTTTATGGTACAGGAAGGAATCATACTTGGACACAAAGTATCGAAGAAGGGACTCGGGGTAGATAGAGCAAAGTTAGAAACTATAGAGAAATTGCCACCACCTACTTCAGTAAAAGGTGTTCGCAGCTTTCTGGGCTATGCAGGTTTCTACCGCAGATTTCTCAAAGACTTCTCCAAGATAACTAAACCATTATGCAGTTTATTGGAGAAGGATGCGCATTTCATCTTCGATGAGGCTTGCATGTCAGCATTTGAGCATCTGAAAGGGAAATTAACATTAGCACCAATTATTACTACTCCAGATTAGGAATTGTCATTTGAGCTGATGTGTGACGCAAGTGATTACGCCGTAGGAGCTACTTTGTGACAAAGGAAAGAAAAGATGTTTCATGTGATTTACTATGCCAGCAAGACCCTTACAGATGCACAGTTGAACTACACCACCACGGAGAAAGAATTATTAGTAGTAGTGTACGCCTTTGATAAATTTTGAGCTTATTTGATCGACACAAAGGTGATAGTGTATACGGATCACGCTGCTATTCGACATTTAGTGGGAAAAAAGGATGCAAAGCCTCGGTTGATCAGATGGATTTTACTACTGTAGGAATTTAATTTGGAAATCAAGGACAAAAAGGGCACCAAAAACCAAGTGGCGGACCACTTATCTCGACTCGAGAATCTGGAAAGGGAAACAAATGACAAGGTGTTAATTAATGAATCTTTTCCAGATGAACAGTTGTTTGTGGTGAAAAGGGAAGTGCCATGGTTTGCAGATTATACGAACTATTTGGTAAGTAAAATGCTACCTTCCGATTTGGTGGGCTATCAAAAGAAGAAATTTCTGCATGATGTCAAATGGTACATATGGGATGAGCCTTATTTGTTCAAACAATGCTCTGATCAAGTTATACGAAGGTGTGTTCCATATAGCAAGACCGAAGGAATTTTGCAAGATTGTCACTCTATTGTGTATGGTGAACACTACGGTGGTGAAAGAACAGCGGCGAGAATACTACAAGCGGGATTCTACTGGCCGACAATTTTGAAGGATGCGTACAATTTTGTCCAGCGATGTGATAGATGTCAGCGAGTGGGGAACATCTCTAAAAGGAATGAAATGCCATTGAATACAATCTTAGAAGTCGAAATTTTTGATGTATGGGGAGTTGATTTCATGGGGCCTTTCGTTTCTTCTTGCGAAAATCTCTACATTCTGCTTGTTGTTGATTATGTCTCGAAATGGGTAGAAGTGGCAGCTCTTCCAACAAATGATGCTAAGGTTGTCCTCGGATTTTTACATAGAAGTATCTTCACGAGGTTTGGGACTCCAAGGGCTATCATCAGTGACGAAGGCAGTCACTTTTGCAACAGGCAGTTTACAGCTTTATTGGCTAAATATGGGGTGAAGCATCGCATCGCTAAAGTATATCACCCACAAACGAATGGCCAAGCTAAAGTGTCAAATCGAGAAGTCAAGAAAATTTTGGAGTTGTAAATCCTATAAGGAAGGACTGGTCGTTGAAGCTGGATGATGCAGTATGGGCTTATAGGACAGCATATAAAACACCGTTAGGTATGTTACCTTTTCAGCTCGTATATGGAAAGCCTGCCACCTTCCCATGGAGCTAGAGCATAAAGCATATTGGGCCATTCGAAAGCTAAATTTTGATTTTACAGTTGTCGGGGAGAAACGCCTATACCAACTCAATGAGTTGGATGAATTCAGACTGCAGGCATACGAGAATTCGAAGCTCTATAAGGAGAAAGTGAAAAAATGGCATGATCAAAAAATCATTGAGAGAGCATTTGAACCAAGACAAAGGGTCTTGCTCTATAACTCCAGACTTAAACTTTTTCTTGGAAAGCTGAAATCGAGGTGGTCAGGACCATTCACAGTGAAAACTATTTTTCCGCATGGTGCAGTCAAAATATTCGATACGTCGCCCGAAAAGCCTTTTAAGGTGAATGGTCAGCGCTTAAAACATTACTACAATGGTGAGGTAGACAGACAGAAAGTCGCCTCAATTCTTTCTTCAACATGAACATCAGAGACAGTCAAGCTAATTGACTATAACTTAGCGCTGGATGGGAGGCAACTCATTTTTTTTCTCTAAAAATCTCTCTTTCACTATTTGATTATTTCGTTGAGTTATTTCTTCCTAAGTTAACACAATCACATAATAGCTGATAGAATAGGGGAGCGTGTATCTGCATTACATAAAATAATATGTGTGGTAAACTCTGTTTTGATGATGTCTACTGATGAATTGCAGGTGAAATGGATAGCACACATTTATATCTTGATGCGCCTACAATTGAATACAGCAGTGCACAATGTAGGACCGCGCAGCCGCGCGATGCATACAGCTTACGACCACACACCCGCGCACTGCACAGATCAGACCTTTATAACCACTCGCGCGCCCGCGCCTGTAATCCATTATCAAGCCGCGCGGCCGCGCGTTTTCGCAAACGTGGAAAAAGTTTTTTATGTCAAAAATCTGAGTTGCGATCTGATTGGGCCTTTCATCTAATATAAAAGCAGCGTATTAGTCTATCTCCTACATTCAAAAAGCTAATCAACTCTCCTCAAAGTTCATACCCACACATCACGTTCCTGGCATAATTTTAGGGTTCTACTTGGGGTGTGTAGCAATCAACCTGGGGGAAAAATCATCAACAAGTCCTTCACATTGTCTCCCTCATACCTACATGGGTCCCAAACGAGCACGTGCAATCTCACTCTTCTCTTCATCCGAATTTTCTTTCGATCACCACGAAGAGGAAGTCTTGGGCGAGAGTATATTTGTCAGTTTGGAAGCCCAGCAAGACTATTTTCGGAGTATGGCCAAATCTCTTGTGAAGGAACGGGGACTTCAACCTGCGAAACAGGATGGCCAACTATGGCATATGATACGCAAATGAGACTGGGTTAGCTTAACTGCATCTCTTATGCCCATCCCCGTGGGGATTGTTAGAGAATTTTATGCGAATGCTACGGTGTTGTTAACAAGAGGCATAACGATTGTTCGAGCAGAACAGGTGAATTATCGCCCTTCCGCGATCAGAGAAGTATTCAATATATATGATGCACCACCCACCGGGTCTGACAATTGGTTAGAAGGCGAATACTTGGAGACATATCTCGCAGTTTTGATTACTGATCTGTGTATCCCGGGCACCAAATGGAAGTATAAGACAGGAACAATGGAACCAAAATCGTTCCCGTCGTTAGCATTGAATCGATATGCCCAGGCCTGGAACCTGTTTATTTGTGCCAAGCTCGTTCCGCCAGCTCATTACAATGCCATAACTACCGAGCGGGCAACTATTTTGTGGGGAATCATCACAGGAAAGTACATCGACATCGGCCTTTTAATCCACAGAAACATGCTGAATTATATTCGTGGGAATAGAAATGGGACTATTCCGCATGCATCGGTGGTAGCCATGCTCTGTACTCAAAAAGGAGTTCAATGGCATAATGAGCCGCTGTAGTACTCACACCATGCAATCACTCATGCTGCTATTGCAAATTTCAAGGAGTGGATAGGTGGTGAGCCACACCCGCGCGGACGAGGATTCATTCTCCGGCCCACATTTCCAGAACCACCACAGCAGCCTCCGCCGACAGATAAGGTCGATCCGTCCACGCACGCACGTGCCACCAATGGTGATCATCGGCTCCGAAGGTTGGAGCGCAAAGTCGACGCCATGTACGATAACTTGGGCATATTTGCGACGGGACTCACAAGGGCCTTGGTCGAAGCTCTTGCGCAACAAGGAACAATGCTCGAATGGCCGCAGTTTGGGACCGTCGTGCCGTATCCACCACCAGATTCACCACTCGAGGAGGGTGGTCAAGCTGATCAGTAGGGGAGTTTTCTTGTACCCTTTACCTTCATTCAATGAGGACATTGAATACGTTAAGTTTGGGGGTATTGGGGGTACTTACATAGTAGTATAGATTCATTTTGTTTTTGCATGTTTAGTTTAATTTTACATGATTATGTGTTAGATAAAATTTTGCATAAAATTTTTAATTTTTATTCATTATTGATCGTGTTAGTATGTTTTAGTTTCATGTCTCACACAAATTCTTGCTTAATAATAGAAATTTTTGCCTAGCCAATGATGATAGTGAATTGTGAAAGATTTTAGAATATTTGTGATAACATGAGCTGTGATATAATGTTTTACACGAGGAGAGTCATGTTGTTGTTTAAATGCTTTCGGTATGCACGAATATGTTCACAAGGACTTGTAGGTTTAAGAGGCGTGTGTTGCAGTGCTTAATAGAACATGTAGTTTTAAAAAGAGAAATATGTGGAATATGCATATAGACTGGGAACATTGACACTCAAATTGTGGGAACACCTGGGCATGCCTGAATTGGGACGAGATGGAGCGTAAAACGCACTCGTTTAAATAAAAATGGGAAGTGAGATGGAGCGTAAAACGCACTCGCTTTATAAAAAAAGAAGAAGAAAAAGAGAAAAAGAAAAGAAAATGGCAATAAACACCGCGGAAAAGTGCAAAAATTGCCCTCGTGAGTAGAAATAAAGCATTGAGCCCAGTGTTGAACCTTAGTTGGCGTTAATATGTCGAAACAGTCTAAGTTGCATGAGTATACATGAGTCTTGATTTAGACTATAATTTTCTATTTGGAGCAATGTAGCATATGTATTCTTTGCTTAGATTAAGATTTGGTGAACACTATACACACACACAGCATCTCTATAGCATTCATGAATTATCTGAATGTATGATGTTATGTCTATAGTTTGTGTTGAAATTGTGTTCTTGGATCTGGATAATTCACTGAGGTAATTTGGGCTGAAATTCTGTGATGGCTGGGATTATGTGAGGCTAGTTTGCATCATAGAGTAGTTGCATAGTTTGCTAGCTGTATTTTCATTATTCATTAGTATGCATTGCTTGAGGGCAAGCAACAGTTAAATTTCAGGGGTATTTGATAAGTGGTATTTTTACCTACTTATTAAATACCAATCCATGCGAATTGTGCCCATCTCAAGTACATTTTATTGTGTTTTAGTTGCATTTCACGTTATTTTGCATTGCATTTATTTAAAACTCCTTTTGGTGAATAAGTACATGAATTGGTTTAATTTTGGTGGTATTAGAGGCACAGGCTAATGGATGCATGAAGGCGAGTCACAACGCAAGGATGAGCATGGCATGGAGGGATAATGAAGCATGGAGACCAAGCAAGCAAGAGAATCAAGCATGAATGAACAAGCAGCAGCATGACAAAACCAAAAATTGCATAGTACAAGCCGCGCGACCGCGCGGCAGGACAAGCTTAGACTCGCGCGCCCGCGCGATTACCTGGCTAACCAATGAGAACCTACTGCAAGTTGAGCGACCGCGAGGGAAGAGACGTGCGCCCGCGAGATAGAAGACGTGTGCCCGCGTGAGAGGCCGGCTGGACTGGACGTACACACTGTAAGTCTCGCGCCCGCGAGACTGAGAAGCTATAGAGGCGCGAGGCCGCGCGCGATGCTGATGCTGTAATTTTGTTTTAATTTTAATTCTTAATTAAATGATGTATAATTGGTTTTTAAACAATTCTAACTGGTGTCAGACATATACTTGATAAATTTTACGTATTTTTCATCGAAAAAACTAGGGTTTACACCTTGGCAGAGATTCCAACGTAGAGCGAAACCATAACGTCTACTTCTCTACTTCTTCTTGGAATTCTCTGTCATTGTGGATTTTGATTATTATCTATTGGATTTCTATGAGGATTTAATAGTTGATCATTGGTTTCCATTCAGCGATTGGGTTTGATCGTTCTATCTTTCATCATTCAATTGTCGTTTATTGACCATGTTTAGAGTTGCTCCCATAATGGCTTTTGGTTCAGTCATGAACTAAGCTCCATTATGGGATTCTAACGGATTTGAATATGTAGTTTGATTGCATGCTTAAATGCTGGGTTGTTTTACATATCTTATGGGATGTCTGTCATGGTTATTTTGCATGTATGAATGCTTGATCACCATTCGTCTCAGTATTTGTATGGAATTGACAATGACCATGCAAATATGGACTGTAATCATGATAGTATACGTATATGGGGCTGTGTTATATGGCTTATGTATTTTGTGAACCAAATAGACATATACTGTTTCACCGTATAAGTTAGAATAAGGGCTTGAACTTAAAATTAATATAGTTGCAATTTCACATAGACATATAGTGATGTTGGTTATATTGATGACTACATAGAGTCTATCATATGTGGATGCTATTTAAGTAGGTCTTAGTGCATTGAAAAATGGCTAATACTCTTTTAGTGCTCTTGGCTACTTTCCTGTAATATGTGAACAAGTCATGCATGATAGTGGTGATTGAATGAAGTATGAAATGAAGTTAGGATCCCATTAGTTCCAATATCATTTATTCCATCGTTATTATTGTTTTAGTTGTTATTTGCAGTTCAAGAATAAACCACGTTTAATCATTAGTTTGAGCATATAAATATAGTGATTCAATTAATGAATAGTAATCTTAGTTAAGCAACTTTCTCTATGGGATCGATACTTTACTTACTCTGTATTACTTGTTGACGCATGTATGCTTGCATGTGTTAGAGCTCTTTTTGTTAAGACTGAAAAAGAGGCAACAAAGACTCCTTTGTTAACTGTTTAAACAAAAATTCTTTCTTTTGTCATTCCGCTTAAACTCGAACCGTTCTTGCTTAAGTAAACTCATACCGTAAGATCTAATAATACACTTAGCCTAAACTGCTCCCAACCGTGGAGACTTACAATGGCATAACGGGTCTTATGGCCATCTTAGGTGGTTTACAGCAAGTTAGGCGATTAAAAGTGGAGCAAAAGAAATAAAAGTTTGAAGAAACATTTAAAAACAAGATCTAACCATTTTTAATCGAAACCACTAACAGAATCAAGAACCAATCGTGTGGCTCTGATACCATATAACAACGGATAAGTTTTTATTCTTAAAACTTAAACAGAAAAAGAAAAGATTAAGAAGACGACTAGTGAATCGGTAAAGTAATCTCTTTCTTTTATTTATAAACATTTGAGGAAGGGATTACATTTATCCTAGACTAAAATGTTTAAGGGAAGATCGAAGTACAAAGGACTTCTTCTTCTCCATCTAACTAGAAGAAGGAAGCTGAAAGCTTCTTCTTCGGCTAACTCTAGAGAGAAGGCGGAGAGAAGGGAGAGAGGACCTCAGGTGAGGTTTTCTTACAAAAAAAAAGTCTGAGTAACTCTAACACTTCGAGTTACTTAAATAGAAAACTGAAAAGTAAATTACTATTTGATTCACGCAGGAATCACTATTACATTAACTGAAGTAAAGGTAATTTACTTAAGTAAAAGCAAATGTAAGAAACATATTACTTTACTTTTACTTTTACATTTACTAAGTTAAAAGTTAAAAACATTTTAACTTAAGTAAAAGCAAAAGTTATTCTTTTACTTTTACTTTTACATTTATTAAAGTAAAAGACTTTTGCTTTACGGAAAGCAAAAGCTGAGATGATGGCTGGGCCATCACCTGTCGGTGACTGAAGATGCCTCTGGCATCTTCTTCGTTGACTGGTCCGTCTTTGCTCCGGTTGGTGCAGTCGCCAGATGGCGCTGTTGATCATCTTCTCAGATGGATCACCATCCCCATACATTTCCACCTCAAAATTTTTATCCAGGATTTAACCCTTTCAGCCCCAAAAATTTGGTTTATAAAAAGAGAGGGAAAAAAATTTTCACCGAAAAAATGGTCAAAATCTTCAAAATTTCTTTGATTTTGTAAAAAAAATTTGTTTAAAAACAAATCAGATGAAATCTAAAACAAAGGATCACTCGATTGGTCCTGATCTGTCAGTGAAATCTATCTAAACAGAAGACTCCTTTGTTAACTGTTTAAACAAAAATTCTTTCTTTTGTCATTCCGCTTAAACTCGAACGTTCTTGCTTAAGTAAACTCATACCGTAAAATCTAATGATACCCTTAGCCTAAACTGCTCCCAACCGTGGCGACTTACAACGGCATAACGGGTCTTATGGCGATCTTAGGTGGTTTACAGCAAGTTAGGCGATTAAAAGTGGAGCAAAAGAAATAAAAGTTTGAAGAAACATTTAAAAATAAGATCTAACCGTTTTTAATCGAAACCACTAACAGAATCAAGAACCAATCGTGTGGCTCTGATACCATATAACAGCGGATAAGTTTTTATACTTAAAACTTAAACAGAAAAAGAAAAGATTAAGAAGACAACCGGTGAATCGGTAAAGTAATCTCTTTCTTTTATTTATAAACATTTGAGGAAGGGATTACATTTATCCTAGACTAAAATGTTTAAGGGAAGATCGAAGTACGAATGACTTCTTCTTCTCCATCTAACTAGAAGAAGGAAGCTGAAAGCTTCTTCTTTAGCTAACTCTAGAGAGAAGGCGGAGAGAAGGGAGAGAGGACCTCAGGTGAGGTTTTCTTACAAAAGAAAAGCCTGAGTAACTCTAACACTTCGAGTTACTTAAATAGAAAACTGAAAAGTAAATTACTATTTGATTCACGTAGGAATCACTATTACATTAACTGAAGTAAAGGTAATATACTTAAGTAAAAGCAAATGTAAGAAACATATTACTTTACTTTTACTTTTACTTTTACATTTACTAAGGTAAAAGTTAAAAACATTTAACTTGTGTAAAAGCAAAAGTTATTCTTTTACTTTTACTTTTACATTTACTAAAGTAAAAGACTTTTGCTCTACGGAAAGCAAAAGCTGAGATGATGGTTGGGCCATCACCTGTCGGTGACTGAAGATGCCTCTGGCGTCTTCTTCGTTGACTGGTCCGTCTCTGCTCCGGTTGGTGCAGTCCCCGGATGGCGCTGTTGAACATCTTCTCAGATGGATCACTATCCCCATACATTTCCACCTCAAAATTTTTATCCAGGATTCAACCCTTTCAGTCCCAAAATTTTGGTTTATAAAAAGAGAGGGAAAAAAAACTCACCGAAAAATGGTCAAAATCTTCAAAATTTCTTTAATTTTGTAAAAAAAATTTGTTTAAAAACAAATCAGATGAAATCTGAAACAAAGGATCACTCGATTACTCCTGATATGTCAGTGCAATCGATCTAAACAGAAGACTCCTTTGTTAACAGTTTAAACAAAAATTCTTTCTTTTGTCATTCAGCTTAAACTCGAACTGTTCTTGCTTAAGTAAACTCATACCATAAGATCTAATGATACCCTTAGCCTAAAATGCTCCCAACCGTGGAGACTTACAATGGCATAACGGGTCTTATGGCGATCTTAGGTGGTTTACAGCAAGTTAGGCGATTAAAAGTGGAGCAAAAGAAATAAAAGTTTGAAGAAACATTTAAAAACAAGATCTAATCGTTTTTAATCGAAACCACTAATAGAATTAAGAACCAATCGTGTGGCTCTGATACCATATAACAGAGGATAAGTTTTTATTCTTAAAACTTAAACAGAAAAAGAAAAGATTAAGAAGACGACCGGTGAATCGGTAAAGTAATCTCTTTCTTTTATTTATAAACATTTGAGGAAGGGATTACATTTATCCTAGACTAAAATGTTTAAGGGAAGATCGAAGTACGAAGGCCTTCTTCTTCTCCATCTAACTAAAAGAAGGAAGCTGAAAGCTTCTTCTTCGGCTAACTCTAGAGAGAAGGCGGAGAGAAGAGAGAGAGGACCTCAGGTGAGGTTTTCTTCCAAAAGAAAAGCATGAGTAACTCTAACACTTTGAGTTACTTAAATAGAAAACTGAAAAGTAAATTACTATTTGATTCACGCAGGAATCACTATTACATTAACTGAAGTAAAAGTAATTTACTAAAGTAAAAGTTCAAAGTAAGAAACATTTTACTTTACTTTTACATTTACATTTACTGAGGTAAAAGTAAAAAACATTTAACTTTTGTCCGATTTCATTTCGACGCATGGAATCCAACACAGTTAAATTACAGTACAATTAAAAAAGAGATTTTATCACTTGTTTTATCTATTAATAAATTTCAACGTGATCTACTTAATCAAAAATTTCTTCTTAGAATAGATTATAAATCAGCAAAATTCATTCTTGAAAAAGGCATTGAGAACGTCGCCTCTAAGCATTCGTTCGCTAGATGGCAAGCACTCCTCAATATTTTTGATTTTGATATTGAATATATTAAAGGTAGTAACAATTCAGTTCCTGATTTTCTCACGCGTGAATTCATCAACACAGGTACTATCACTACAACATGAGTTTACAAGGAGGATCATCTTCTCGTGGTCATGGCCGCTCTACTGGCCCGGTCAATTAGTTAAAAGGAACTGTTGTTCCTCACCCAGTCAACCCAGTGACTCAGCCCAGTCAAATTACTAAACTCCAGATTCTTGGGACGATCCCAAAGCCCTATTCATCGGCTCTTGCTAGTCAACCACAACCAATTGACCCATATGCTAATCAAACGAGGGCAACCTCATCCAAATATAGTTATCCAGCCTCTGAATATCATGCTAAATATGACCAGCACCTATTTCACCTTGAGTTACACATGAAACCCAAAGATGACCCCATTAAACTTACAGCCCAGTATTTTCCTACTAGCTGGCATTTCTTCCCATGGGCTCCTTATAAATCCCTTGCGTATTATAAGGACATCCTTCTTGAAACTGAGTCAGTATTCATCAAACCCATTTACGCTAATGATAATAAGTCCAAACTTCTTTATCATTTGCTTTATATTAAACAGATCCTCAGTTTTTCTAATTAGGAAAATCAACCTTCAGATCTCAGGTTTCTCTCTAATCAAACTAGCTCTTATTGCTATTTTCATTATATTGAGGCATGGAAAAAAATCATTCTTCACCAAAATGAAGATCATAGTCATTCGTGATTTTTCCAGTTCGACCACAAGTTCAAAAGTAAAATCCCAATGTGGTTCACCCTTTGGTGGACTAGGCTTGGTCTGTGTTATGAGATTCTTCCCGATCTTCTCAAAACACGAGAAGTCACCATATTCCAGTCTTCGTCGTCCATCGGCATTAGGACAGCTCAAACAGCTTTATCACCCATTGCCCATGTGTCTCGCAGTTTTTACATCAAATGATGGGACAAATTCGGTGTCGATAGGATAGTTGGCCAAGTTCAAAAAGAATTTCCTCCTTCTCCTGTTCTGACCCCTCCAGTCACCATATCTCCCGCCATTAAGTCTTCCAGTAAATCATCCAAAAGATCATCTGATAAATCTAAAGATAAATCTGTTGCCCCTCCCGATCCAATTGATATTTCTAATATTAATAGTTACTCTACAGCTCAGCTAAGGCTCCTTGCCGACGCTATTCATATGAGATTTGATCAGTTAGATGAAGATATTGAAGCCTCTAAACATGCTTCTTCACAGTCCAGAGAAGCTGAATTTAGTCTAAATGAAGAAGAAGACGAAGACAATTGTGACCCCTATGGCACCATTAGTCTTCAAGATGCTCAGGATTCCTTCGCCTGATCACCTTATTAATCAATCAAAGTGGATGTGGTAATGACAGCCATCATCGCGCACCTGCTCCGGCAACCTCAGTCAGCAAGCACCTGCTCCGACAGCCTTAGTCAGCAGCATCTTCTGTTTTTCCACCAAAAGTAGCTATCAGTCAGCTACCTGGCCCCACGGCCACCACAATTCAAAAGATGCAGCCTTTTTTTCCACCGAAAGTCGTGATTTACGCGAATTTTATCTAAAGTCAGCATCTACTTTACTTTTACCTTACTTTACTAAATGTAATATGTTTCTTACTTGTACTTTTACCTTAGTCATTGTAATCGTAACCATGTAACAGTTCTTTCCTTATTCTATAAAAGGAAACCGAACTTAGTTAGTGAGGCAGACTTCAAAAGACACTGAGTTCCTTCTCAGTCGAATCTTTAGCCTCTACCGCTGTTAGCCTTTCTTTACCCCTCTTCTTCTAATGTTCTTAGTCAAGTAAACTTGTAAGTCATTAATAAATAAAACTATTTTTATTTAGTAATTCAATTGTGTTTGAATGCGCTCTCTAGTTCTTCTCTCTTTAATTTCTCATTCCGTCCCAAATGGTATCAGAGCCAAGTTGTTGTTTGTTTTTAATTGATCCAGTAAGATCTATTTAATCAACTTTTCTTTTCTGATTTCAAAATTTTCTTCTTCTCATTATTCCAAAGTCACCCGAACTGTCTGTAGTCCACCTAGTTCGTCACAAACCTTTTGTAAGTCTCCAGGTGTGAGCAGTGTCTGGTTTAAGACATAGGTATGAGTCTTAATGATAGCCAAGGTATGAACAGAAGAATAATGCTTAAGAATTATTTTTGAAAGAATAAAAGATGAGTCAATTATTCAGATCTAGCTCTTCAGTTAGTAACAGGTCAGCTTTACCTCCTGTTCCAGACATAGTTAACCAAGAAGAACATAGTTATGAAAACATAAGTCAAGTACTCCATGATTGGAACATACCCAGAGTTTCTCTAAGAGAAATTTATCAGTCAACCTTCTTAGATAACTTTAAAACTTATTATAATGTTAAAACAGTTGAAAAGGTTTATGCAATTAACAAAGAATGTGAAAATTGTAGTCTTTTATCTCCAGATGTTATTAAAAACATAGAAAAAATGGTTATAACTTTATTCATATAGGTCTTGTTCAAATTGCAGTCAAACCACTTAACATCAAAGGAATTAATTCAATTATCTACCTCTGTCTTAGAGACGCTAGATTTTTGAATTATTACCCCAGTATTATTGGAGCTATGGAATCTAGTCTGCATAATGGACCTATCCATTTCAATTGCTTTCCTGATTTCACCCTTAGCCTCAGTGATCAAAATTTATTAAAAGCTTTAACATTAAATATTAAAACTGCTGGTGAGATTACTCAAATGATTGAAGGATCTCAGCCTATTGCTTTGATTTACAGGATTTATTATAAGACTATGAAGTCAAACTTGAATGTTCATGCTCTTAATAAAAGTCCTACAGATCAAACAATTTTAATTCAAAGCTCAACTAGTGATGCTAATGTCCAGATCCTGAGAACAATTCTCTGGAAGGATATTACTTTACCCAGTCAATGGACTTTACCTAATGAGCTACCACAGCAGCCTGTAGTTAACAATTCATTAAACATAGAAAATATTAGACAATTCTCAGACGGAACTGTTAAAATTAGTTTTGAACGTACTAGAAATCCAATCATAATAGAAGATATTTCAAGTTTATCAGCACCTTCAGTTATCCATACTAGAAGAGACACTGAAGTTCTTAGTAACCCTTCT
Source organism: Panax notoginseng (assembly GCA_016801055.1). NCBI lineage: Eukaryota > Viridiplantae > Streptophyta > Magnoliopsida > Apiales > Araliaceae > Panax > Panax notoginseng. Next base: position 115,353,550 of record CM029021.1, on the reverse strand, counting down.
ATTAAAGACATTAAGCTGAAAGGAATCCTTAATCAAGGTCAAGTTACACCCAGAATGATCCTGTTGAAGAAGAAGGCTCTTCTTCTCCTACGTCTTCTGAGTTTCCCACTCAATCTAATTTTAATGCCCCCATACATAACCAATTAAGAGTTATTAAAAAGGATTTTGTATTAGATTGGGATAATTTAGTCAAATATTTTAACTCTAAACCTAATAAAGAAAAAAGACATCTATCTAGATCTAATCATGCTAATGGAAAGGAGAAAGATAAGATAGTTAATAGATGGAAAAGATTTATTAAAAATGAAGAAATAAACATTACTTTTTATAATTGGTATGAACAATATCAAAGTAAATGCAATGTTATTACTAAAACTCAATGGATTAAAGAAGATAAATCTAAAACCACTTCTAGTCATCCTCCATTAGAATCTATAATTATTCCGGTAAAAAATAATTCAGTCACTGCCAGTCCTTTTAAAATTTCAGATAATATCAAAGATGATAAAAAATCATAGAACAATTAAATTTTAGTAATCAATACCTAGCAACTGTTGGTAGACAACTTGATAGGATTGAAGAAAAATTTGAAGAAACCACTATTAAAAGGCCTGATTCAAAAATTGAACAGCCCTTACTAAAATTACCAGAGAATAGATATAAGTTAGGTTTACCTAATTAAGATAGTGAACTCACACATGCAATAGATAAACTGTTTAAAAAACTCAAAAATGAAGCCAGTACAAGTGGCACTATTGCTCTTATTGATCAAGTGGAATCTGATAATGAAAGCAGTAGTTCTTCTGAGCAGTCTATTACTGTTTCAGACTTTAAAGATCAGCTTAACAAATTAACTGTTAACAACACAAGTATTACCAAAAATTGGTACTCTAAACCAACTCTTCCGGATCTACAGTTCGAAGAGAGAAATCTAGATAAATAATTCTCTGTTTCATCTAATAAAATATACGAATGGAATATTGATGAATTTAGTGAACAAGAAATTCTTACTAAATTAAATCATATGTCTATGGTAGCTAATAGCTATATTACAAAGTTCAACCAACTGTCTCAACCAGACATAGTTGAATTAATAGTTAGTGGATTTACTGGTATTCTAAGGTCTTGGTGGGAAAAACATCTCATAGAAGAAGAATCTAGAATAAATTTTGCTGATTTGCAATCTGTTCTAACTAGAAATTTTTGATTAAGTAGATCACGTTGAAATTTATTAATACATAAAACAAGTGATAAAATCTCTTTTTTAATAGTACTATAATTTAACTGTGTAGGATTCCTTGCGCCGGAATGAAATCGGACAATTTGTTCTGAGGAAGTGGGAGTTAACTTTTGTTTGAGAATGCCACCGAATCCAATGCCGGAGGCATCAGTTTCAACTAGTAGTCAAATGGAAATAAAATATAAATTACCTAAAGTTCATATCTGTCAAGATAATATGTGCTTTAAAACCTCGTTTGTTTTAATTCGTAATCTTACAGACAAAATAATTTTAGGGTTACCATTTATATACTTATTATACCCATTCTCTTCCAATAATACATGACTAAACTGTGAGCATTTAGTAAAGAAGATAACATTTAAATTTCTTATTAAACCAAAAGAAAGAGATTTAAAATTTATTCAGGAAGAGTCAATTTCCAAATCTATAAATCTATTAAATTGCAAAGTTACCCAATTAAGCTTCTTAAAGGAAGAAATTAAATACAAACAAGTTGAAGAGCAACTTAAGAGTAAAAGAGTTCAAGAACAAATTGTCAATTTAAAAAATTATTTACAAGATAATTTATGTTCTGATTCTCCCAACGCCTTCTGGCATAGAAAGAAGCATGTTGTCAAATTACCTTATGCTAAAGAATTTAAAGAACATTTAATTCCCACTAAAGCTAGACCAATTCAAATGGGTCATGAACAAATGGAGTTATGCAAAAGGGAAATCAATGATCTCCTTAGTAAAGGTTTAATTAGACATAGTAAATCACCATGGTCTTGTCCTGCTTTCTAAGTTAATAATGAAGCAGAAAAGGAGAGAGGTGTCCCCCTTCTAGTTATTAATTATAAACCACTAAACAAAGTCCTTGAGTGGATTTGGTACCCCTTACCCAACAAGGAAGATCTCCTTAGTAGGTTAAGCTCCTCCACTATTTTCAGTAAATTTGACCTGAAATCAGGCTTTTGGCAAGTTGTCATTCACCTAAAGGATAGATACAAAACAGCATTCACCACTCCGTTCGGTCATTATAAATGGAATGTTCAGTCATTTGGACTAAAAAATGCACCTAGTGAATTTCAAAATATTCTCAATAATATTTTGAATCCTTTCAGTCATTTTATTATTGTTTATATTGACGATATCCATGTATTCTCCAAGACTATTGAAGAGCATAATAAGCATTTGAATTCGTTCTTCAAAACGATTAAAACCAATGGTCTTGTTCTTTCACCTTCTAAGTATAGTCTGTTTCTGACTAAAGTCAAGTTTCTCGGGCTCATTCTCTATCATGGACTCACACGGCCAATTGACAGAGTAATTCAATTTGCCGACCGGTTCCCAGATAAGATTACCGACAAAACACAGCCACAGAGATTCTTGGGCTCGCTCAATTATATTGGCAAGTTTTACCAAAATCTCAGGAAGATTTGTAAGCCTCTTTTTCAGCGCTTACAAAGTAATCCACCTCCATGGACTGACGTTCATACTTCTGTCGTCCAACAGGTTAAAAAATATGTTAAGGTCTTGCCTTGCCTTGGCATTTCAAATGATTCAGCATTTAAAATAGTTGAAACTGATGCCTCTGACATTGGATTCGGTGGCATTCTCTAAAAAAGTTAACTCCCACTTCCTCTGAACAAATCGTCCGATTTCATTCCAGCGCATGGAATCCTACGCAGTTAAATTACAGTAATATTAAAAAGAGATTTTATCACTTGTTTTATGTATTAATAAATTTCAACGTGATCTACTCAATCAAAAATTTCTAGTTAGAATAGATTGCAAATCAGCAAAATTTATTCTTGAAAAAGACGTTGAGAATGTCACCTCTAAGCATTCGTTCGCTAGATGGCAAGCTCTCCTCAGTATTTTTGATTTTGATATTGAATATATTAAAGGTAGTAACAATTCAGTTCCTGATTTTCTCACACGTGAAAACATCAACACAGGTACTGTCTCTACACAATGAGTATACGAGGAGGATCATTTTCTCGTGGTTATGGCCGCTCTTCTGGCCCAGTCAATCAGTTAAAGGGAACTGTTGTTCCTCACCCAATCAACCCAGTTGCTCAGCCCAGTCAAATTACTAAACTTCAGATTCTTGGGACAATTCCCAAGCCCTATTCATCGGCTCTTGCTAGTCAACCTCAACCAATTGACCCATATGCTAATCAAACGAGGGCAACCTAATCAAAACCTAGTTACCCAGCCTCTAAGTATCACGCTAAGTATGATCAGCACCTATTTCACCTTGAGTTACACATGAAACCCAAAGATGACCCTATTAAACTTGCAGCCCAGTATTTTCCTACTGGCTGGCATTTTCTACCATTGCCCATGTGTCTCGCCGTTTTTACATCAAATGGTGGGATAAATTCGGTGTCGATAGGATAGTTGGCCAAGTTCAAAAAGAATTTCCTCCTTCTCCTATTCTGACCCCTTCAGTTACCATTGCTCCCGCCGTGGAATCTTCCAGTAAATCATCCAAAAAGTCATCTGATAAATTGAAAGATAAATTAGTTGCCCCCCCAATCCAATCAATATTTCTGATATTAATTGTTACTCTACAGCTCAGCTAAGGCTCCTTGTTCATATGAGATTTGATCAGTTATATGAAGATATTGAAGCTTCAGAAAATGCTTCTTCATAGTCCAGAGAAGTTGAATCTAGTCAAAATGAGGAAGATGAAGACTTTTGTGACCCCTATGGCACCATTTGTCTTCAGGATGCTCAGGATCCCTTCGCCTGATCAGTTAGCCAACAAGTGATGGCCTCATCTATCAATCAATAAAAGTGGATGTGATAATGGTCGTCGTCTTCCAGCACCTTCTCCGGTATCCCTACTCAGGCAGCTCTTTCAGCACCTGCTCCGGCAGCGAGCTCCTGCCTTAGCAGCCTTAGTCATTTCAGTCATATGCATCAGGGGCCCACAGCTGCATAAGTCAAAAGAATACGCCAGCTTTTCCACCGAAAGCCATGATTTACGCGGATTTTGTGTAAAGTCGGCATCTACTTTACTTTTACCTTACTTTAGTAAATGTAATATGTTTCTTACTTGTACTTTTACCTCAATCATTGTAATAGTAACCATGTAACAGTTCTTTCCTTATTCTATAAAAGGAAACCGAACTTAGTTAGTGAGGCAGACTTCAAAAGACGTTGAGTTCCTTCTCAGTCGAATATTTAGCCTCAACCGCTGTTAGCCTCTCTTTACCCCTCTTCTTATAATGTTCTTAGTCAAATAAATTTGTAAGTCATTTTATTTTCTGCACTTGTAAATAGTTCAAGTTATTAATAAATAAAACTGTTTTTATTTAGTAATTCAATTGTGTTTGAATGCGCTTTCTAGTTCTTCTCTCTTTAATTTCTCATTCGGCCCCAAATGAGATCAAACAGTTTTAAAAGAAAGAGATAATCTCAGTGATCAAATAGTGATAACGAAGTTACAGTATGTGCTGAGGATTGCAGTAACAACTGTTGCAAAAGATTAAATGTAATTACCAAAGAAGATGAAGAATGTTCTTTGTTAATTGACTTAATTAGGAAGATTACTGATCCAGATTTAAAAATTCAGTACACAAGACAATTAAAAGATTTATTAACAAAAGATAAGAAAGTTACAGATAGGGTTCTTAAAGCCAAAGAGAAGCCTATTTTTAGTCTTAATAAAATGCTTGAAAGATTTAAGTCCCCAATTAGAGAAGTCACTCTCCCTGAATTAAATCAAGAAGTTAATAAACTCAAAAGATAAATTTCTAATTTAAAATTAGACGTTGCTAATTTTAGAAAAGAAAATTGAAGATAAAAAATCTGACCTTCAGGTGCATGATTCCTCTTCCAGCGAAGAAGATCATGACATACCTGAATCTTCAGGTGTTAAAGAGGAGACTGATCTTTTCATTCAAGGTCTTTCTCTTAAAATAATTAAAGATATCACCATCCAAAAATGGTATATCTCTATTAATTTAGTTATTGATAAAACTTTCTCGATACAACTTCCTGCCTTGGTTGATACTGGTACAGATCTAAATTTTATTCAAGATGGTCTTGTCCCCACTAAGTATTATAAAAAGACTAGTGAAAAGCTTAATTCAGCTAATGGTAGTCAAATGGAAATAAAATATAAATTACCTAAAGTTAATATCTGTCAAGATAATATGTGCTTTAAAACCTCGTTTGTTTTAATTTGCAATCTTACAGATAAAATAATATTAGGGTTACCATTTATATACTTATTATACCCATTCACTACCAATAATACAGGACTAAACTGTGAGCATTTAGGAAAGAAGATAACATTTAAATTTCTTATTAAACCAAAAGAAAGAGATTTAAAAATTATTCATGAGGAGTCAATTTCCAAATCTATAAATCTATTAAATTGCAAAGTTACCCAATTAAGCTTCTTAATGGAAGAAATTAAATACAAACAAGTTGAAGAGCAACTTAAGAGTAAAAGAGTTCAAGAAAAAATTGTCAATTTAAAAAATTATTTACAAGAAAGTTTATGTTCTGATTCTCCCAACGCCTTCTGGCATAGAAAGAAGCATGTTGTCAGATTACCTTGTGCTAAAGAATTTAAAGAACATTTAATTCCCACTAAAGCTAGACCAATTCAAATGAATCATGAACAAATGGAGTTATGCAAAAGGGAAATCAATGATCTCCTTAGTAAAGGTTTAATTAGACATAGTAAATCACCATGGTCCTGTCCTGCTTTCTATGTTAATAATGAAGCAAAAAAGGAGAGAGGTGTTCCCCGTCTATTATTAATTATAAACCACTAAACAAAGTCCTTGAGTGGATTAGGCACCCCTTACCCAACAAAGAAGATCTCCTTAGTCGGTTAAGCTCCTCCACTATTTTCAGTAAATTCGACCTGAAATCAGGCTTTTGGCAAGTTGTCATTCACCCAAAGGATAGATACAAAACAGCATTCACCACTCCGTTCGGTCATTACGAATGGAATGTTCAGTCATTTGGACTAAAAAATGCACCTAGTGAATTTTAGAATATTCTCAATAATATTTTGAATCCTTTCAGTCATTTTATTATTTTTTATATTGACGATATCCTTGTATTCTCCAAGACTATTGAAGAGCATAATAAGCATTTGAATTCGTTCTTCAAAACGGTTAAAACCAATGGTCTTGTTCTTTCACCTTCCAAGTGTAGTCTGTTTCTGACTAAAGTCAGGTTTCTCGGGCTCATTCTCAATCATGGACTCACACGACCAATTAACAGAGCAATTCAATTCGCCAACCGGTTCCCAGATAAGATTACCAACAAAACACAGCTATAAAGATTCTTGGGCTTGCTCAATTATATTGGCAAGTTTTACCAAAATCTCAAGAAGATTTGTAAGCCTCTTTTTCAACGTTTACAAAGTAATCCACCTCCATGGACTCACGTTCATACTTCTGTCGTCCAACAGGTCAAAAAATATTTTAAGGTCTTGCCTTGCCTTGGCATTTCAAATGATTCAGCATTCAAAATAGTTGAAACTGATGCCTCTGACATTAGATTCGGTGGCATTCTAAAACAAAAGTTAACTCCCACTTCCTCTGAACAAATCGTTCGATTTCATTCCGGCGCATGGAATCCTATGCAATTAAATTACAGTACTATTAAAAAAGAGATTTTATCACTTGTTTTATGTATTAATAAAATTCAACGTGATCTACTCAATCAAAAATTTCTAGTTAGAATAGATTGCAAATCAGCAAAATTTATTCTTGAAAAAGACGTTGAGAACGTCACCTCTAAGCATTCGTTCGCTAGATGGCAAGCTCTCCTCAGTATTTTTGACTTTGATATTGAATATATTAAAGGTAGTAACAATTCAGTTCCTGATTTTCTCACACGTGAATTCATTGTTACAAGTGCTGCTACTCGAAGATTCTGGAATATCAGAAGCTTCTTCGTTACTAACGTTATTCTCAATTCTTATTAACTCTAACAATTGTTCAGTATCTTCTGTTGAGATATTCAGCTGGGCTATCTTTTGTTTAACTCTACATTCACTTTTAAAGTGCCCTTTCTGCCCACAATTGTGACAGACAATTTTACTTTTATCAAATTTCTTTAATTTTTTAGTTGATTTTCGGTGTGTTGACTTAGGTTTCTTATAATAAGAATCTTGATTATTTTTATTATTTTTATCTTGATTATATTTCTTCTAACGACGTTTGTGACTTTTATGCGACTCAATATGTTTGTGATTATGCCGGTGCTTTCTTCTAGAGGGAGCAACATGTGGTAAACCATATTGTTCACAAAACGTTCCTAACTCATATTTAGCTTTATTCTTGTATTTACTAGCTTGTTTAGCTAATTTGAAATCAATACACATTTTTAATCCAATTTTTTGAATATAACCAATAATATCACCATAGGTTAAATTATCATAATCAATATATCCTAAATTTTTACTCAATTCTTCTCTAACTTTATGTGCAAACAAGGAAGGTAAACCATTGACGAATTTTTCTTTCCAGAATGGTTTATTACTATCATTGCGCATCATAACTCGTGACGTAAATACATCTTTGTACCATCTAAAATCACTTAGAGTGGGACATGTGAGGCTACTTAATTGGTCATGAATTCTTTCAGTGATGTTACTAGGAGTTCCAAAAAAATGTTTAATAATGGTGAAAATTAAAGTATTAACTCCGTCTGGCGGGCCAATACCAGCATCTTCATCAAAGATGGGATTGCCGTCATCATCACGTTGGATAGCATGAATAATTGATATTCTAGAGTCTTTTGTGAGATATTTTTCCCACTTAGATCTAAGAATACCAGTGAATCCATTGGCTATTAATTCAACTATGTCCGGTTGAGACAGATTGTTGAACGTAGTAATATAGCTATTGGCTACCATTGACATGTGATTTAATTTATTAAGAATTTCTTGTTCACTAAATCCATCAATATTCCATTCATAAATTTTATTAGATGAAACAGAAAATTGTTTATCGAGATTTCTCCCTTCGAACTGTAGATCCGGAGGAGTAGGTCTAAAGTACCAATTTCTGGTAATACTTCTGTTATTAACAGTTAATTTATTAAGCTGTTCATTAAGATCTGAAATATTTTCAGAGTGATCAGAGGAACTATTGCTTTCATTATCAGATTCTACCTGATCAATAATAGCTATAGTGCCACTTGTACTAGCTTCAGTTTTAAGTTTTTTAAATAATTTATCAATTGTATTGGTAAGTTCATTATCTTTATTAGGTAAACCTAATTTATACCTATTTTCTGGTAGTTTTATTAAAGGTTGTTCTATTTTTGAATCGGGCTTCTTAATAGCTGTTTCTTCAAATTTTTCTTAAATTCTATCAAGCTGTCTACCAACAGTTGCTATGTATTGATTACTAAAATTTAATTGTTCAATTATTTTTTTATCATCTTTAATATTATCTGCAATTTTAAAGGGACTAACAATGACTGAAGTACCTTTTACTAGAATAACTATAGATTCTAATGGAGGATGACTAGAAGTAGTTTTAGATTTATCTTCTTTAATCCATTGAGTTTTAGTAATAACATTACATTTACTCTGATATTGTTCATACCAATCATAAAAGGTAATGTTTATTTCTTCATTTTTAATAAATCTTTTCCATCTATTAACTATCTTATCTCTTTCCTTTTCAGTAGGGTGATTAGATCTGAATAGATGTCTTTTTTCTTTATTAGACTGAGAGTTAAAATCTTCGACTAAATTATCCCAATCTAATACAAAATCCTTTTTTATAACTCTTAATTGGTTATGTATGAGGGCATTAAAATAAGATTGAGTGGGAAACTTAGAAGACGTCAGAGAAGAAGAGCCTTCTTCTTCAACGGGATCATTCTGGGTGTAACAGGGGTGACTAGCTTGACCTTGATTAAGGATTCCTTTAAGCTTAATGTCTTTAATAGAAGGATTACTAAGAACTTCAGTGTCTCTTCGAGTATGGATCACTGAAGGTGCTGATGAACTTGAAATATCTTCTATTATGACTGGATTTCTAGTACGTTCAAAACTAATTTTAACAGTTTCGTCTAAAAACTGTCTAATATTTTCTATGTTTAATAAATTGTTAACTACAGGCTGCTGTGGTAACTCATTTGGTAATGTCCATTAACTAGGTAAAGTAATATCCTTCCAGAGAATTGTTCTCGGGATTTGGACATTAGCATCACTAGTTGAGCTTTAAATTAAAACTGTTTGATCTTTAGGACTTTTATTAAGAGCATGAACATTCAAGTTTGACTTCATAGTCTTATAATAAATCCTGTAAATCAAAGCAATAGGCTGAGATCCTTCAATCATTTGAGTAATCTCACCAGCAGTTTTAATATTTAATGTTAAAGCATTTAATAAATTTTGATCACTGAGGCTAAGGGTGAAATCAGGAAAGCAATTGAAATGGATAGGTCCATTATGCAGACTAGATTCCATAGCTCCAATAATACTGGGGTAATAATTTAAAAATCTAAGACAGAGGTAGATACATGAATTAATTCCTTTTATGTTAAGTGGTTTGACTGCAACTTGAACAAGACCTACATTAATAAAATTATAACCCTTTTTTCTATGTTTTTTAATAACATCTGGAGATAAAAGACTACAATTTTCATATTCTTTGTTAATTGCATAAACCTTTTCAACTATTTTAACATTATAATCAGTTTTAAAGTTATCTAAGAAGGTTGATTGATAAATTTCTCTTGGAGAAACTCTAGGTATGTTCCAATCATGGAGTACTTGACTTATGTTTTCATAACTATGTTCTTCTTAGTTAACTATGTCTGGAACAGGAGGCAAAGCTGACCTGTTACTAACTGAAGAGCTAGATCTGAATAATCGACTCATCTTTTATTCTTTCAAAAGTAATTCTTAAGCATAATTTTTCCATTCATACCTTGGCTATCATTAAGACTCATACCTATGTTCTTAAACCAGACACAGCTCACACTTGGAGACTTACAAAAGGTTTGCGGCGAACTAAGTGGACTACAGACAGTTCGGGTGACTTTGGAATAATGAGAAGAAGAAAATTTGAAATCAGAAAAGAAAAGTTGATTAAATAGATCTTACTGGATCAATTAGAAACAAACAACAACTTGGCTCTGATGCCATTTAACAGTGGATAAGTTTTTATTCTTAAAACTTAAACAGAAAAGAAAAGATTAAGAAGACGACCGGTGAATCGGTAAAGTAATCTCTTTCTTTGTATTATAAATATTTGAGGAAGGGATTACATTCTAATCCTAAATCTAATGTTTGAGGGAAGATCGAAGTACGAAGGACTTCGTCTTCATCTAACTAGAAGAAGGAAGCTGAAAGCTTCTTCTTCGGCTAACTCTAGAGAGAAGACGAAGAGAAGGGAGAAAGGACCTCAGGTGAGGTTTTCTTACAAAAGAAAAGCCTGAGTAACTCTAACACTTCGAGTTACTTAAATAGAAAACTGAAAAGTAAATTACTATTTGATTCACGTAGGAATCACTATTACATTAACTGAAGTAAAAGTAATTTACTTAAGTAAAAGCAAATGTAAGAAACATATTACTTTACTTTTACTTTTACATTTACTAAGGTAAAAGTTAAAAACATTCAACTTAAGTAAAAGCAAAAGTTATTCTTTTACTTTTACTTTTACATTTACTAAGGTAAAAGACTTTTGCTTTACGGAAAGCAAAAGCTGAGATGATGGTTGGGCCATCACCTGTCGGTGACTGAAGATGCCTCTGGCGTCTTCTTCGTTGATTGGTCCGTCTCTGCTCCGGTTGGTGCAGTCGCCGGATGGCGCTGTTGATCATCTTCTCAGATGGATCACCATCCCCATACATTTCCACCTCAAAATTTTTATCCAGGATTCAACCCTTTCACCCCTAAAAATTTGGTTTATAAAAAGAGAGGGAAAAAAAATTTCACCAAAAAAATGGTCAAAATCTTCAAAATTCTTTAATTTTGTAAAAAAAATTTATTCAAAAACAAATCAAATGAAAACTGAAATAAAGGAACACTCGATTGGTCCTGATCTATCAGTGAAATCGATCTAAACAAAAGACTTCTTTGTTAACTGTTTAAACAAAAATTCTTTCTTTCATCATTCCGCTTAAACTTGAACCGTTCTTGCTTAAGTAAAATCATACCGTAAGATCTAATGATACCCTTAGCCTAAATTGCTCCCAACCGTGGAGACTTACAACGGCATAACGGGTCTTATAGCGATCTTAGGTGTTTTACAGCAAGTCGGGCGATTAAAAGTGGAGCAAAAGAAATAAAAGTTTGAAGAAACATTTAAAAATAAGTCAGATCTTGTTTTTAATCGAAACCACTAAACAGAATCAAGAACCAACCGTGTGGCTTTGATACCATATAACAGTGGATAAGTTTTTATTCTTAAAACTTAAACAGAAAAAGAAAAGATTAAGAAGATGACCGGTGAATCGGTAAAGTAATCTCTTTCTTTTATTTATAAACATTTGAGGAAGGGATTACATTCTAATCCTAAATAAAATTTTTAAGGAAGATCGAAGTACGAAGGACTTCGTCTTCATCTAACTAGAAGAAGGAAGCTGAAAGCTTCTTCTTCGACTAACTCTAGAGAGAAGGCGGAGAGAAGGGAGAGAGGACCTCAGTTGAGGTTTTCTTACAAAAGAAAAGCATGAGTAACTCTAATACTTCGAGTTACTTAAATAGAAAACTGAAAAGTAAATTACTATTTGATTCACGCAGGAATCACTATTACATTAACTGAAGTAAAAGTAATTTACTTAAGTAAAAGTAAATGTAAGAAACATATTACTTTACTTTTACTTTTACATTTACTAAGGTAAAAGTTAAAAACTTTTAACTTAAGTAAAAGTAAAAGTTATTCTTTTACTTTTACTTTTACATTTACTAAGGTAAAAGACTTTTGCTTTATGGAAAGCAAAAGCTGAGATGGTGGCTGAGCCATCACCTGTCGGTGACTGAAGATGCCTCTGGCATCTTCTTCGTTGACTGGTCCGTCTCTGCTCCGATTGGTGCAGTCGCCAGATGGCGCTGTTGATCATCTTCTCAGATGGATCACCATCCCCATACATTTCCACCTCAAAATTTTTATCCAGGATTCAACTCTTTCACCCCCAAAAATTTGGTTTATAAAAAGAGTGGGAAAAAAATTTTCACCAAAAAAATGGTCAAAATCTTCAAAATTTCTTTAATTTTGTGAAAAAATTTCGTTAAAAAACAAATCAGATGAAATTTGAAACAAAGGATCACTCGATTGGTCCTGATCTATCAGTGAAATCGATCTAAACAGAAGACCTCTTTGTTAACTGTTTAAACAAAAATTCTTTCTTTCATCATTCCGCTTAAACTCGAACCGTTCTTGATCATACCGTAAGATCTAATGATACCCTTAGCCTAAACTACTCCCAACCGTGGAGACTTACAACGTCATAACGGGTCTTATGGCGATCTTAGGTGTTTTACAGCAAGTCGGGCGATTAAAAGTGAAGCAAAAGAAATAAAAGTTTGAAGAAACATTTAAAAATAAGTCAGATCTTATTTTTAATCGAAACCACTTAACAGAATCAAGAACCAACCATGTGGCTTTTATACAATATAATAGTGGATAAGCGTTTATTCTTAAAACTTAAACAGAAAAAGAAAAGATTAAGAATATGACCGGTGAATCGGTAAAGTAATCTCTTTCTTTTATTTATAAACATTTGAGGAAGGGATTACATTCTAATCCTAAATAAAATGTTAAAGGAAGATCGAAGTACGAAGGACTTCGTCTTTATATAACTAGAAGAAGCAAGCTGAAAGCTTCTTCTTCGGCTAACTCTAGAGAGAAGGCGGAGAGAAGGGAGAGAGGACCTCAGTTGAGGTTTTCTTACAAAAGAAAAGCCTGAGTAACTCTAAGACTTCGAGTCACTTAAATAGAAAACTGAAAAGTAAATTACTATTTGATTCATGTAGGAATCACTATTATATTAACTGAAGTAAAAGTAATTTACTTAAGTAAAAGCAAATGTAAGAAACATATTACTTTTCTTTTACTTTTACATTTACTAAGGTAAAAGTTAAAAATATTTAACTTAAGTAAAAGTAAAAGTTATTCTTTTACTTTTACTTTTACATTTACTAAGGTAAAAGCCTTTTGCTTTACAAAAAGCAAAAGCTGAGATGATGGCTGGGCTATCACCTATCGGTGGCTGAAGATGCCTCTGGCGTCTTCTTCGTTGACTGGTCCGTCTCTGCTCCGATTGGTGCAGTCGCCGGATGGCGCTGTTGATCATCTTCTCAGATGGATCACCATCCCCATACATTTCCACCTCAAAATTTTTATCCAGGATTCAACCCTTTCACCCCCAAAAAATTGGTTTATAAAAAGAGAGGGAAAAACAATTTCACCGAAAAAATGGTCAAAATCTTCAAAATTTCTTTAATTTTGCAAAAATATTTTGTTTAAATACAATCAGATGAAATCTGAAACAAAGGATCACTCGATTGGTCCTGATCTATCAGTAAAATCGATCTAAACAGAAGACTTCTTTGTTAACTGTTTAAACAAAAATTCTTTCTTTCATCATTCCGCTTAAACGCGAACCGTTCTTGCTTAAGTAAAATCATACCGTAAGATCTAATGATACCCTTAGCCTAAACTGCTCCCAACCGTGGACACTAACAATATTATAACGAGTCTTATGGCGATCTTAGGTGTTTTACAGCAAGTCGGGAGATTAAAAGTGAAGCAAAAGAAATAAAAGTTTGAAGAAACATTTAAAAATATGTCAGATCTTGTTTTTAATCAAAACCACTTAACAGAATCAAGAACCAACCGTGTGGCTTTGATACCATATAACAGCAGATAAGTTTTTATTCTTAAAACTTAAACAGAAAAAGAAAAGATTAAGAAGATGACCGGTGAATCGGTAAAGTAATCTCTTTTTTTTATTTATAAACATTTGAGGAAGGGATTACATTCTAATCCTAAATAAAATGTTTAAGGAAGATCGAAGTACGAAGGACTTCGTCTTCATCTAACTAGAAGAAGGAAGCTGAAAGCTTCTTCTTCGGCTAACTCTAGAGAGAAGGCAGAGAGAAGGGAGAGAGGACCTTAGTTGAGGTTTTCTTACAAAAGAAAAGCCTGAGTAACTCTAACACTTCGAGTTACTTAAATAGAAAACTGAAAAGTAAATTACTATTTGATTCACGCAGGAATCACTATTATATTAACAGAAGTAAAAGTAATTTACTTAAGTAAAAGCAAATGTAAGAAACATATTACTTTACTTTTACATTTACTAAGGTAAAAGTTAAAAACATTTAACTTAAGTAAAAGCAAAAGTTATTCTTTTACTTTGACTTTTATATTTACTAAGGTAAAAGACTGTTGCTTTATGGAAAGCAAAAGCTGAGATGATGGTTGGGCCATCACCTGTCGGTGACTGAAGATGCCTCTGGCGTCTTCTTCATTGACTGGTCCGTCTCTGCTCCGGTTGGTGCAGTCGCCAGATGGCGCTGTTGATCATCTTCTCAGATGGATCACCATCCCCATACATTTTCACCTCAAAATTTTTATCCAGGATTCAACCCTTTCATCCCCAAAAATTTGGTTTATAAAAAGAGAGGGAAAAAAATTTCACCGAAAAAATGGTCAAAATCTTCAAAATTTCTTTAATTTTGTAAAAAAAATTTGTTTAAAAACAAATCAGATGAAATCTGAAATAAAGGATCATTCGATTGGTCCTGATATACCAGTGAAATCGATCTAAACAGAAGACTTCTTTGTTAATTGTTTAAACAAAAATTCTTTCTTTCATCATTCCACTTAAACTCGAACCGTTCTTGCTTAAGTAAAATCATACCGTAAGATCTAATGATACCCTTAGCCTAAACTGCTCCCAACCGTGGTGACTTACAACGGCATAACGGGTCTTATGGCGATCTTAGGTGTTTTACAGCAAGTCGGGCGATTAAAAGTGGAGCAAAAGAAATAAAAGTTTGAAGAAACATTTAAAAATAAGTCAGATCTTATTTTTAATCGAAACCACTTAACAGAATCAAGAACCAACCGTGTGGCTTTAATACCATATAACAGCGGATAAGTTTTTATTCTTAAAACTTACACAGAAAAAGAAAAGATTAAGAAGATGACCGGTGAATCGGTAAAATAATCTCTTTCTTTTATTTATAAACATTTGAGGAAGGGATTACATTCTAATCCTAAATAAAATGTTTAAGGAAGATCGAAGTACGAAGGACTTCGTCTTCATTTAACTAGAAGAAGGAAGCTGAAAGCTTCTTCTTCGCCTAACTCTAGAGAGAAGGCGGAGAGAAGGGAGAGAGGACCTCAGTTGAGGTTTTCTTACAAAAGAAAAGCCTGAGTAACTCTAACACTTCGAGTTACTTAAATAGAAAACTGAAAAGTAAATTACTATTTGATTCAAGCAGGAATCACTATTACATTAACTGAAGTAAAAGTAATTTACTTAAGTAAAAGCAAATGTAAGAAACATATTACTTTACTTTTACTTTTACATTTACTAAGGTAAAAGTTAAAAACATTTAACTTAAGTAAAAGCAAAAGTTATTCTTTTACTTTTATTTTTACATTTACTAAGGTAAAAGACTTTTGCTTTACGGAAAGCAAAAGCTGAGTTGATGGCTGGGCCATCACCTGTCGGTGACTGAAGATGCCTCTGGCGTCTTCTTCGTTGACTGGTCCGTCTCTGCTCCGATTGCCGGATGGCGCTGTTGATCATCTTCTCAGATGGATCACCATCCCCATACATTTCCACCTCAAAATTTTTATCCAGGATTCAACCTTTTCACCCCCAAAAATTTGGTTTATAAAAAGAGAGGGAAAAAAATTTCACCGAAAAATGGTCAAAATCTTCAAAATTTCTTTAATTTTGTAAAAAAAATTTGTTTAAAAATAAATCAGGTGAAATCTGAAACAAAGGATCACTCGATTGGTCCTGATCTATTAGTGAAATTGATATAAACAGAAGACTTCTTTGTTAACTGTTTAAACAAAAATTCTTTCTTTCATCATTCCGCTTAAACCCGAACCGTTCTTGCTTAAGTAAAATCATACCGTAAGATCTAATGATACCCTTAGCCTAAACTGCTCCCAATCGTGCAGACTTACAATGGCATAACGGGTCTTATGGCGATCTTAGATGTTTTACAGCAAGTCGGGCGATTAAAAGTGGAGCAAAAGAAATAAAAGTTTGAAGAAACATTTAAAAATAAGATCTAACCGCTTTTTAATCAAAACCACTAACAGAATCAAGAACCAACCGTGTGGCTCTGATACCATATAACAGCGGATAAGTTTTTATTCTTAAAACTTAAACAGAAAAAGAAAAGATTAAGAAGATAACCGGTGAATCGGTAAAGTAATCTCTTTCTTTTATTTATAAACATTTGAGGAAGTGATTAGATTCTAATCCTAAATAAAATATTTAAGGAAGATCGAAGTACGAAGGACTTCGTCTTCATCTAACTAGAAGAAGGAAGCTAAAAGCTTCTTCTTCGGCTGACTCTAGAGAGAAGGCGGAGAGAAGGGAGAGAGGACCTCAGTTGAGGTTTTCTTACAAAAGAAAAGCCTGAGTAACTCTAACACTTTGAGTTACTTAAATAGAAAATTGAAAAGTAAATTACTATTTGATTCACGCAGGAATCATTATTACATTAACTGAAGTAAAAGTAATTTACTAAAGTAAAAGTAATTTGCTAAAGTAAAAGTAAACGTAAGAAACATTTTACTTTACTTTTATATTTACATTTACTAAGGTAAAAGTAAAAACATTTTACTAAAAGTAAAAATAAAAGTTATTCTTTTACTTTGCTTTCGGCTGAATGACGCAGACGCTGTCGTTGACTGCTTCTTACTTTTGCCAAAATTTGATGATGGCTGGGGCCATCACTGTTGATAACTGTTGAGGTCCGTCTTCTGGCGGTGCAGACGCCAGAGGGTGTTGTTGATCATCTTCTCAGATTGATCACCATCCCCATACATTTCCACCTCAAAATTTTTATCCAGGAAATAACCCTTTCAGCCCCAAAAATTTAGTTTATAAAAAGTGAGGGAAAAAAAATTTCACCGAAAAAATGGTCAAAATCTTCAAAATTTCTTTAATTTTGTAAAAAAAAAATTTTAAAAACAAATCAGATGAAATCTGAAACAAAGGATCATTCGATTGGTCCTGATCTGTCAATGAAATCGATCTAAATAGAAGACTTCTTTGTTAACTGTTTAAACAAAAATTCTTTCTTTCATCATTCCGCTTAAACTCAAACCGTTCTTGCTTAAGTAAAATCATACCGTAAGATCTAATGATACCCTTAGCCTAAACTGCTCCCAACCGTAGAGGCTTACAACGGCATAACGGGTCTTATGGCGATCTTAGGTGTTTTACAACAAGTCAGGCGATTAAAAGTGGAGCAAAAGAAATAATAATTTGAAGAAACATTTAAAAACAAGACCTAACTGTTTTTAATCGAAACCACTAACAGAACCAAGAACTAACCGTGTGGCTCTGATACCATTTAACAGCGGATAAGTTTTTATTCGGAAAAACTTAAACAGAAAAAAGAAAAGATTAAGAAGATGACCGGTGAATCGGTAAAGTAATCTCTTTCTTTTATTTATAAACATTTGAGGAAGGGATTACATTCTAATCCTAAATAAAATGTTTAAGGAAGATCGAAGTACAAAGGACTTCGTCTTCATCTAACTAGAAGAAGGAAGCTGAAAGCTTCTTCTTCGGCTAACTCTAGAGAGAAGGCGGAGAGAAAGGAGAGAGGACCTCAGGTGAGCTTTTCTTATATGTATGGGGTGTATGGGGATGGTGATCCATCTGAGAAGATGATCAACAGCACCCTCCGGCGTCTGCCCCGCCAGAAGACGAACCTCAACAGTTATCAACAGTGATGTTACTAGGGGTTCCAATAAAATGTTTAATAATGGTGAAAATTAAAGTATTAACTCCGTCTGGCGGACCAATACCAGCATCTTCATCAAAGATGGGATTGTCGTCATCGCCCATCTGGATAGCATGAACAATTGACATTCTAGATTCTTCTGTGAGATGTTTTTCACACCAAGACCTAAGAATACCTGTAAATTCACTAGCTATTAATTCAACTATGTCTGGTTGAGACAGATGGTTGAACTTTATAATATATCTATTAGCTACCATAGACATATGATTTAATTTATTAAGAATTTTTTGTTCACTAAATCCATCAATATTCCATTCGTATATTTTATTAGATGAAACAGAGAATTGTTTATCTAGATTTCTCTCTTCGAACTGTAGATCCGGAGGAGTTTGTCTAGAGTGCCAATTTCTGGTAATATTCGTATTGTTAACAGTTAATTTGTTAAGCTGATCATTAAAGTCTCTACTTTGGTTGGTGCAGTCGCCGGATGGCGCCCCAAATGGTATCAGAGTCAAGTTGTTGTTTGTTTCTAATTGATCCAGTAAGATCTATTTAATCAACTTTTCTTTTCTGATTTCAAAATTTTCTTCTTCTCATTATTCCAAAGTCACCCGAACTGTCTATAGTCCACCTAGTTCGCCGCAAACCTTTTGTAAGTCTCCAGGTATGAGCAGTGTCTGGTTTAAGAACATAGGTATGAGTCTTAATGATAGCCAAGGTATGAATGGAAGAATAATGCTTAAGAATTATTTTTGAAAGAATAAAAGATGAGTCGATTATTCAGATCTAGCTCTTCAGTTAGTAACAGGTTAGATTTGCCTCATGTTCCAGACATAGTTAACCAAGAAGAACATAGTTAGGAAAACATAAGTCAAGTACTCCATGATTGGAACATACCCAGAGTTTCTCCAAGAGAAATTTATCAGTCAAACTTCTTAGATAACTTTAAAACTGATTATAATGTTAAAACAGTTAAAAAGGTTTATGCAATTAACAATGAATATGAAAATTATAGTCTTTTATCTCCAGATGTTATTAAAAAATATAGAAAAAAGGGTTATAATTTTATTCATATAGGTCTTGTTCAAGTTGCAGTAAAATCACTTAACATCAAATGAATTAATTCATGTATCTACCTTTGTCTTAGAGACGCTATATTTTTGAATTATTACCCCAGTATTATTGGAGCTATGGAATCTAGTCTGTATAATGGACCTATCCATTTCAATTGCTTTCCTGATTTCACCCTTAGCCTCAGTGATCAAAATTTATTAAAATCTTTAACTTTAAATATTAAAACTGCTGGTGAGATTACAAAAAATGATTGAAGAATCTCAGCCTATTGCTTTGATTTACAGGATTTATTATAAGACTATGAAGTCAAACTTGAATGTTCATGCTCTTAATAAAAGTCCTAAAGATCAAACAGTTTTAATTCAAAGCTCAACTAGTGATGCTAATGTCCAAATCCCGATAACAATTCTCTGGAAGGATATTACTTTACCTAGTCAATGGACTTTACCAAATGAGTTACCACAGCAGCCTGTAGTTAACAATTTATTAAACATAGAAAATATTAGACAGCTTTTAGACGGAACTGTTAAAATCAGTTTTGAACGTACTAGAAATCCAGTCATAATAGAAGATATTTCAAGTTCATCAGCACCATCAGTGATCCATACTCGAAGAGACACTGAAGTTCTTAGTAATCCTTCTATTAAAGACATTAAGCTTAAAGGAATCCTTAATCAAGGTCAAGCTAGTCACCCCTGTTACACCCAGAATGATCCCATTGAAGAAGAAGGCTCTTCTTCTCCGACGTCTTCTGAGTTTCCCACTTAATCTGATTTTAATGGCCCCATACATAACCAATTAAGAGTTATAAAAAAGGATTTTGTATTAGATTGGGATAATTTAGTCAAAGATTTTAACTCTATGTCTAATAAAGAAAAAAGACATCTATTCAGATCTAATCACCCTACTGAAAAGGAAAGAGATAAGATAGTTAATAGATGGAAAAGATTTATTAAAAATGAAGAAATAAACATTACCTTTTATGATTGGTATGAACAATACCAAGGAAAATGTAATGTTATTACTAAAACTCAGTGGGTTATGGAAGATAAGTCAAAAACTACTTCTAGTCATCCTCCGTTAGAATCTATAGTTATTCCAATAAAAGGTACTTCAGTCATTGTTAGTCCCTTTAAAATTGCAGATAATATTAAAGATGATAAAAAAATAATTGAACAATTAAATTTTAGTAATCAATACATAGCAACTGTTGGTAGACAGCTTGATAGAATTTAAGAAAAATTTGAAGAAACAGCTATTAAGAAGCCCGATTCAAAAATAGAACAACCTTTAATAAAACTACCAGAAAATAGGTATAAATTAGGTTTACCTAATAAAGATAATGAACTTACCAATACAATTGATAAATTATTTAAAAAACTTAAAACTGAAGCTAGTACAAGTGGCACTATAGCTATTATTGATCAGGTAGAATCTGATAATGAAAGCAATAGTTCCTCTGATCACTCTGAAAATATTTCAGATCTTAATGAACAGCTTAATAAATTAACTGTTAATAACAGAAGTATTACCAGAAATTGGTACTTTAGACCTACTCCTCCGGATCTACAGTTCGAAGGGAGAAATCTCGATAAACAATTTTCTGTTTCATCTAATAAAATTTATGAATGGAATATTGATGGATTTAGTGAACAAGAAATTCTTAATAAATTAAATCACATGTCAATGGTAGCCAATAGCTATATTACTACGTTCAACAATCTGTCTCAACCGGACATAGTTGAATTAATAGCCAATGGATTCACTGGTATTCTTAGATCTAAGTGGGAAAAATATCTCACAAAAGACTCTAGAATATCAATTATTCATGCTATCCAACGTGATGATGACGGCAATCCCATCTTTGATGAAGATGCTGGTATTGGCCCGCCAGACGGAGTTAATACTTTAATTTTCACCATTATTAAACATTTTTTTGGAACTCCTAGTAACATCACTGAAAGAATTCATGACCAATTAAGTAGCCTCACATGTCCCACTCTAAGTGATTTTAGATGGTACAAAGATGTATTTACGTCACGAGTTATGATGCGCAATGATAGTAATAAACCATTCTGGAAAGAAAAATTCGTCAATGGTTTACCTTCCTTGTTTGCACATAAAGTTAGAGAAGAATTGAGTAAAAATTTAGGATATATTGATTATGATAATTTAACCTATGGTGATATTATTGGTTATATTCAAAAAATTGGATTAAAAATGTGTATTGATTTCAAATTAGCTAAACAAGCTAGTAAATACAAGAATAAAGCTAAATATGAGTTAGGAACGTTTTGTGAACAATATGGTTTACCACATGTTGCTCCCTCTAGAAGAAAGCACCGGCATAATCACAAACATATTGAGTCGCATAAAAGTCACAAACGTCGTTAGAAGAAATATAATCAAGATAAAAATAATAAAAATAATCAAGATTCTTATTATAAGAAACCTAAGTCAACACACCGAAAATCAACTAAAAAATTAAAGAAATTTGATAAAAGTAAAATTGTCTGTCACAATTGTGGGCAGAAAGGGCACTTTAAAAGTGAATGTAGAGTTAAACAAAAGATAGCCCAGCTGAATATCTCAACAGAAGATACTGAACAATTGTTAGAGTTAATAAGAATTGAGAATAACGTTAGTAACGAAGAAGCTTCTGATATTCCAGAATCTTCGAGTAGCAGCACTTGTAACGATGAATCAAATAGTGATAACGAAGTTACAGTATGTGCTGAGGATTGCTGTAACAACTGTTGCAAAAGAAGTTGTTGCAAAAGATTAAATGTAATTACCAAAGAAGATGAAGAATGTTCTTTGTTAATTGACTTAATTAGCAAGATTACTGATCCAGATTTAAAAATTCAGTACACAAGACAATTAAAAGATTTATTAACAAAAGATAAGAAAGTTACATATAGGGTTCTTAAAGCCAAAGAGAAACCTATTTTTAGTCTTAATAAAACGCTTGAAAGATTTAAGTCCCCAATTAGAGAAGTCACTCTCCCTGAATTAAATCAAGAAGTTAATAAACTCAAAAGATAAATTTCTAATTTAAAATTAGACGTTGCTAATTTGAGAAAAGAAATTAAAGATAAAAAATCTGACCTTCAGGTGCATGATTCCTCTTCCAGTGAAGAAGATCATGACATACCTGAATCTTCAGGTGTTAAAGAGGAGACTGATCTTTTCATTCAAGGTCTTTCTCTTAAAATAATTAAAGATATCACCATCCAAAAATGGTATATCTCTATTAATTTAGTTATTGATAAAACTTTCTCGATACAACTTCCTGCCTTGGTTAATAACGGTGCAGATCTGAATTGTATTCAAGAAGGTCTTGTCCCCACTAAGTATTATAAAAAGACTAGTGAAAAGCTTAATTCAGCTAATGGTAGTCAAATGGAAATAAAATATAAATTACCTAAAGTTCATATCTGTCAAGATAATATGTGCTTTAAAACCTCGTTTGTTTTAATTCGCAATCTTATAGATAAAATAATTTTAGGGTTACCATTTATATACTTATTATACCCATTCACTACCAATAATACAGGACTAAGCTGTGAGCATTTAGGAAAGAAGTTAACATTTAAATTTCTTATTAAACCAAATGAAAGAGATTTAAAATTTATTCAAGAAGAATCGATTTCTAAATCGGTAAATCTATTAAATTCCAAAGTTAACCAATTAAGCTTTTTAAAAGAAGAAATTAAATACAAACAAGTTGAAGAGCAACTTAAGAGTAAAAGAGTTCAGGAACAGGTTGTCAAATTAAAAAATTATTTACAAGATAATTTATGTTCTGATTCTCCCAACGCCTTCTGGCATAGGAAGAAGCATGCAGTCAGACTACCTTATGCTAAAGAATTTAAAGAACATTTAATTCCCACTAAAGTCAGACCAATTCAAATGAGTCATGAACAAATGGAGTTATGCAAAAAGGAAATCAATGATCTCCTTAGTAAATGTTTAATTAGACATAGTAAATCACCATGGTCTTGTCCTGCTTTCTATGTTAACAATGAAGCAGAAAAGGAAAGAGGTGTTCCTCGCTTAGTTATCAATTACAAACCATTAAACAAGGTTTTAGAGTGGATTAGGTACCCTTTGCCCAATAAGGAAGATCTCCTTAGTAGGTTAAGCTCCTCCATTATCTTCAGTAAATTTGACCTTAAGTCAGGATTCTGGCAAGTTGCTATTCACCCAAAGGATAGATATAAGACAGCATTCACCACTCCGTTCGGTCATTACGAATGGAATGTTCAGTCATTTGGACTAAAAAATGCACCTAGTGAATTTCAGAATATTCTCAATAATATTTTGAATCCTTTCAGTCATTTTCTTATTGTTTATATTGACGATATCCTTGTATTCTCCAAAACTATTGAAGAGCATATTAAGCATTTGAATTCGTTCTTCAAAACGGTTAAAACCAATGGTCTTGTTCTTTCACCTTACAAGTGTAGTCTGTTTCTGACTAAAGTCAAGTTTCTCGGTCTTATCCTCTATCATGGACTCACACGGCCAATTGACAGAGCTATTCAATTCGCCGACCGGTTCCTAGATAAGATTACCGACAAAACACAGCTACAGAGATTTTTGGGCTCGCTCAACTATATTGGCAAGTTCTACCAAAATCTCAAGAAGATTTGTGAACCTCTATTTTAGCGTTTACAAAGTAATCAACCTCCATGGACTGATGTTCATACTTCTGTCGTCCAACAAGTCAAAAAATATGTTAAGGTCTTGCCTTGCCTTGGCATCTCAAATGATTCAGCATTCAAAATAGTTGAAACTGATGACTCCGACATTGGATTCGGTGGCATTCTCAAACAAAAGTTAACTCCTACTTCCTCAGAACAAATTGTTCGATTTCATTCCTGCGCCTGGAATCCTACACAGTTAAATTACAGTACAATTAAAAAAGAGATTTTATCACTTGTTTTATGTATTAATAAATTTCAACGTGATCCACTTAATCAAAAATTTCTAGTTAGAATAGATTGCAAATCAGTAAAATTCATTCTTGAAAAAGACGTTGAGAACGTCTCCTCTAAGCATTCGTTCGTTAGATGGCAAGCTCTCCTCAGTATTTTTGATTTTGATATTGAATATATTAAAGGTAGTAACAATTCAGTTCCTGATTTCCTCACGCGTGAATTTATCAACACAGGTACTGTCACTACAACATGAGTTTACGAGGAGGATCATCTTCTCGTGGTCATGGCCGCTCTGCTGGCCCGGTCAATCAGTTAAAAGGAACTGTTGTTCCTCACCCAGTCAGCCCAGTGACTCAGCCAAGTCAAATTACTAAACTCCAGATTCTTGGGACAATCCCAAAGCCCTATTCATCGGCTCTTGCTAGTCAACCACAGCCAATTGACCCATATGCTAATCAAACGAGGGCCACCTCATCCAAATCTAGTTATCCAGCCTCTGAATATCATGCTAAATATGACCAGCACATATTTCACCTTGAGTTACACATGAAATCCAAAGATGACCCCATTGAACTTGCAGCCCAGTATTTTCCTACTGGCTGGCATTTCCTCCCATGGGCTCCTTATAAATCCCTTGCGTATTATAAGGACATCCTTCGTGAAACTGAGTCAGTATTCGTCAAACCCATTTACGCTAATGATAATAAGTCCAAACTTCTTTATCATTCGCTTTATATTAAACAGATCCTCAGTTTTTCTGATTGGGGAAATCATCCTTCAGATCTCAGCTCTCTCTCTCTAATCAAACTAGCTCTTACTGCTATTTTGATTATATTGAGGCATGGAATAAAATCATTCTTCACCAAAATGAAGATCATAGTCATTCGTGGTTTTTCCAGTTCGACCACAAGTTCAAAAGTAAAATCCCAATGTGGTTCACCCTTTGGTGGACTAGGCTTGGTCTGTGTTATGAGATTCTTCCCGATCTTCTCAAAACACAAGTTCACCATTTTTCTAATCATGCTAAGTACAATCCAGTTTATAAAGGAGTTCCAGTTTTCCTTCTTTTCTGTAGTAAATATAAAATCCCGTGGATCCTTAAGTGGTGTTGATTGATTTCGCAATCAATGAATACGTGCAAGTATACACGGTCAACAAGTAATAAAGTGAAAGTAGAGTATCGTTCCCACGAGGAATTATTTAATAAAAATTACCAAATACTAACTCTTAACCAAATCAATTTTATTTAAACAACCAATAATTGTGATTTCTAGATTTAAGAAAACTAAATTAAACAAAACAAAAAGATTATTCTAAAAGAAAGCAACTAAACAACTAAGAATTGATGGAATTCAGATAAATAAGAATTAAGACTCCAATATCCCCAATTATGAATTATAAATCAATTATTCAACTATCCCAATTATTATATCTACTGAATTGTTAACAGGAATTCTCAAATGCCAAAAGCCCTCTCTCGAGTGATCAATTGCCTTCTATTTAACCCAGATTAATTTTGCTATATCTCTATGCAAAACAATTGAATTAAACTCGTTACAAACCCAATTCCTTTTATGTTACATGCGGCAAATAGATATTCTCATTCTATTCACAAACCTAATTATTCACTGTGCAAATAACTAAGTCACATGTCACCAAGCCCAGTTCTAACCCTAGAATTCCTTTCCCAATTCCTTCTAGAGTAACACGGTAATTATTGATCAGATAATTAATCAATAAGCTCAAAGCAAGATAAACAATTCACTTCAACACAAATAATTGAAATAAATCAAATAACTAATTTATAGCCATAAAAAGTTCAATTGAAATCTTAATAAAAGAGTTAGTTCATAATTAATTAATTAAAACCAAGAATCCACAATTGAATAAACATTAAAAGATAAAAGTATGATAAGAGAAGATAATATAATCTGTTGTCAGCAAATTTGATGTTCCCCTCTTGCTCCTGCTCTTGATCTTCAACGATCTCCAAGTTGCTTCAATCTCTAAAACTAATAAAAACTAGGGTTAATGTTTAATCTAATGGAGTGTTTAATCTAGTCTACTCTATGTAATCCCCCTTTATTTTATGCCTCCCATCATGTATTTATAGGTTACAAGTCAAATTTTTAGGTTAGGAACAAACCCAATCCAATTTGGAGTCAAAAAGGTGTCAAAATTCACCCAAAACGCGTCCAGGCCATCACCAAGCCCTTCCCCAGCGCCCCAGCGCTGGGCACGACGCTGGTATTCTGCCTTATAGCGCCCCGGCTCTAGAAATTGCCTTGAAATTAGCGCCCCGGCGCTAGTGCTTTTTTTGGAAATTTTTTGCTCCGACGTCCTTTGGAAAAATGGCCATAACTTCTTCGTCCGAACTCCGATTTTGATGATTCAAGATGATCCGGAAAGAGGAGAAGTAGATCTACAACTTTTATTCTTTAAGGTTTTCGAAATAAGGTCCGTAGAAATACTCAAATTGGCTCTGAAGTGACTGCTGTGTAAATGACAAGCTAAAAACGCGAATCTAGCCACCCCAAACGTCGATCCAAGTAACTTTTGTCCCAAATCCTACAAAACAATGTAAAACATGCATGAATGGACACAAATACTTAAAAACTATTCTAAAAGACTTGAGAATAACAATAAATTAAGCCCGAATGTATCCAATTCATATGTATAAAACTCACTCATCAAATACCCCCAAACTTAAACCTTTGTTTGTCCTCAAGCAAAAACACAAAAGAACTAAAAATAATCAAACTAACTCAACTACATGAATGCATATGCATGATCTACTTTATAATATACCTACGAACCCAGTAATAAATCAGTATGATATATAGCAACAGGCCTCAAAGATATCAATGATACTCAAACAATATATATGATCAAATCAAAGTCCATAACTCTAACCAGTTAGTCAATCCAAACATGTCATCACCCATGATGTGTGTGTGTGCTTGTTAATCATTCTAACCTACCACAGTTCAAGATAATCACATAACAAACTTCTTAAAAGGAAAATTTCAGTTTCAATTCAATTACTTTTGTGAACATGACAACTCCGATTAAAACTAAGCAATTACCAAGTCTAAGGGTAAATACAAAATTTATTTATACTTTTATTCAATCACGAGGGCATTTTTGCTCTTTTTCGTGTTTTTTTTCATTTTTTTTTCTCATGGCTGTGCAATGTCTTATTCCCTTAGGCTTTTCAGTGCTACCTTAACGAGCTTTCGACCAACGACTCCCAAGTCATTAAGATCTTAGGGCGCTAGGTGTAAAGACAATCCCCTCGGGCTTACTTACTCAAGTAACAAAGGCCACAAAACTAGACAAGCATGCCACGGTGTTTATTCATTTTTTTTTCTTTTTTTGGATTTTCTATTTTTTTTTTCTTTTCATCATTTTTTTTTCTTTTTTTTTCTTTTTTTCATTTTGTATATATATACCCCATAGATTCTCCCAAACTCAAGCTTTTACGTCATTCTAACCTTTACCGTCAGTTCACTAATTTCCTTAAATTTTAACCAAGATTTTCCCCCAAAAACAAATTATGAAACCCTTGAACCAAGTGGATTAAAACAGTTAAACTTTAAGTGCTAACCAGTTACATAAGTTTCAGACAGGCTCAGATTGTCATCATGATTAAAATTAGAACTCATCATCAATTATCAACATTGTTCAATTTAACAATTAATACCAATCTTATCATAGGCCGAGCTAAGACCACACCAACTAATCACACAGATTCATGCAAAAAAAAAATACAATTATACTACATGAACACATACTAATGCAACACATATATGAATATGCAAATAACTACCATGTACTATACGCAACCTAAAAAAAACACAATGCTAACACAAAAAAAAAAAAAATTAACTACTATGCAGATAACTAACTATATGCAATACGATACTAAAATGCCCCCAAACTTAAACCAGACATTGTCCTCAATGACTAAATTAGAAAAAATTAAAGCAGAGGACTTTCCTGAAAATATAGCAATCTTCCTCCTTGTCCACTAAGTTTGGAGAATATGCTAGTCACATGGAATAAATTGGACACCACACTTGAATTTGACTTGAATAACATGTAAATCATAATAGAAACACTTTTATTAAATCCTAAATAAATGCAAATTCAAAACTACTAATATAAAACTTAATAAAAACTAAAAATAAAAATTAAACTTGGGTTGCCTCCCAATAAGCGCTTGTTTTATAGTCTCAGCCTGACTTCTTCAATTCTCTATCCAATTCCTCTTCGAAAGTTGAGGAACCCTCCATCCATCGGAAATAATATAGCTTTTGGTAGGTTCCCAATTGTAATGGCCATTGAGTTTAAGTCACCTAACATGATATTTTTAGATAGGATCCCCATTAAGTACGACAAACCACTAGGTGCTTTCCCCATTGTGTTTGTGATCAAATTATAGCATGGAAGCTTGTCAAACACCATGGACTCTTCCTCTATCTTCTCCTTTTCAACCCGCCATGACTCCACAGTTGTACTAACTCTTATGTCACAAAGAGCTTTGCCTACGACATGACTGCCAATTGGGCATGGTTTTGCAAAACTGCCCCGATTCTTGAACTTTGGTGGAGAAGGTACATGGGACACTATCAAAATTGGCTCATCTTCATTGGTACTCAAAGTTAGATCTTCGCCGAAATCCTTTTCTTGGTCCACAAGTCTATCTTCTCTTTTACCATCTATATCATTTGACACATCCGGTTGTAGATTTGGTTCAGGCTCATCATCAGTCTTGTCATCCATGTCATAGAGCCAAGTGTATTGAGGACGGTTGTTCAACGCATGTGCTATCTGCCCCAATTGATTTTCCAGATTCTTTAACGATGCCCCTTGGCTTTGCAAATGCAGCTCTATTTGATTAAATCTTTTGTCTTGGTCCTCATTCCTTTTGTCAGAAGCTCTAATGAATTTGTCCAAGGCTTCCTCCCAATTTGAATGTTCTTCCTGTTGTAGTGGAGGTGGACACGAGAAATCCGGTGGGTATGTTGGACTTGGAGCATAAAATTGATCTTGATTGTTACTCCATGAAAAATCCGGGTGATACCCCCAATCCTGATTATAGTTGTTGGGATAGACATAACTGTTGGGATAATCACCACTATACTGTACCGGCTCGAAACTGATGGAGCATTGATGACTCATATGATTTCCAGCACAATAATCACAAGTAACCGCCACACTTTGACGACGTTGAGCTTCAAAAGCTTCAAGCATCCTCGAAAGTGTCTCCATCTGTGCTGACAATGCAGAAAGTTTCTTGAGTCTGTCAATCTCCACTCCCCGTGGTTGAGTCATGTTCGTGTATAACCATTGATACGCAAAGTCATCCATGGTACCTAAAAAGATAGAAATATTGGAAGAGAATGAGAAATAAAAATAAAAATAAAAATATTTAAATTAAGACTAATTTGATTGAAATTAATATTGATAAAAAAATATTAAACTAATTCCCCGGCAACGGCGCCAAAAACTTGTTGATTGATTTCGCAATCAATGAATACGTGCAAGTATACACGGTCAACAAGTAATAAAGTGAAAGTAGAGTATCGTTCCCACGAGGAATTATTTAATAAAAATTACCAAATACTAACTCTTAACCAAATCAATTTTATTTAAACAACCAATAATTGTGATTTCTAGATTTAAGAAAACTAAATTAAACAAAACAAAAAGATTATTCTAAAAGAAAGCAACTAAACAACTAAGAATTGATGGAATTCAGATAAATAAGAATTAAGACTCCAATATCCCCAATTATGAATTATAAATCAATTATTCAACTATCCCAATTATTATATCTACTGAATTGTTAACAGGAATTCTCAAATGCCAAAAGCCCTCTCTCGAGTGATCAATTGCCTTCTATTTAACCCAGATTAATTTTGCTATATCTCTATGCAAAACAATTGAATTAAACTCGTTACAAACCCAATTCCTTTTATGTTACATGCGGCAAATAGATATTCTCATTCTATTCACAAACCTAATTATTCACTGTGCAAATAACTAAGTCACATGTCACCAAGCCCAGTTCTAACCCTAGAATTCCTTTCCCAATTCCTTCTAGAGTAACACGGTAATTATTGATCAGATAATTAATCAATAAGCTCAAAGCAAGATAAACAATTCACTTCAACACAAATAATTGAAATAAATCAAATAACTAATTTATAGCCATAAAAAGTTCAATTGAAATCTTAATAAAAGAGTTAGTTCATAATTAATTAATTAAAACCAAGAATCCACAATTGAATAAACATTAAAAGATAAAAGTATGATAAGAGAAGATAATATAATCTGTTGTCAGTAAATTTGATGCTCCCCTCTTGCTCCTGCTCTTGATCTTCAACGATCTCCAAGTTGCTTCAATCTCCAAAACTAATAAAAACTAGGGTTAATGTTTAATCTAATGGATTGTTTAATCTAGTCTACTCTATGTAATTCCCCTTTATTTTATGCCTCCCATCATGTATTTATAGGTTACAAGTCAAATTTTTAGGTTAGGAACAAACCCAATCCAATTTGGAGTCAAAAAGGTGTCAAAATTCACCCAAAACGCGTCCAGGCCATCACCAAACCCTTCCCCAGCGCCCCAGCGCTGGGCACGACGCTGGTATTCTGCCTTATAGCGCCCCGGCTCTAGAAATTGCCTTGAAATTAGCGCCCCGGCGCTAGTACTTTTTTTGGAAATTTTTTGCTCCGACGTCCTTTGGAAAAATGGCCATAACTTCTTCGTCCGAACTCCGATTTTGATGATTCAAGATGATCCGGAAAGAGGAGAAGTAGATCTACAACTTTTATTCTTTAAGGTTTTCGAAATAAGGTCCGTAGAAATACTCAAATTGGCTCTGAAGTGACTGCTGTGTAAATAACAAGCTAAAAACGCGAATCTAGCCACCCCAAACGTCGATCCAAGTAACTTTTGTCCCAAATCCTACAAAACAATGTAAAACATGCATGAATGGACACAAATACTTAAAAACTATTCTAAAAGACTTGAGAATAACAATAAATTAAGCCCGAATGTATCCAATTCATGTGTATAAAACTCACTCGTCAAATACCCCCAAACTTAAACCTTTGTTTGTCCTCAAGCAAAAACACAAAAGAACTAAAAATAATCAAACTAACTCAACTACATGAATGCATATGCATGATCTACTTTATAATATACCTACGAACCCAGTAATAAATCAGTATGATATATAGCAACAGGCCTCAAAGATATCAATGATACTCAAACAATATATATGATCAAATCAAAGTCCATAACTCTAACCAGTTAGTCAATCCAAACATGTCATCACCCATGATGTGTGTGTGTGCTTGTTAACCATTCTAACCTACCACAGTTCAAGATAATCACATAACAAACTTCTTAAAAGGAAAATTTCAGTTCCAATTCAATTACTTTTGTGAACATGACAACTCCGATTAAAACTAAGCAATTACCAAGTCTAAGGGTAAATACAAAATTTATTTATACTTTTATTCAATCACGAGGGCATTTTTACTCTTTTTCGTGTTTTTTTTCATTTTTTTTTCTCATGGCTGTGCAATGTCTTATTCCCTTAGGCTTTTCAGTGCTACCTTAACGAGCTTTCGACCAACGACTCCCAAGTCATTAAGATCTTAGGGCGCTAGGTGTAAAGACAATCCCCTCGGGCTTACTTACTCAAGTAACAAAGGCCACAAAACTAGACAAGCATGTCACGGTGTTTATTCATTTTTTTTTCTTTTTTTGGATTTTCTATTTTTTTTTTCTTTTCATCATTTTTTTTCTTTTTTTTTCTTTTTTTCATTTTGTATATATATACCCCATAGATTCTCCCAAACTCAAGCTTTTACGTCATTCTAACCTTTACCGTCAGTTCACTAATTTCTTTAAATTTTAACCAAGATTTTCCCCCAAAAACAAATTATGAAACCCTTGAACCAAGTGGATTAAAACAGTTAAACTTTAAGTGCTAACCAGTTACATAAGTTTCAAACAGGCTCAGATTGTCATCATGATTAAAATTAGAACTCATCATCAATTATCAACATTGTTCAATTTAACAATTAATACCAATCTTATCATAGGCCGAGCTAAGACCACACCAACTAATCACACAGATTCATGCAAAAAAAAATAAATGCAATTATACTACATGAACACATACTAATGCAACACATATATGAATATGCAAATAACTACCATGTACTATACGCAACCTAAAAAAAACACAATGCTAACACAAAAAAAAAAATATTAACTACTATGCAGATAACTAACTATATGCAATACGATACTAAAATGCCCCCAAACTTAAACTAGACATTGTCCTCAATGACTAAATTAGAAAAAATTAAAGCAGAGGACTTTCCTGAAAATATAGCAATCTTCCTCCTTGTCCACTAAGTTTGGAGAATATGCTAGTCACATGGAACAAATTGGACACCACACTTGAATTTGACTTGAATAACATGTAAATCATAATAGAAACACTTTTATTAAATCCTAAATAAATGCAAATTCAAAACTACTAATATAAAACTTAATAAAAACTAAAAATAAAAATTAAACTTGGGTTGCCTCCCAATAAGCGCTTGTTTTATAGTTTCAGCCTGACTTCTTCAATTCTCTATCCAATTCCTCTTCGAAAGTTGAGGAACCCTCCATCCATCGGAAATAATATAGCTTTTGGTAGGTTCCCAATTGTAATGGCCATTGAGTTTAAGTCACCTAACATGATATTTTTAGATAGGATCCCCATTAAGTACGGCAAACCACTAGGTGCTTTCCCCATTGTGTTTGTGATCAAATTATAGCATGGAAGCTTGTCAAACACCATGGACTCTTCCTCTATCTTCTCCTTTTCAACTCGCCATGACTCCACAGTTGTACTAACTCTTATGTCACAAAGAGCTTTGCCTACGACATGACTGCCAATTGGGCATGGTTTTGCAAAACTGCCCCGATTCTTGAACTTTGGTGGAGAAGGTACATGGGACACTATCAAAATTGGCTCATCTTCATTGGTACTCAAAGTTAGATCTTCGCCGAAATCCTTTTCTTGGTCCACAAGTCTATCTTCTCTTTTAGCATCTATATCATTTGACACATCCGGTTGTAGATTTGGTTCAGGCTCATCATCAGTCTTGTCATCCATGTCATAGAGCCAAGTGTATTGAGGACGGTTGTTCAACGCATGTGCTATCTGCCCCAATTGATTTTCCAGATTCTTTAACGATGCCCCTTGGCTTTGCAAATGCAGCTCTATTTGATTAAATCTTTTGTCTTGGTCCTCATTCCTTTTGTCAGAAGCTCTAATGAATTTGTCCAAGGCTTCCTCCCAATTTGAATGTTCTTCCTGTTGTAGTGGAGGTGGACACGAGAAATCCGGTGGGTATGTTGGACTTGGAGCATAAAATTGATCTTGATTGTTACTCCATGAAAAATCCGGGTGATACCCCCAATCCTGATTATAGTTGTTGGGATAGACATAACTGTTGGGATAATCACCACTATACTGTACCGGCTCGAAACTGATGGAGCATTGATGACTCATATGATTTCCAGCACAATAATCACAAGTAACCGCCACACTTTGACGACGTTGAGCTTCAAAAGCTTCAAGCATCCTCGAAAGTGTCTCCATCTGTGCTGACAATGCAGAAAGTTTCTTGAGTCTGTCAATCTCCACTCCCCGTGGTTGAGTCATGTTCGTGTATAACCATTGATACGTAAAGTCATCCATGGTACCTAAAAAGATAGAAATATTGGAAGAGAATGAGAAATAAAAATAAAAATAAAAATATTTAAATTAAGACTAATTTGATTGAAATTAATATTGATAAAAAAATATTAAACTAATTCCCCGGCAACGGCGCCAAAAACTTGTTGATTGATTTCGCAATCAATGAATACGTGCAAGTATACACGGTCAACAAGTAATAAAGTGAAAGTAGAGTATCGTTCCCACGAGGAATTATTTAATAAAAATTACCAAATACTAACTCTTAACCAAATCAATTTTATTTAAACAACCAATAATTGTGATTTCTAGATTTAAGAAAACTAAATTAAACAAAACAAAAAGATTATTCTAAAAGAAAGCAACTAAACAACTAAGAATTGATGGAATTCAGATAAATAAGAATTAAGACTCCAATATCCCCAATTATGAATTATAAATCAATTATTCAACTATCCCAATTATTATATCTACTGAATTATTAACAGGAATTCTCAAATGCCAAAAGCCCTCTCTCGAGTGATCAATTGCCTTCTATTTAACCCAGATTAATTTTGCTATATCTCTATGCAAAACAATTGAATTAAACTCGTTACAAACCCAATTCCTTTTATGTTACATGCGGCAAATAGATATTCTCATTCTATTCACAAACCTAATTATTCACTGTGCAAATAACTAAGTCACATGTCACCAAGCCCAGTTCTAACCCTAGAATTCCTTTCCCAATTCCTTCTAGAGTAACACGGTAATTATTGATCAGATAATTAATCAATAAGCTCAAAGCAAGATAAACAATTCACTTCAACACAAATAATTGAAATAAATCAAATAACTAATTTATAGCCATAAAAAGTTCAATTGAAATCTTAATAAAAGAGTTAGTTCATAATTAATTAATTAAAACCAAGAATACACAATTGAATAAACATTAAAAGATAAAAGTATGATAAGAGAAGATAATATAATCTGTTGTCAGCAAATTTGATGCTCCCCTCTTGCTCCTGCTCTTGATCTTCAATGATCTCCAAGTTGCTTTAATCTCCAAAACTAATAAGAACTAGGGTTAATGTCTAATCTATTGGAGTGTTTAATCTAGTCTACTCTATGTAATCCCCCTTTATTTTATGCCTCCCATCATGTATTTATAGGTTACAAGTCAAATTTTTAGGTTAGGAACAAACCCAATCCAATTTGGAGTCAAAAAGGTGTCAAAATTCACCCAAAATGCGTCCAGGCCATCACCAATCCCTTCCCCAGTGCCCCAGCGCTGGGCACGTCGCTGGTATTCTGCCTTATAGCGCCCCGGCGCTAGTGCTTTTTTTGGAAATTTTATGCTCCGACGTCATTTGGAAAAATGGCTATAACTTCTTCGTCCGAACTCTGATTTCGATGATTCAAGATGATCCGAAAAGAGGAGGAGTAGATCTACAACTTTTATTCTTTAAGTTTTTCGAAATAAGGTCCGTAGAAATACTCAAATTGGCTCTGAAGTGACTGTTGTGTAAATGACAAGCTAAAAACGCGAATCTAGCCGCCCCGAACGTCGATCTAAGTAACTTTTATCCCAAATCCTACAAAACAATGTAAAACATGCATGAATGGAAACAAATACTTAAAAACTATTCTAAAAGACTTGAGAATAACAATAAATTAAGCTCGAATGTATCCCATTCATGTGTATAAAATTCACTCATCAAGTGGCAATACGAGATTTTGTCCATTCAAGAAGTCACCATATTCCAGTCTCTGTCGTACATCGGCATTAGGACAGCTCAGACTGCTTTATCACCCATTGCCCATGTGTCTCGCCGTTTTTACATCAAATGGTGGGATAAATTTAGTGTCGATAGGATAGTTGCCCAAGTTCAAAAAGAATTTCCTCCTTCTCCTATTCTGACCCCTCCAGTCACTATATCTCCCGCCATTGAGTCTTCCAGTAAATCATCCAAAAGGTCATCTGATAAATCAAAAGATAAATCAGTTGCCCCTCCCGATCCAATTGATATTTCTAATATTAATAGTTATTCTACAGCTCAGCTAAGGCTCCTTGTCGACGCTATTCATATGAGATTTGATCAGTTAGACGAAGATATTGAAGCCTCTGAACATGCTTCTTCACAGTCCAGAGAAGCTGAATTTAGTCAAAATGAAGAAGAAGACGAAGACAATTATGACCCCTATGGCACCATTAGTCTTTAAGATGCTCAGGATCCCTTCGCCTGATCACCTTATTAATCAATCAAAGTGGATGTGGTAATGACAGCCATCATCACGCACCTGCTCCGGCTGCCTTAGTCAGCAAGCACCTACTCTGGTAGCCTTAGTCAGCAGCATCTTCTATTTTTCCACCAAAAGTAGCTATCAGTCAGCTACCTGGCCCCACGGCCACCACAAGTCAAAAGATGCAACCTTCTTTTCCACCGAAAGCCGTGATTTACGCGGATTTTGTCTAAAGTCGGCATCTACTTTACTTTTACCTTATTTTAGTAAATGTAATATGTTTCTTACTTGTACTTTTACCTCAGTCATTGTAATAGTAACTATGTAACAGTTCATTTCCTTGTTATATAAAAGGAAACTGAATTCATTTCATTAGGCAGACTTCAAAAGACGCTGAGTTCCTTCTCAGTCGAATCTTTAGCCTCTACCGTTGTTAGCCTTTCTTTACCCCTCTTCTTCTAATGTTCTTAGTCAAGTAAACTTGTAAGTCATTTTATTTTCTGCACTTGTAAATACTTGTAAATAGTTCAAGTTATTAATGAATAAAACTGCTTTTATTTAGTAATTCAATTGTGTTTGAATGCGCTCTCTAGTTCTTCTCTCTTTAATTTCTCATTCCTCCCCAAATGGTATCAAAGCGGATAAGTTTTAATCGAAAAAACTTAAACAGAAAAAAGAAAAGATTAAGAAGATGACCGGTGAATCGGTAAAGTAATCTCTTTCTTTTATTTATAAATATTTGAGGAAGGGATTACATTCTAATCCTAAATAAAATGTTTAAGGGAAGAAGGAAATACGAAGGACTTCTTCTTCTCCATCTAACTAGAAGAAGGAAGCTGAAAGCTTCTTCTTCGGCTAACTCTAGAGAGAAGGCGGAGAGAAGGGAGAGAGGACCTCAGGTGAGGTTTTCTTACAAAAGAAAAGCCTGAGTAACTCTAACACTTCGAGTTACTTAAATAGAAAACCGAAAAGTAAATTACTATTTGATTCACGCAGGAATCACTATTACATTAACTGAAGTAAAAGTAATTTACTAAAGTAAAAGTAATTTACTAAAGTAAAAGTAATTTACTAATGTAAAAATAAATGTAAGAAACATTTTACTTTACTTTTACATTTACATTTACTAAGGTAAAAGTAAAAATATTTTACTAAAAGTAAAAGTAAAAGTTATTCTTTTACTTAGTAAAAGTAAAAATTATTCTTTTACTTTACTTTCGGCTGATTGACGCAGACGCTGTCGTTGACTGCTTCTTGCTTTTGCCGAAAGCTGATGATGGCTGGGGCCATCACTGTTGATAACTGTTGAGGTCCGTCTTCTGGCGGTGCAGACGCTGGAGGGTGCTGTTGACCATCTTCTCAGATGGATCACCATCCCCATACATTTGAAGAAACATTTAAAAATAAGACCTAACTATTTTTAATCGAAACCACTAACAGAACCAAGAACCAACCGTGTGGCTCTGATACCATTTGGGGCGGAATGAGAAATTAAAGAGAGAAGAACTAGAGAGCGCATTTAAACACAATTGAATTACTAAATAAAAGCAGTTTTATTTATTAATAACTTGAACTATTTACAAGTATTTACAAGTGTAGAAAATAAAATGACTTACAAGTTTACTTGACTAAGAACATTAGAAGAAGAGGGGTAAAGAAAGGCTAACAACAGTAGAGGCTAAAGATTCGACTGAGAAGGAACTCAGCGTCTTTTGAAGTCTGCCTAATGAAATGAATTCAATTTCCTTTTATAGAACAAGGAAATGAACTGTTACATGGTTACTATTATATTAACTAAGGTAAAAGTACAAAGTAAAAAATATATTACATTTACTAAAGTAAAGTAAAAGTAAAAGTAAAAGGAATCTGCTTTCGGTGGAAAAGTTGGCGTATTCTTTTGACTTATGCGGCTGTAGGGCCCTGACGCATGTGACTGAAATGACTAAGGCTGCTAGGGCAGGAGCTGGCTACCGGAGCAGGTGCTGAAAGGGCTGCCTGAGCAGGGCTGCCGGAGCAGGTGCTGGAAGACGACGGCCATTATCACATCTACTTTGATTGATTGATAGATGAGGCCATCACTTGTTGACTAACTGATCAGGCGAAGGGATCCTGAGCATCCTGAAGACAAATGGTGCCATAGGGGTCACAAAAGTCTTCATCTTCCTCATTTTGACTAGATTCAACTTCTCTGGACTATGAAGAAGCATTTTCTGAAGCTTCAA
This sequence comes from Panax notoginseng, assembly GCA_016801055.1. NCBI lineage: Eukaryota > Viridiplantae > Streptophyta > Magnoliopsida > Apiales > Araliaceae > Panax > Panax notoginseng. Next base: position 115,315,130 of record CM029021.1, on the reverse strand, counting down.
TATCTTCATATAACTGATCAAATCTCATATGAACAAGGAGCCTTAGCTAAGCTGTAGAGTAACTATTAATATCAGAAATATTGATTGGATTGGGGGGGCAACTAATTTATCTTTCAATTTATCAGATGACTTTTTGGATGATTTACTGGAAGATTCCACGGCGGGAGCAATGGTAACTGAAGGGGTCAGAATAGGAGAAGGAGGAAATTCTTTTTGAACTTGGCCAACTATCCTATCGACACCGAATTTATCCCACCATTTGATGTAAAAACGGCGAGACACATGGGCAATGGGTGATAAAGAAGTCTGAGCTGTCCTAATGCCGATGCACGATGGAGACTGGAATATGGTGACTTCTTGAGGGGATAAAATCTCGTATTGCCACTTAAGGATCCACGAGATTTTATATTTACTACAGAAAAGAAGGAAAACTGGAACTCCTTCATAAACTGGATTGTACTTAGCATGATTAGAGAAATGGTGAACTTGTGTTTTGAGAAGATCGGGAAGAATCTCATAACACAGACCAAGACTAGTCCACCAAAGGGTGAACCACATTGGGATTTTGCTTTTGAACTTGTGGTCGAACTGGAAAAACCACGAATGACTATGATCTTCATTTTGGTGAAGAATGATTTTATTCCATGCCTCAATATAATTAAAATAGCAATAAGAGCTAGTTTGATGAGAGAGAGACCTGAGATCTAAAGGATGATTTGCCCAATCATAAAAGCTGAGGATCTGTTTAATATAAAGCGAATGATAAAGAAGTTTGGACTTATTATCATTAGCATAAATGGGTTTGATGAATACTGACTTAGTTTCAAGAAGGATGTCCTTATAATACGCAAGGGATTTATAAGGAGTCCATGGGAGGAAATACCAGCCAGTAGGAAAATATTGGGCTGCAAGTTTAATGGGGTCATCTTTGGGTTTCATGTTTAACTCAAGGTGAAATAGGTGCTAGTCATATTTAGCATGATATTCAGAGGTTAGATAACTAGATTTGGATGAGGTTGCCCTCGTTTGATTAGCATATGGGTCAATTGGTTGTGGTTGACTAGCAAGAGCCGATGAATAGGACTTTGGGATCGTCCCAAGAATCTGGAGTTTAGTAATTTGACTGGGCTGAGTCACTGGGTTGACTGGGTAAGGAACAACAGTTCCTTTTAACTGATTGACCGGGCCAGCAGAGCGGCCATGACCACGAGAAGATGATCCTCCTCGTAAACTCATGTTGTAGTGACAGTACCTGTGTTGATGAATTCACGCGTAAGAAAATCAGGAACGGAATTGTTACTACCTTTAATATATTCAATATCAAAATTAAAAATACTGAGGAGAGCTTGCCATCTAGCGAACGAATGCTTAGAGGCGACGTTCTCAACGTCTTTTTCAAGAATGAATTTTGCTTATTTGCAATCTATTCTAACTATAAATTTTTGATTAAGTAGATCACGTTGAAATTTATTAATACATAAAACAAGTGATAAAATCTCTTTTTTAATAGTACTGTAATTTAACTGTGTAGGATTCCATGCGCCGGAATGAAATCGGACAATTTGTTCTGAGGAAGTGGGAGTTAACTTTTGTTTGAGAATGCCACCAAATCCAATGTCGGAGACATCAGTTTCAACTATTTTGAATGCTGAATCATTTGAGATGTCAAGGCAAGGCAAGACCTTAACATATTTTTTGACTTGTTGGACGACAGAAGTATGAACGCCAGTCCATGGAGGTGGATTACTTTGTAAACGCTAAAATAGAGGTTTACAAATCTTCCTAAAATTTTGGTAGAACTTGCCAATATAGTTGAGCGAGCCCAAAAATCTCTGTAGCTGTGTTTTGTCGGTAATCTTATCTGGGAACCGGTCGACGAATTGAATAGCTCTGTCAATTGGCCGCGTGAGTCCATGATAAAGGATAAGACCGAGAAACCTGACTTTAGTCAGAAACAGACTACACTTGGAAGGTGAAAGAACAAGACAATTGGTTTTAACCGTTTTGAAGAACGAATTCAAATGCTTATTATGCTCTTCAATAGTCTTGGAGAATACAAGGATATCGTCAATATAAACAATAATAAAATGACTGAAAGGATTTAAAATATTATTGAGAATATTCTGAAATTCACTAGGTGCATTTTTTAGTCCAAATGATTGAACATTCCATTCGTAATGACCGAACGGAGTGGTGAATGCTGTCTTGTATCTGTCCTTTGGGTGAATAGCAACTTGCCAGAATCCTGACTTAAGGTTAAATTTACTGAAGATTGTGGAGGAGCTTAACCTACTAAGGAGATCTTCCTTATTGGGCAAAGGGTACCTAATCCACTCTAAAACCTTTTTTAATGGTTTGTAATTGATAACTAAGAGAGGAACACCTCTTTCCTTTTCTGCTTCATTGTTAACATAGAAAGCAGGACAAGACCATGGTGATTTACTATGTCTAATTAAACATTTACTAAGGAGATCATTGATTTTCTTTTTGCATAACTCCATTTGTTCATGACTCATTTGAATTGGTCTGGCTTTAGTGGGAATTAAATGTTCTTTAAATTCTTTAGCATAAGGTAGTCTGACTACATGCTTCTTCATATGCCAGAAGGCGTTGGGAGAATCAGAACATAAATTATCTTGTAAATAATTTTTTAATTTGACAACCTGTTCTTGAACTCTTTTACTCTTAAGTTGCTCTTCAACTTGTTTGTATTTAATTTCTTCTTTTAAAAAGCTTAATTGGTTAACTTTGGAATTTAATAGATTTACCGATTTAGAAATCGATTCTTCTTGAATAAATTTTAAATCTCTTTCATTTGGTTTAATAAGAAATTTAAATGTTATCTTCTTTCCTAAATGCTCACAGCTTAGTCCTGTATTATTGGTAGTGAATGGGTATAATAAGTATATAAATGGTAACCCTAAAATTATTTTATCTGTAAGATTACGAATTAAAACAAACGAGATTTTAAAGCACATATTATCTTGACAGATATGAACTTTAGGTAATTTATATTTTATTTCCATTTGACTACCACTAGCTGAACTAAGCTTTTCACTAGTCTTTTTATAATACTTAGTGGAGACAAGACCTTCTTGAATATAATTCAGATCTGCACCAGTATCAACCAAGGCAGGAAGTTGTATCGAGAAAGTTTTATCAATAACTAAATTAATAGAGATATACCATTTTTAGATGTTGATATCTTTAATTCTTTTAAGAGAAAGACCTTGAATGAAAAGATCAGTCTCCTCTTTAACACCTGAAGATTCAGGTATGTCATGATCTTCTTCGCTGGAAGAGGAATCATGCACCTGAAGGTCAGATTTTTTATCTTCAATTTCCTTTCTCAAATTAGCAATTTCTAATTTTAAATTAGAAATTTCTCTTTTGAGTTTATTAAATCTGAAGGTCAGATTTAATTCAGGGAGAGTGACTTCTCTAATTGGGGACTTAAATCTTTCAAGCGTTTTATTAAGACTAAAAATAGGTTTCTCTTTGGCTTTAAGAACCCTATCTGTAACTTTCTTATCTTTTGTTAATAAATCTTTTAATTGTCTTGTGTACTGAATTTTTAAATCTGGATCAGTAATCTTGCTAATTAAGTCAATTAACAAAGAACATTCTTCATCTTCTTTGGTAATTACATTTAATCTTTTGTAACAGTTGTTACTGCAATCCTCAGCACATACTGTAACTTCGTTATCACTATTTGATTCATCGTTACAAGTGCTGCTACTCGAAGATTCTGGAATATCAGAAGCTTCTTCGTTACTAACGTTATTCTCAATTCTTATTAACTCTAACAATTTTTCAGTATCTTCTGTTGAGATATTCAGCTGGGCTAACTTTTGTTTAACTCTACATTCACTTTTAAAGTGCCCTTTCTGCCCACAATTATGACAGACAATTTTACTTTTATCAAATTTCTTTGATTTTTTAGTTGATTTTCGGTGTGTTGACTTACGTTTCTTATAATAAGAATCTTGATTATTTTTATTATTTTTATCTTGATTATATTTCTTCTAACGACGTTTGTGACTTTTATGTGACTCAATATGTTTGTGATTATGCCGGTGCTTTCTTCTAGAGGGAGCAACAGGTGGTAAACTATATTGTTCACAAAACGTTCCTAACTCATATTTAGCTTTATTCTTGTCTTTACTAGCTTGTTTAGCTAATTTGAAATCAATACACATTGTTAATTCAATTTTTTGAATATAACCAATAATATCACCGTAGGTTAAATTATCATAATCAATAGATCCTAAATTTTTACTCAATTCTTCTCTAACTTTATGTGCAAACAAGGAAGGTAAACCATTGACGAATTTTTCTTTCCAGAATGGTTTATTACTATCATTGCTCATCATAACTCGTGACGTAAATAAATCTTTGTACCATCTAAAATCACTTAGAGTGGGACATGTGAGGTTACTTAATTGGTCATGAATTCTTTCAGTGATGTTACTAGGAGTTCCAACAAAATGTTTAATAATGGTGAAAATTAAAGTATTAACTCCGTCTGGCGGGCCAATACCAGCATCTTCATCAAAGATGGGATTGCCGTCATCATCACGTTGGATAGCATGAATAATTGATATTCTAGAGTATTTTGTGAGATATTTTTCCCACCAAGATCTAAGAATACTAGTGAATCCACTAGCTATTAATTCAACTTTGTCCGGTTGAGACAGATTGTTGAACTTAGTAATATAGCTATTGGCTACCATTGACATGTGATTTAATTTATTAAGAATTTCTTGTTCACTAAATTCATCAATATTCCATTCATAAATTTTATTAGATGAAACAGAAAATTATTTATCTAGATTTCTCTCTTCGAACTGTAGATTCGGAGGAGTAGGTCTAGAGTACCAATTTCTGGTAATACTTGTGTTATTAACAGTTAATTTATTAAGTTGTTCATTAAGATCTGAAATATTTTCAGAGTGATCAGAGGAACTATTGCTTTCATTATCAAATTCTACCTGATCAATAATAGCTATAGTGCCACTTGTACTAGCTTCAGTTTTAAGTTTTTTAAATAATTTATCAATAGTATTGGTAAGTTCATTATCTTTATTAGGTAAACCTAATTTATACCTATTTTCTGGTAGTTTTATTAAAGGTTGTTCTATTTTTGAATCGGACTTCTTAATAGCTGTTTCTTCAAATTTTTCTTCAATTCTATCAAGCTTGTCTACCAACAGTTGCTAGGTATTGATTACTAAAATTTAATTTTTCAATTATTTTTTTATCATCTTTAATATTATCTGCAATTTTAAAGGGACTAGCAATGACTGAAGTACCTTTTACCGGAATAACTATGGACTCTAACGGAGGATGACTAGAAGTAGTTTTTGACTTATCTTCCTTAACCCACTGAGTTTTAGTAATAACATTACATTTTCCTTAGTATTGTTCATACAAATCATAAAAGGTAATATTTATTTCTTCATTTTTAATAAATCTTTTCCATCTATTAACTATCTTATCTCTTTCTTTTTCAATAGGGTGATTAGATCTGAATAGATGTTTTTTTTTCTTTATTAGACTTGAGTTAAAATCTTCGACTAAATTATCCCAATCTAATACAAAATCCTTTTTTATAACTCTTAATTGGTTATGTATGGGGGCATTAAAATCAGATTGAGTGGGAAACTCAGAAATTTTATTTATTATTGGAAATGCAAGTGTATGAGATTACATGCACGTGTGGGTGGGTTCCGGGAGCGTGAAGGGCGGTGGAGGAGTTCGGTTAGTAATGTCCCGGGGGTGTCGGTGTTTCTTACACATGGCATGATGGTATTGGCAATAGAAAGCCTTGAAGGGAAAAACTAGTTTGCTTTCAGGAAGAGACAGGTTTCATTATTAAAATAATACTTTATACTAGATTTTAATGACGGATCAATCATATCATATTACATGATTTTCTTATTCATACATAATCTGAGTACACCAATATTTTGCAGTACTCTAGCTCATACAGATATTTCTAGCAAAGACTCCTTCTACGCCGACCGTTTTCCACCGACCGGATTAGTGACCGGTCGGAAATTTTATTTTTTTTTTTTTTTTTTTGCTTTTGACTACTAAATAATTAATGTGATTTATTGGAACTGAAATTTTTATAAAATACAGTGATTTAGGTATCATTTGGATACATGTAAAAAACAGGGTTGCACAGACGGTACAACTCTGTTTTTTACATGTATCCAAATGACACTTAAATCACTACATTTTGTAAAAATTTCAGTTCCATTTGGATACATATAAAAAACAGGGTTGCACAGACGGTACAACTCTGTTTTTTACATGTATCTAAATGACACTTAAATCACTACATTTTGTAAAAATTTCAGTTCCAATAAATCACATTAATTATTTAGTAGTCAAGTAAAAAAAATTAAAAAAATTAAAACTTCCGACCGGTCACTAACCCGGTCGGAAGAAAACGGTCGACGTAGACTTATTGTTCTAGCAAATTATGAGATTATTGGAGCTAGCGCGGAGCCAAGCGGAAGGAATATAGTTCAATTAAATAGAGCTTAGCTTTCTGCATGTATCGTGCAGACGTGCAAATGTTTGCTTAGAGGTGGAATGTCTCTTGCTAGCTAGCTACCAGTAGTACTAGTCCGTTCTTAAAAAATTATCGTTTTTAAAAAAAAATTGTTCCAAAATATTTGTCATTTATAACTTTCGAAAAGAATAAATTATTTACTTTCCTATATTACCTCCACCTTTTCTCATTGTGCCAAGAAATTTTCTCCCTTATATTAATAGTTTTCAACTTTCCATAAAGGGTTAGTGATGAAATTTCAAACAAATTTACTTGATAAATGATAATTTCTTAATCCATGTGCAAAAACCTTAAACGACAATCTTTTAAAAACAGAAGTATTAATACTTATAATCCAAGATTCATCTCTAATTAAATTAATTAATTATCCCAAAAATATACTCCTCCAATATATATATATATATATATATATATATATATATATATATATATATATATATATATATATATATATATATATATCATGCAATATCAAGCATTCAGTCGTTTCAAATGGTTACATTTGATAACTGAACGAAACGGTCAAACTTTTATGAATCCCAATCAAAATGCTAAATTACTACTCAACCGAGCTAAAACAATTCAACTGCCAAATCAATTGAATCAGTTAAATATATAGAATAAATAAACTGAGAATCTATATATAAATTCGATTTTTGATACATGCAATTGAGGAGTTTCATTTAAAAGGTTGTACGGTTCATGCGATAGAGTGTTCCTCAACGACACCGTATAATTATATCCAAATTACAAATACAAATTCTAACCAAAATATATATTCGACCAAATAAATAATTATAAACTGTTAAACCAGAAGTTCTCCGTCAACATATACGAATGAAAATTAGCGAAAAATCCTCAGTACCTCAACCAACCAAGCGATATTGATATTAGCAATTAATTTTTTAAAAAAAATTGATCCAAAAAAAATAATTTTTTTCAGAAAACAACTGTTATAATTTATCAAAAATTAAATCAGAAAAAGCACGAGTGGGCAATTGAAGAACGCCCATCTGGCATGGTCAAAGGAAGGAGAAGATCAGAAAGCGAGGTATTCTTTTCTTCCCCTTAAATATATATTTTTTTAATCTCTTTTAAGCTCCTTGAAACCATATACCCGCAGTTGAATCAAATTAAGCTAATTAAGAAAGGAGCGCCAAACAAAAGCAAATGAAGAAGTACCATGTTAATTACAATTCCACGCTAAAATATACAGACAATTATTAGAATACAACACATGATCGATACAGGAAAGAATGATCCCAAAAATGGTTCCTCCGGCATCAAATTTGATGCCTGGAAGCTAATTATAGGGTGAAGGTACAAGCCATAATGGATTTAGGCAAATGTTGGTTGTCTGGCTCCAAATTATGCCGCTATAGCTGGCCCAGTCTTTCCTGTTAAAACACAAGGGACAAATCTTGAGAATTATGACTGCAAAAGCTTGAGACATGAAGTGAAAATAGACTAATAAAACAGAAAAATTGTTAGAAAGATGCCAACCATAAAGTAGATCTAAATAGTCCCCTCAGCCACAATATGTCAATTGAACAAAATGATATACAATGATGGGAGTCTAAAATAAGAAACCCTTCAAAAGACCAGGAAGAATAAAATTAATGCTATGCATCTCAAGCACGGAGTAGTTAGTGTGCTAGTGGTTTTGTTATGTCTGATGCATATAATATTATATATATAAATGAGAGAGAGAGAGATGCAAACCTGAAGCATCTGCATCAGCTTAGGATGCTGCTCTAGAAGTTGGCAAAGCTTATCACGGTCGCTCAATAAAGACTGCCAGAAAGGAAGAATAATAAATTTCTAATGAAGAATAAAAGCCCTAGTAACAAGCGACTAAGCAAAAAGTTTATAGAATATGTATAGAATAAATACCTGAATAGCTTCCGGGGAACTAAAATAGTGTTGTAATGACATTCCAATGTCGTCTGGTGGTTGCGGTGTACCATGCCTTTGCTGAACCTGCGGTTGAGTATTTTCAACTCGCTGTTGTTGCATTGTATGTTGAAGGTTTTCTTGTTGCATGGCTGGGTAATACACATGAGCTGGGGAAACTTGGGGTGGTGGTACCATCTGCAACTGTTGTAACTGTAACTGTACAGGACTTTGCAGCAAAGGCACACCTTGCTCTGACTGAAGTGATGCTGGAATAGGCGGCCTAAGATGCTGTGGCGGCTGTGGAGGACGAGGGAGTTGGGGTCGCTGTAATGGCTGCAACGGTTGCAACTGAGCAAGAGACTGTATGGAGTGAATGGAAGATAAAGCAATAGGAAGATTCTGCGAGATACCAGATGGGTTATCCCCCTGATGAGAAGTTGAACTACTTCCATATAGACTAATGGGTATTGAAGTGGGCCTACTGAAAATCAAGGGCGGCATCAACGGAGGAGGATATGAACTTAGTATGGCCCCAGATGCTGAAAGGTTGTTCAATCGAGTATCGCTGGAAGGTGCAACAGAGGTCTGCAAAAATTCAGTTGATCCAACACTAAACTGATCGTAAATCGAGGACTGGGAAGAAGAAGTTTTAAAAGGTTGTAAAGTAGACGGGTTGACAGAATAAGGAGGTGGTGTAGGAGGAAGCGGTGGTTGAGGCCTAGAAGATCCACTAGGGGAAGAGATGGATGCCCGTGTATACTTGGTATCTGGTAAGGAATTGGAGGGTGCTAGGGGGGTAGAACTGTTAGTTGATGCTGACATCCGGACCTGCAAAAAGTAGAGGTCAATTAATACAATAAATCAGATTACCTGGAGTAAAGCACCAGTATAGAACTTTAGAAACAGAACCATATTTAACGTACATGGAAGCCCGGTGGAAGGGGGGGATGCACTTCTGCCACAAATGGAGATGACCGACTGTGAACAGGTTCTGCAGTTTGAGATAGTACATGTGAGATTGTAGGTGGAGGTGGCATTGGAGGTAAAGGTGGTTGACTCAACTGAAAATTCTGGTCATAAAATCCTTGAGAACCAATACTAACTTGTTGTAGATTATTTTTCAGATAGAAATTAGGGTGAGGCATCCTAGAATTGACTGGCTGTACTGAAGGTCCAGAAGTCTTATTATGCATCGAAGCAGAAAACCGAGAACTAATTGTTTTTGCAGCAGAGTCAAATCCAATAGAAGTAGTAACTGCAACATCCTCTGCTTCCTCAGACTGCACAGAACAATTCTTATCTGACGAAATACTTGGTTCTCGAGTCAATGAGATATCTGGACGTGAAACTGACATCCTTGAAGAAAACTCACTCCTATTATTTTCATCAACATTAGATGCTAAAGGTGTATCCAAGTGAGAAAACTGACTACTTTCATTTACATCACTCTCCGTCTCTGCAACAACTGAATGAGGAGAACTTTGCTCAACTATAACAGAAGCAGGCTGCTGTAAAGTGTCATCAGGTTGAGGAAAAGGCAATTTATCGTCAGAATCTGACTCCTCACCATCGAACACTATATCAATTCCTTGAAGATCATCATCAAGATCCGGTTTCAGCTGTGTAGATTTACCCACCTTCTTGGCATCAGATTCGCTTTCCGGAGGTGCAGCTTTCACCCGTGGTGTTGTTTCACTAACTACGACCCCCACAGGATTTTGACGCTCTCTCTGTCTGGCCATGAATTCATCAACATGAATAGATGGAGGTCTCCCACTTGTAGGTCCTAATCTTGGAACAGCAATTACGTTAGAACTAGTAGTACCATCAACATTTCTTTCTCTGGCAACATAATCATCCACATGCATAGAAGGAGGCCTACTAGTGTTTGGCTTCCGCTGCCGAAATGTATCCCTGCGAGTAGGGCCAGAAGGAGCAGCAGGTACTGAACCTCGCGAGAACGCACTTTGGGCCATATTCTCCGCAGGGGAATGGTCTCCTCTGGGACGCCTGTTAATTCCGTCCAGCGAAGACATTTTTCTTTTCACAGTAAGAGCCGTCAGTGACATTCCATCACGTAAATTTTCAGGACATTCCCATAGAAACTTATCGCCAAATCCGGATAAACTGTAATCTTTGACCCTCTGAGCACTGTTATCTGTTAACTTGTGTATCTTTGAAGAACTGGAAACATCAGTCAATGATATCAGAAAATCAATAGGTATCAAACCATCCCCCTGGTCAAAGTCATTAGACTTTTGCAACAGAAGCAGCAGCAGTTCTGCTAATTCTTTAACCTGCAAGGCCATAGAAAATCAAGTTCAGCCTTTAGAAAATCACATAAGAAAAGGAGGAAAGTTGCAAGGTGAAAAAGATAATAATGGAGTTCTTTATACCTGATTCAAAGTTGAGTTCATATCAGAAGTAGCTGAATATTCATTCTCACTTATAGTTGAACCTAGCAAGGAAATAAACTCTTCTACATATTTTATGTTATCTCCAGAAAAACCATCCGTGCCACTGACGTCATGGGGAAGCCCAAATAAATACTTCACTGCAACAACCCTGTCCATGTTCAAACTGAAAAAGAAACAAAATGAAGAAATGAAAAATAAAGACAAACAATAAGTAACACCTGTATGTTCAGCAACATTTTGGGAGGGATGACATACTAAAATAACTTGGCACATTAAACAAAATTAAGTCCAGAGAGAGGTGCTATACATGCATACGAACTGTCTAATTTGCCAAGAACTATTTAAAAAAAATAGGAATAATATTTTATCAGCAGCCAACGATGCTCAAGGAACCCTACCTTTTTCCATCCAGACAAAAATGCAGAGCACTTGAAGACAGCGCACCAACAGCCTCAATGACATGTATTTGCGGCACATCTTCCGAATCAATAGATCTTAATAAAGTAAGCCAGCAACACAACAAAGGAGGTTGCTTCTTCCACTCAAATGCATTAATAAGATTATAGATTCTGTCGGTACCATGCTTATTCTCAGGTTCTGGCTCCTGGATACCAGAAGATTGAGTACGCAAATATATGGATTGCAAAGCACTTCGACCTTCATTGGAGAAAACTAGTGCTTTAAAAGCCAACAGGCAAGCAAGCAATTCTCTTCCAACAGGTAGGACCTGGAAATGGGAACACAAATCATGGAAAGTTAAATTCTAAATTAAATTAGAGACAAAGAGACTAAAGAAAACGGGGAGTCACCATTACCATCATCAAGGAAAGATTACTTTTAAACATTGTCAATTCCCTTAGAAAATGGGACATCAATCTTAATGTTTCGAATTCATAGGCATGTGCATTAAAATTGTAAATAAACACGTGTAGAAATCTAGTTAATAAAGGACCGAAATGCAATAAGGTGGTGACAAAGCACCCATGGCCTAGGAAAACGTGAAAAGCAAGGTGTATGCCTGAGCAAATTAGTGAGCTTAGTGTAAAATGAAAATAATCATGTATTTATTACATTTACACTCTCCATTCCATTTTGAATGTCATGGTTCAACACCATTTTCGCGGCAGTGAGTTCAAGACGTGCAGTGCATTTCAGTATACTAATTTCATGTGGAATTACATTGTCAGCTTCTGAGAAGATATTAACATGTTAGATAAGTTAAATATTGATCCCAAGGGGATACAACACATTAAAAAGTCATTGAAACGAAATTTAAAAACTTGTTGCAAAAATCTAGGTGTACGTGGGAATGTAATTAACTCTGTTCTAAGGCTCCAATTGTCAAAGGGAAAAACTTCTCCAGGAATCGTTTTAGAAGAAAACGTTTTCTAGAAAATCGTTTCTAAGAAAATATTACATGTGCTCGAGAGATATGCGTCCATACACTCTTAAGGGATGTATGGATTTTCAAGGAGAGAGGAGCCATGGTGTGGCCCACGCCCCCAGACCAGTGAATGGAAAGTTATATTTCGAATGTTTGGTCAACAAACTAAAACCATGGCTGAAAATGTTACCATGTGTTTTTTGAAAGAAAATAAACTCCACAAATGTTGATTGTAAATATGTTCTCCCTCCGTCCCATCAAAAGATGTTTTAATTACATCTTTTACACATTTAAAAAATGTAGAGGAGATCAGAGAAGTAATATAAGTTCCAATTTTATCCACAATGGACCCCACACAAGTACATAACGATTCTTTTTTTTCCTAAAAGGCGTGGATCCTACTAGAGTACTTTGAGGGTAAAATAGTCTTTATATTACATTTGCATTGTGTACTTTAGATATTTTTAGGTGACAAAACTTTGTTGTACTTTAGACATCTTTTAAGGGACGGAAGGAGTATAAAATTGGTTTCTATTACTCCCTCTATCCCAAAAAAAAGAGTCTCAATGTCCTCAAATTTGTCATCATTATTTCATTATTATGCAATCACTATTAAACTAACAAATTATCAATTTTAAAGTAAACATGAAACAAAAATACATCCTTAATATTAGTAAAATTTGAATACGGGACTCTTTTTGTGAAACGAATGGGGTATTTCATAATATGAGATAAAACTAGGTACTCCAATGAAAACTTGGCTGTGTTCTGCTAATGAGAACTTTGCTCTATTCTACCAACGACAAATTTACTCTATTATGCCAATGATAAGTTTTTCACTTCAAAGAATGAGGATAAAACCAAAGTTACTTCTCATAACTTTGAAAAGGCAAAATGAGACCGAATGCTTCATATAAAGTTCCAAGTATAAAATACATAGTATTAGCACAAAAATGCAACCACTGATAGACAAAACAAACTTCAAGGTTTTCCAACAAAGAAATTTGGTAGATTGCCCACTAAATCTATTGTGTTACTTGTAAAGATAAAGCTTCAACGAAGTATCTAAAATAAACCCCTATTGTTTCAATGGGGAAAAGCTCAATCTACACAAGACATGTACCAAAACAAAGATGAAACACAGCAGGAAATGGTACGTACTATTCTCTCAATCATGTATCAGAACCTAATAGTCAAAATGTTCAGTAAAGTGGTGTACGATGGAGGAGTATTTTACAATCAAGGGAAAAAAATGATCCTCAAAAATGATAAAAGTAGAGGTAACTTAAGAGTCACGTTTTCAATAGTCAAAAGGCAATAGAGGCAACGTTTGTTCTTATTTCTGTTGTTCCTGTGAGAAGTAGCAAGCAACTTCAAAAGAGCACCGACAGGTACAGGGTAAAAAAAATTACACATGTTATGATTTCTTCAGATACAGGAATAAAAGAGCATACCATGCAAAATCTAAGGCAATATGTCATCAATGAGAAACAATCTTCAGTTGACAGAGTTTTCAAATTGTGCCTGAAAAACCACCACCAAATACTTTTTTTGGGAAACATATCGAGGAAATCTTTCCAAAAATTAAGAAAAATTAAAAAATAATAAAACAAGATCAGGAATAGAGAAAGCAATGTAAACGTACCTATCATACATGACTGGATATTGCACAGGAGTCCTAGAATCACAAACCAGGGAGATAGACTTGAATACAGGAATGCACCAACTAAGCAGAGATAACCCATAGTTGGCCAAGATTTTGCTTTCTAAAAATTGGTTGGCATCTGAGCTAGTTACACCAATACAAATTTCAAGCACTTGAGAAAGTACCTGAACAGCCCCCTCTTTCAATAATAATGGCTGGTGAAAAGGAAAGAATTGTAAGCTAAATATTTATCCATTACTTATATATAGGCAGAACAGGTTGGAAACAAACAAAGTTAATAAAAATGAAAACAACACCTTTGCACGTGGATGCTCCAATAAGACAGCGAGAAAATCAAGTAATCTATAAACCTGCAAGGAACAACTGATTCCATGTAATAACAACAGGACAAACCAATTATCCAAAGATATTGCAACAAATGAACAGTTCTCACCTTAAATGCATCTGTGTCAGACAACACAGACAAATCAGAAAGGCGACCACGAATCCACAGTATCATGGGTTTGAGAAGTATAGAAGCATTATTAGCACTTAGGCATGCAATACGAACAATGAAAACCCGAAGCATGTCTTGTATAACCACAAGCGTCTAAGAACAGCAATTCAATCATCAGAAATAAAGATGAAAAGCAAAGTGAATCTATAATCAAACCAACAGTTAAACAAATTACACGTACACTAGTAGCATAATGTAATATAATCTGTGCAATTTTGTCATGTTGTGGGGTCAACTGGCTGAGGAGCTTCTCAGGGTTTCCGGCCTGCAAGTACCAATTAATCTCTCTTTCTTTCTGTGGCCCTAACAATGTCCTAACAGCCAGAGTTCTAAGTGCACTCAACATGGGCATTCCATTCTTCCAAACCCAGACACCTTCCTCGGGTAATAGGTCATTCTGGTAATGAAACAAAAACGGAGATGATTACATTTCAAAAAATTAGTTGTCAGGTAATATTTTCTCAAATTGATCATCTTTTAAAGCTCTACAAGCAGTAACGAGATAATATAGATTACGAACCAAGAGAAAAATAAAGCTGCAGGTTTCCTTTGGACCCAGTGCAAGCATTGAAGTAGCATGAAGACTGTCAAGGAGAAAGTGGAAAAGGCCAGGACTCCAACCGTATAAAGGCCAACAGGCAAGTGATGATGCAAGAAGATGGCAAACAGCTTCGCAACCAAGTGCAAAATCAGGGTAAGGATAGAACAAGTCAACAGAACATGCGGCTAACTTGGGGCTGCAATGAAAGAATTCAATCAAGAATATTTGATAGTTACGATCAGTGCTTTCAAATAGTAAGAATGAGACATCTGAACTACCTCACTTCTCGATGCAATTGTAAGAGGGCTTTCAGAAGTTTTGTGTTCCTGTGCTGCTCTTTTGCTTCCTACAAGTAGAGCAATTGAATTATTCATACTGCTATGATAAAGATACTATATATTTATGAAAACTGTTGGCAAGCCCATTGAGGCAAACTAGAGTAAATGAATAATATCAAGTCTGCTAGTCCCGTATAGAACCTAAAGCCCTAAACGGGCTCAAAACAGCTCACTAGATTGATATAAGTACCATATTTGTGCATAACAAAAACAAAAAATAAAATTAATATTCTTTTTCTCCTCTAAAAATGACTCCCAAATTTTTCATTACTAGGAAAAGCTCAGACTGCAAACAAGATGAAGCTCATTTTTTGCATGATAACGGCAAAATAAAAAATACACCACTGTCTTGGCACTCATTCAGCATTAACCAAACTTTTATTTGAATTTATTATAATTTTGAAATTAGACCATTCTGTGAAAAAAAATTTGGATTGCCAATTCAATTTTGTTAGACATAAAATAGATGTATTGAATATTGTTGTTATGTCATTACTAAGGCCTTATATATAGGCTACTAGTTGAGTAGTAGTCAAGTATGTGTGTGCCACCAAGCATACTTGATGACCAAGTTTTATAATAAATTAATTAATAATACACTCTAATAATGTCTATAGACACCATCCTACAATCCTATTAACACTCCCTCTCAAGATGAAAGTCTTATATTATGACTTACAACTTGTTACAAAACATATCCCAAAAATAAAAAGATTTAGAACAAACATAAAATAAAATTATGTTATCCCCAACACTCCCTCTCAAATTGAGATCATCTTCGATTTGCACTAATAAAAAAAATAAAACAATGATGTTTATGTCCAAAATTGATTTCTCACCCCTAATACATAACTTCACACGTCTACTTTCTAAGGATATTTTGTGCAGGCTAACGGAAAACACTTCTCTCCAACAACAACGATGAAGGACTCCTTGTCTTCCTCAATAACTAACAACTTTTAAGCCTCCTAACAAATCAAAAGACACACGCCTTCCTCAAACATCTACCATAAAAATCATTATTCTCCAATCAAAAATCCTACTCTCCAATCAAAAATCCTACTACATATTTCAACCCGAGAAATCAATTTATAGGGTTTTCAGATTCTCTCAATATACCAAAAAAATGAACACCTAAACAAAATGATGTAGGACGGAAATTGATGAATAAATAATTAATTAATTGAAAGTGGTAAATCAATAAAGAAAATTAAAAGAACTACGGTGATCCGACTACAGGAAAATCACTACCCCTAGGGTTTTCCAACCGCAGTAAGGAAGAAAAGTATTGATCGCAATCAATAATTAGGACAATTTCAATATCAAAGTGTGTCCAATAATTTGTCATGACTTGCATATAATAAAATAAGCTCTAATAGTCCTATGTCCATTAACAATTGGGCCTCAAAATAAATAACTCAATACTAAAATAAACCAATAAATAACAAGTTCACGAACTAAATAAATAAATACACCGATAAATATATAACTAAATTCCACAACGACGACGTCTCACGGATTGATCCCTAGCAACTCTCCTTGACTGCGAAAATAAAGTCTCTAACGAAGTGAAAGCTTCGTGTCTCTAAAAAAAGTCTATATCAAGTCGACAGAACTCCTCAACACTAAGCCATGTACAATCATCTGGAGGTCTGTTACGCCACTTCACCAAAAACTGATGTTAACCACCTTGTCTGTTCAACACAACCCACTCATCAAACAAATCATCGATAACCTCTGTTATACGTTGTTTAGGAACAATAGAAGGTGCAGGTGGAACAGGTATAGGAGGAACAAGTATAGGCTCATCAGGGTTAGCAAGTGAAGGAAAAATAGGGAAAGTAAGAGAAGAAGTGGAAGAGGGGATAGAATCATCAGAAGGATCAGAAGACCCATGATAAGAAGGAAAGTCTTTCACATTGAATACAGGGCCAATACCCATATCACTCGGAATATCCAACTCGAATACATTAGCACTAACCTCCTTTCGAACTCGAAATGAACCCATCCTCTTAGCATGCACTTTCTTCCATGTGCCCGGAGGTAATCTCTCAGTCTCAACACAATGTCGTAGCATCACTCGATCATTCTCATTAAACTATTGATATCTGCGATGAACATATACAGCAAACTTATAATTTTCAGTGCTCAAATTAATTTTCTTTCTTATCTCAGCGTGCAAATCATGAATGTGTTGCACAAAAGACTCTGCAAACTCACTACCCCTATATGCAATGGGAAGAGGAGCTAATCAACAGGTTTCCTAGGCTGATAACCAGTGTAAGCCTGAAAAGGACTTACTCCAATCGAACGATTAACTAAGCCATTATATGCAAACTCAGCCATAGGTAAAACCTTAGCCCATGTAGACACAATCACCCACAAGACAACATAGCAAATCACCTAGACTTCTATTAACAGCCTCAGTCTGACCATCGGTCTAATAATGATACGCAGTAGCAAACTTAAGCGTGGTGTTAAGTTTCTTTTTGAGAGAATTCCAAAAATAACTCATAAATTTCGCATCTCTATCAGAAACTATAGTCAATGGTAACCCACGCAATCTCACAACATCACTGAAGAAAATCATGGCAATATATGAGGCATTATCAGTTTTGTTGCAAGGAATAAAATGTGTCATCTTTAATTCCAAAAAGTAAATCCACCATTCTTTAGTGATGAGCTCGAAACGGTCCACTACAACAAAAACTAAACATGACCCCTATGAGTCCTCGGTAACCCCATGACAAAATTCATGCTAAGATCCTCCCAAAGAACATGACCGAGTCCTCGGTAACCCCATGACAAAATTCATGCTAAGATCCTCCCAAAGTGCATGGGAAACCGAAAGTAGAGTGTACAAACTCGTGTTCTACTTCCTACCTTAGCAGACTAACATGTTCGGCATTCATAAACAACATAAGCTACATCCCTCTTGAGACCATAGTTATCAAGGCAGTAAGGCGAGGCAAGGCGATGGCCTACTGCTTAAGCGCTTAGGTGCCCGCCTAGTCGTCCATAAAGCGACAAGTCGTTTACAATATAAAATTTATATATGTACAATTTTATTTTATTTGTATTGTAATTTTAAAATACATCACATATAAATATTATATTTTTGAAAAACAACTTAAACATAAATAATATATAACAATATACAAATACATATATATATATATATATATATATATAATATGAATATATTAAAATATAATAGTTGTTATATATTATTATAATAATTGTGAGATGAACTATTACCATATATAACCCATATAGGAAATGGGATACAGCTATAATCAGCCATCAGTCCAATGATAAAATGACCACATTGTGAGAACACAGAAGTATACCACCCAATTAAATAAGGGTCACCAGCAGGTAACTAAAGCAAAGCAGGCCAACACCCATGTGAACAAACCTGCTGTCTTCAGAGTTTAGAATACCTTTAATGCCACATAACATTTAATAAATAAGGGTCACTTGCAGGTAACTAAAGCGAAGTAGGACCACATCCATGTGAACAAACCAGCAGTCTCAGAGTTCAGAATACCTTACTGCCATATAACATTTAGTACCGTATCACTAGCGATAAGAAAAAGACATGCGGAAAATCTTAGATCTATCATTATTTGTCAAGTCCCTTCAATATCTTAACATACCGTAAGGTGCGTCTGAACAAGAGCATTATGGTACAATTTCCGACAGGAAACAAAGATTCACACGCCGGCGTGACCCATCGGAATATTCTCCGGCACATCCCTTGGCCGGCGCGTGACAACTCCTTTTGTCACTGAAATTTTTCAAGGAGGCTCATTTTTTCTTGTTCTTTGCATTGGTGTGGTTCGTGTGAAGCATAGCCTTGCCTTTCCGGATGGTACTGCTCAGACGCCTAGTCGTCGCCTAGGCGACGCCTTAATAAGCATGTTTGAGACTAAGCCAAAAAAACATATCCTCAACAATGCAATGGTCTTATCTCGACCAAAGTGTTCAGGTAAACCTCCCGTGTGTAACTCCCACAATAAATACTCACGCATCGATGAACTAGGAACACAAGTGGATGCCCTTAGAAAGATACTCATCATGGGTACGAAAATCACTAGAGGGTAGGGAACTAGGATTCGGTAGAGAAGCATAAATGTCCCTAAAGCCTCGACAAGTAGAATACTCCTTCCTGGATAATGCGTTCAAATCCCACAACCTTCACTCTTAATGAGTTGGCAAGGATTGACACCCTACTCAACACATCGACAACCACATTCTCTGTCCCTTTGCTATGCTTAAGGACAAAAGAATACTCCTGAATAAACTCTACCCACCTAGCGTATCGATGACTTAGCTTCTTTTGGAAGTTAAGGTACTACGGTGCTTGATGATCATAGTAAAGAACAAACTCCCTATGCAACAAATAATTTTGCCAATACCCAAGTGTCTGGACTATAGCATAAAACTTCCCATGATAGGTAGAGTACTTTTGTCGTGCTTCATTCAATTTCTCACTAAAGAACGCTTTAGGATGACCTTCCTGACTAAGCACTCCCCCTATCCCAATGCCTGAAGCATCGCATGCTACCTCAAACACTTTACCAAAGTCTGGTAGCACGAGAACAAGTGCTTGTGTCAGCCTATTCTTGATTTCCACAAAGACTTTGGTAGCCAATTTAGACCAAATGAACTCTCAATTTTTCAAAATATCAGTGATGGGAGTCATAATGGTACTAATCCTCTAATGAACCTCCTATAAAACGTAGCTAGCCCATAGAAGCTTCGAACTTTGTGATTATTTTTAGGTTCAAGCCACTCATTAATAGCTTTTACTTTCTCGTGGTCGGCAGAAACCCCCTCTTTAGAGATCACAAACTCAAGGAAAATGACTGACTCTTGAACAAAAGAACACTTCTTCAAATAAACATAGAGTTTCTCACGTAGAATAATTGCAAAAATCTCTCGCAAGTAAAGTGCTCATCTCGGGTTTTACTATAAATGAGAATGTCATCAAAATATACCACTACAAATTTGTCTATGAAAGGACGTCGCACCATATTCATAACTTTCATAAATGTGTTGGGTGCATTGGTTTACCCCGACGAAAGTTGTCATATTGCTCCATTAAGTTGTCATATTGCTCCATTAACCTATCAGTATGTCATACGGGTAAATAATATTGATTTAGACGAGTTTTCATCTCCCTCAATGCCTGATAGGTTGTTCACCTAGACGCTCTAAGTCTCTCTCAACCCCTGACCAGAATAAACTGACAAATTTCACCAATTTTATTTTGGCAAACCACACCTTCCTATCCTCAGACATCTCATACCAGTCAAAATACTTCTCCATAGTTCATACTAGACAATCAAGCAAGGAATGCATTGGGATCAAATCTACCGCCAAACTCGAGTGCATCTACCTTGATTTTCTTAGTCATTATCATAAGGATCATGCCTAGGATGCTCATGGTGGCTAACATGTGGGCTTTCGACTTGCCTATTCCCATTATTTCCCTGCGGTCCCACTACAGGCTGTCTTTGGTCAATGTTATGATCCTATCATTCATTTAACCCATTTGTGCAACTATGACCACTAATTGGTCCTGAATTTCTTTTAAAGCGGCTTGGGTACGTGTAGACATGATGCAAATGCAAGTGCAGAGCTAAGACAATAAAGAAATTTAATTGAAGCAAATTAAAATTACAAGTTTAAGCTTATGCAATCGCAATCCCAAAAGCTAATAATAATAATCGAATAATACGCCACTAGATGGAATAATATGCAATTTTAAAAGAATAAATCCAAAAAACGCTGTCAAAAATTTTAGAACTAATGAACAAAAGGAATTCAAGTGATTAAATATTGAAAATCCAAAAATTCAAAATGAAATATTTACTTTCACCTTTTCTTTTTTTTTTAATGGACCTTACTGATCAAAAAGTACAACTGGGGTGAAAAGTGTTAAGGTGAGAAGTTTAGGGATTAAATGGAGAGCAGAAGTTTAGAGATTAAATGGAGAGCATAAGTTTAGGATACTAAAAGGAAATTTGCAATGCCTTTTAATTTAAATTAGGAAAGTTTGGGTTACCTCCCTATCTCCAAAACAAAGCAGTAACACATTTTTTTGGATGAACAGTAAACCACGATGAACAGTAACTCCAACCATTTCAATGAACAGTACTTTTTTTGTTTTTTGAAACCCAAGATCTCCCCAAAAAAATTGATGGAGAAACCTTAAACTCTAATGTCAATATGATGTAGGACAGATGAATAAATAATTAATTAGAATTTGTAAATCAATAAGAAAAATTAAAAGAACTAGGGTGATTCAACCGCAGGAGAACCACTACTCTTAGGGTTTTCCAACCGCAGTAAGGAGGAAAAATATTGATCGCAACCAATAATTAAAATAATTTCAATATCAAAATATGTCCAATAATCTGTCATGACTTACATATTTATAATAAAAAGAGACTATAATAATCCTAAGCCCATTAACATTTGGGCCTCTAAATAAATAACTCAATATTGAAATAAACCAATAAATAACAAGTCTACGAACTAAACAAATAAATAGACACTAAAAAATAAATAACAAAATAACCAATCATTCACGATGACGACGTCTCATGGATAGATCCCTATCACAAAAATTAAAACTAACCTGTAATTTCTTTAACAAATTAATCAACAATACCAGAGACGGTATCAAAAGATCAACTAGGCTTTGCTCACGATTACGCTCCAGCAGCAAATCTGAAGTTGAATTGCATTCTGTACCCTCATCAACAAGGTAATCTGCTCCAGAACAAAATAAATCAAATCACAAATTTTGCATATTAAAAAAAAGAATCATTAATCACAATTAGGAAAAAGGTATGTCAGTAAAAAGCAAAGCAAGGACAAATGATCATTTTTCGATTTTCTAGGTGATAAAGGCAAAACATGAATTCATACATAACCACCATTCACCAACCAGATAACTGAATGGCAATAGAGTAGTAAATCAAAAAGGAAAACCAGATATTACAGTTTGAACATCCCCCAAGTGATTAATTCTGGGAACACAGCATGCACGTGCAGCGGGGAGAGGAGGAGAAGCAAACACATGCCGCAGCCCAAGAATATTGTTGTAAAACAAGAATTACATGATGTATCAATAATGACATATCATTGCAAACAATTGGCATTAAAACAACAATCACAAAATTTCAGATATTATAGTCAACTATGCAGCAAAGATATTTTCATCAACAATTGTAGGAGTCAATACTTCTTCACATGAGCTGTGAAACTACAATATCATCTTCCAACAACCCATATCCCCAAACCATTTCCAAATAATAATAAAAATAGGAGCCTTTTCCAAGGAATTGAAAGATAATTACTTGGAGAACATTCCGTAAAAGAGAATGGCAGTACCGCAGCAATAGGGTAGTAGCTACTAAGGCTCCACTAAAGCTAACCTATAAAGTCCACTGCACACATTCATATATTGGTATAACGGTGCTTCTATTGATGCAATTCCACACAGTTTTCTCCAAATTGATCAAAAAAACCAAGAATGCCATGTGAGAAAAAACCCATATATGGAATCAATCATTGTCATATATTAGCATATAGAATAACGCAAACCAAGGCACTGAGACCTATTACCCTGAAGTGTAAATGAGTTCACAAATCAAAAAATACACACACACAAATACTACACAAATAGCACAAACAAAATTGTTTTACAAGTTGTCTAGCAAAGATAGATTTTTCCTCACATAGACTGATAGACAATCCTGATCACAAGTCTCTAGAAGAATACTGTCAAATTCTACAACCATGATATTCTATCATTATAAACCATTCAATGCATCAACTAAAATAAATTGTGGGACTTAAGTCCATAATGCAATCTACCAGATCCTATTGATTATCAATCCATGCCAGTAAAAGGACACTACACTTTGGATAAAGTGAAAAATACTTCTAATAATTATTTAAAAACAAAAAGAATCAATCATTCTAAAAAGTAAAGTCAATTAAGGTTGGTATATGTGATTCCAATTATCTATAAAATAGAGAAAATTTCAAAGCTAGTAACATTTCATACTGACCATAGTTGTTCGAGGATCTCTCTAGCATGAGCGTACAATCTATGAGAATCGCATGAATAACCGTTACAGCACATTCATCATATAGAGCAGCAGCGACAGCCTTCATCAATCAAACACTAATTAGCAAGGAAGAGTTCACAAACTATAATAAAGCTGTAATATAATTAGCCACATACCGAGTTATCTGAAACCAGTGCCAAAATTCTACAAGATGTTGTCAGCTGAGCCACAGAGGAGTCGCGGAGGGTAACACCAAGAAATCTCGTTTCATTAATAGGTTTCCCAAGGAGATTATCAATTAGATTACCATCAGAACTACCGGAAATATCTCCAGCAACATTCTCAACATCCATTGCATCAGATGCTAAAATGTTTGAAGCGGCTATATGTGCATCTCCTCCAGAAGCTAACAAAGCAGCATATCGTAGAAGACCAGAAACCCCAGTTCTATGATACACTACACTAGCATCTACCCACTCCAGAAGCCTTGTAGGGGCATCTTTTCGGCTAGATCCTGGGGAAGAGGAATGTAGAGCCCTGTGAAGTTCCTTAGCATGTTCAATCCAAGATCCCAGGGAAGATGCAGTTGAATCGGTAACAATGACTTCAAAAATCTGAACAGCTGAGTGGAATATTGCAAGATTTAGTGGTGAAGCTCCTGCAAAGTCCAGAATTCCAGTCACTTGACATGAATACATGAGGAAAAGTAAAAAAGGAAAACTTGCAGATGTCTAGCAATTGGTTTTGTAGTACCAGTAGTAAAGGAAACTGTATCGAATTCCTTGACAGAATGCAAAGAGGCCATCAACACCCCAACAGCCTACAAAAGAAGAAAAGGTGACACCACGAGTACTGGAAGCATGAAGTAATGCATGACAAAATACAAAAAGGCATGATATTTTGCATTAACAGGAAGTTTATTTTGAATATGCTATAAATAATATGATGGACAAGAAAAATGGCAATTGAACAAGTCAGTAATAGTGATGGGATGTTATCAAATGCTAAACATACTTAGATAAAGCCTAGTTATATATTTTTCAATCTTAAATGACATAGCGTTGCAATAATGGGAACATAATTTAAGCTTTGCACACCAAGTTACCAAGGGTAAAATCTCACAAGGAGAAAGAAAATTTATGGAAACTGATAAATTCACATATTTATATATATATATAAACTGTCGCTATAGATCCTATAGCGACAGTCACTCTTCATGTGGAAATATCAAAAAGTGTTGTGGAAATATCAATTTCCAAAATTTATTAATACCTCAGGAAAATGTCCTACAGCCAGCAAAGCCTGGCGACCACAATTAGACCTGCAGAAGTCATATCAGAAAGAATCAATGATGCTCAAAACAATTAAATATCAAATTAAAGTTTCACATCAACTAAGGAGGTTTAACGAGTACCACCTCGAAAGACAACACAGCTCCCATAACGACCATAAAAGTTCTTCAGATTGCGGCTTCGATGATATCAAACGATCTATAGCGTTAACCTGTAGAACAAGCAAGGGAGTTTCCAGATAGTTAGCTAAAAGATAGATTGTCTTGCAGCTGAGTGGGGAAGATAAAGAACAATTTAAAAACAGAAAAACAGAGAATAAAGTATAGTAAACAAAAAATATTGGAATTCATATAGCATGACTAGTGAGACTAGCTCTCACTTGTTCCTTCATTGTCCTATACATAGTCACATTGTTCTTTATTTGAGGTAACAGCTTAAAATCTCCTTTTTGTATGTTTCAAGGCTTTGAGGGAGAAAGATTGAAACTTTTTTAAGTAGCAGTTGTTCATTATTCTCTAAAGCATTTGGACGGTGAGGAATATTCATATCTTCGGTGGTCGTTCATTACCCCTCCATTTAATTTGGGATAACCTTTCATTCTTAACGCATGTGTGGGCTTCAGTCACAGGGGTTTGCTATTTTTGAATATCTTAATAATTGGAGGCAGTCCCGCACTAAGACCTTTTAAGTTTTCCCTTCTTCATGTGGAGGATGTCTGATTTTCCTTGCCTTTAGTGTCATCTCTTCTTTCTAATAAAATCTTCATTTATCTTGAAATAAATAAAATCATAAAGAAAGCTACTGAACTTCACAAAGAATGGAACTTACAACCCTCAAATGTGTCTCAACAATCATTCCAACTTCCTGTGGGCGACAAAAGAAACCCTTTGATATTAAGATAGATGCATAACGAAGTGGAACGGAGTCTTCCTTCTTCAAATCAGATCCCCTTAAGGCATGAATCATAGTAGTGGCAAGCTCACAATCAAGTAGAAGGAAGAGTAAGCCTGAATAAGAAAACACTCAAAATTGTAAAAGCATTTGAAAACTAAAGCCAAGACCTTAAACAAGAAATAAATAGCTGAATCAATTATTTATTAAAATAGGTATCCACGAACCTGAGCGACAACAAAGAAGAGAGAGAATTATGGCCTCAATATATGAAATAATATCCAAATATAAGTCCATAGCATGCCCCACTACAGAGCGCAATATAGATGATGCCAACAATGCAGCTGACAAAGGAAGGAAGCCTCTCTCCTACAAGGAAATTTAAGAATTAACTGAAAAATATAGAATAGTATCAACAAATAAGTATGGGGAGGAAAGAGCATGTCTCTTGCATAAAGTAAAATTAGAACCCTGACTACATATGAATTTAGTAAAAAATTTCCATAAAAATGGATTGCAGCAGAGTGCAGAGACTTTAAAGCTGGTTAACTAAGACAATCAAAAACTCATCTTAATTCTTTTATTAAAGTTAAACTTGTCAAAAAAAATGAACTTGTATTGAAAAGGAAAACCGAAAGGACGGCACAGCAGATGGACATGTGAAATGAATGAAATGGAAATTAGGCTAAAGACTTGCAGAGAATTTGTATTAAAAAAATAAAAAACTAAAACCCCTATAAAAAATTACCTATAACTATGCCTCTATGAAGTTTCATTCCTAATTATAGCGGAAAGATCTGTGAAACTGAGCATAGAGGAATTTAAGAAAACTAAATATAATTTAAAACCCTGTCCCCAACCCAACCAACTCCTTCAGAATGTGTCTTTTGAGGCTTCGATAAAATACTCCGCTAATGACGAGGAACCGTGATCAAAGTCCAAAGAAGCAAGGATACTAGGATAGGGTGCGGAGATACCGATTCATCATATGAGGATATGGCGATTCGTCAAATATTAAAAAATGGGATTCAGGTGCAGGGGATTCGCTCATATTTAATTATCATATGTATAATGTTTATATTTATAAGTTATATATATGTGCGTGCGTGCGCGTGCGTGTGATAAAAACATTAAACAACATAGATACTATAAGATAAAAACAAAATAGTCTACCATGAAGTCATAACAGTAATACAAATAGTTCAAACGTTTGAAGACTATTTCTAAGGGAGATAAAACAAAGAAACAGTATACCTTCAGAAGAAATAGCAAGTGCAGATCGATATCTCGGTTCGAAAAGCAACAACTTGATGCAGTAATTAAGGTACTAGTAGCTTTATATGACAAAAGACTGTCTGCTTCACCAAGCAATAGGGATCGGTTTGCACGGGCCACTGGAGAAGGATCTTCGACTGGACCACGGCAATCTAGTAATTTCTGCACAAATACTTGTCAATAAACTTGAATGAATGAAAGAACACGAGATTTATAAGAGATTAAAGTGGATAACTCATGAGTGGAGACAAGCACACTTGTCCCATACATAAAAATAAAAATTAAAACAAAAGATAATTTAAAAGCCTTCAACTAACCAACAGCTTTTTGACTTGATGTTTAGCAATAGAAAGCATGTCCTGAGTGACACTTGTTACTTTGCCAATAGAAGAAAGACCTCCCAGTACAGATAATACTGCAAACTGGAAACAAAAAAGAATATCATGAGTTTCAATACACATAATAGTGCATCAAAAGATAAAAGAGATTCAGTATATATAAGCACATAATAATAATAATAATAATCTGAACATGCACATAACCCAAAAGAAACACCTACCTCATATCTGGCAGCAACTTCATAACAACGCATGCGATGAAGTATAAAAGTTGACAGAGAGGCAACATCGTGACGCTGCTTTTGCAGTAACAACTTCAACAACTGATTATAACCTTCGCTTATGCCAGAAGGGACATTTTCATCTTCCCTAGGCCACCAACCTAGGAATCCTTCACACCCAATCGAATGTCGGGTAGCCTGCTCAACAACTCCAAGTAACAGCAATGTAACAGCACTAGAGTTCTGCATGCCATGACAGAAAATATATCCAAGCTGCTTCATGCCACCACCATTAACAAAGTGAAAGCAGCTCTCTTTGCCAGAGCACAACAAAAGAGCCACACTCAACCACAGAATAGCATTTTTATTCTGAGACAATTATAACATAATCGTGTCACATACATGCAAACAGAGACCAAAAAACAGTGAGGAAAAGCAAGGACTCTTTAATTTACAGATAGAAGCAGACAATCAATAAATTACCCATGAGAGCTGAGGATGTCCGTTATTTTCACGATCACTACTAAAATTGAAGTATGCGCTAAATATATCCATCAACTGCTTGGAAGTAACCGGTTCTGCCTCAAATTCAAAAGACATGGTCTCTCTTGAGAATTCATCCGTCAAACTTCCAGAAACATGCTGAAGGCTATTATAAAGATGCACAAGTTCTTTTCTCGTCTCAGTAAGATCACAATAAGACGCATCATAATTCTCCAATCTACTCTCTGTGAATTGATTTTGACTGTTAATCAAGTAATGCAAGTTATGCGTAGCATGGCACGAGGCTGCAGACACAACAGAATAAACAACTGTATTTACTGCATCTCCAAGATTCGGCAGCTTCAAAATATTAAAGGTAAGGTGTAAAAAATGCTTCATCTCAACAGAGATATCAGGTGCAACAGGTTCTAGAGATAATGCATTCAGAGGACAGATGAATTTCTCAATCGTCAGATTATTTTGGTGTAATGCAGATGGAAGATCTTCAAGGCTTCCCTCAACAACAGAAACAGTATTAGTCAGGGAGCCATCCAGATCAACTTCTATGTTGAACTGCCCCAAATCTTCTGCTGTGTTCCCATAAATAACCAAGCTAAGGCTCCGGTAGCTGCCCCTTACAATCAAATGATTAGTTACAACAGCCTGCAACAAATTGTGTACAACTTCAAATATACATCATAGAGAAGATACAGTTTTTTCAAGGAGAGACACCATGATGGAGAGGAAGAAAGATCAAACGAGGAATTAAGCAACAAAACCCTCAGGAAAGGTTCTATTCATAATATTCATCTAATAATAATATCATACATGCCTTCTATTTATAAAGCTACAATCGTATGTACCTTCTATTTACAAAGCTACTATCCTGCCATCTACTTACAAAGCTACTATCCTTAAACAAAATGCTAAAATGCACTGTGGGGAGTCTATCACTCGTGTGCCAACTAATTTTGGAAACTATCAACTAATTAGTTAGTCCCTATATTTAGTTTATTTAACCAAGTAGCTCTTGGCCTTAAACTTCCAACATCATATAACTCACAATTACCAAATACTCTTATAGACCCAGTTAACTGCGTATTGGTACTTGCATTCCCAAACATGGAACTCTAACATACCACTACTCTAAATTTAGCATACCGTAATATCTCTTTGTTGTTTTACCTATAGTTACACAAAAAGAAATGAAGTCTCAGAATGAACATGCATGGACATAAGAAACAAATGCTTGTAAAAATGAATCTGCTAAATTGGACAGGTGAAGATAAACAAATCAGGAAATTCATGATTCATACATATACACACACGAATAAGTATATATATATATAACACAATAATTTTTAGACAAAAATGTATAAGTACTATGGATACCTCTACTTCAAGCACATTTGATGAAGAATGAGAATACAAGAAAGGCTGACAGAGCCGCCTAAACTTGGTCTCCCCTTCACAATGAACAAAAGCTTCCAAAGCAAATGAAGGAGGCGAAGTGGCTCTGTATGTGGTGACAAAAGAATTACAAGAAAAAGAAAAACAAGTCATTAACAAGCAAATCCAGAATTTTATTTTATTTTTTGATATGTAATGAACAGATTCACAATTTTAAACTAAAAGGATAATTCATGGATTCAAGGCTTCAAAAGCACTACAAAAATTTAGTGAACCAAGTTCCCAAGAAGCCCCAAAAGAAATCATTAGAATTACCTTAAGGTGAGTACAGACTAACTCTGCTTCTTTTTTTCTTTATGGATGATTATAGTACACAGTGCAAAAATAGACTATCAACAATGGACAAACGTAAAATAAATTAAACATAACTAAAACTAAAAGACTATCGTTTCCACCTTTTTTTTTCCTTTTCATTTTCAAATATTCAATAAAACACGAACCCAAGTACACGCGCAAAATACAAAAGTAATTCAAAAGGTGCTCTTCAAAAAGCTTTTAAATATTTCAAAATACTAAGACATCTATTCCTGAATGTTCTTTGCTATTAATTAGAACACAAATAACAAGTATTTCTCAAAAAAATAAATGGTTAACTTCTCTTTTTAAATAACAACAATCAAATGCATTCAATGGTGGACTTTCAAGTTTCAACTAATTTCACACTAATGACGAATGAAACTCTACTTTATATAACCATCAACATGTGTTTATTATGTCAAGTAATTTCCTTTATAATGAGTTCTGTCAACATGCATATTTCTGAAAAAAAGAGGATACCGCCAGAACCATAGAATAGCATAACACAAACACTAATCATCATGCCATCGCCATGTGAGGATATTGTAATATATAATCCACCATCACTCCATCAGTATTTAGTACCACCCTTACCCAATAAGTGTTACTGTTTGCGAGGTGGATGAAGCATTCTGCTCAAGAAATTCGCATGCAGTGATGACGATGGGTTCAGCAAATATCACCTGGACAGAAACAAAATGTGAAAGTCGGAAATGAAACAAAACAAAACTCTAATGAGGAGTAATATTAACAAAAGAAATACACCTTGACACCAACAGAACTATATTAATCAAGGGAATGAGGTTGTCTTGGGCATAACCAATAATGATGTAAGAGTTCATCACCATGAACATGACGAGAACTGTTTATAGAAAGCAATTTTCTCATGAAAGCTTCAAGCTTTAGTTTGTTGTTTGTTTTCGACCTACGTTAATCATAAAATCATTAATCTAGATCTGAATGGCTCGATTCAAGTCATCTTGACCAGTTACGTGCAAATTAACAGCTAACTGCAGTTACCATTTATCCCTTCCTTACCCCCACCCCCGGGAGGAAGCAAAAAAGAATAACTGCAAAAGTATGCAAGTTACAATGGATGCAGATGGAAAAATTGAGAAAATAGCAACATTTATAAAGAGGAAGCATTTAGGTCTACAACATACTTACTTGCAGAGAATATAAAATATTGGAAACTACACCAATTACAATGGAGACTATAAGCATCATTGTAGTCAGCACTGAGAAAAAGAGGGAAAAATATAAACCAGTTGAATCTTAGAAGATAACCGTATGTGCTATCAACAGCATTTTCATCGTATAACAACCATTATGATGAATTGCAACTCTTATCATATTGTAACTCATAAGATAGGTATAGAACATTGATGAGATGCACGAATTAGAATACACACGCATTATATATTTTATAAGGATTAGATATATAGTCCCAAAATACATATATATTGTCGACAACTATAGCATAGTACAAAAATATGCTATCCCTTTGTGCTTTTGCAATGTCATTTTGTGCTAATGTGCAAGCAGTATATTGTATTTGTAGGTGTTAAATTCGTCTTGTGTATTATTAAGAAGGTCAGAAGATCAGAAGAACCTTAGGATGTGAAGCGCATAGTAGAGTAAGTGAGCAACCCGAGCTAGAGTTGGGGTTTGTAATGGGTTTAATATCTAATGATGTAATCCAAACTTCAATTTTACCCCCAAAAAAAATGTAGCTAGCAACATCTAACTTGTTTCAGAAATAGCAATGGTGAATCATATGCCACAGGCTCTCATATAATTTCAATTCTTTCCAACTTGCTTCAAAAATAAACTAGTATTATAACCTATTTTGTTTATCCTTCCAAATGTGTCCCTTATACAAGATCAAATTGAAAATGACATGTTCATACCAGATTTATCAAATTTAGCAAATAATGGGATCCAATCAAATCAAAAAGTCAAATCCTGAAAAACCTTTTTAGTTAAAAATCTAAATTTAGCTTCTTTATATGTGCATATCCATTGTTTGCTTTAAAGCATCGATGTTTAACAGTGTTTTCCTTCCTTCACACCATCAGCTATTAACCATCAAAGAAAGAAGGGTGGGAGAGGAGGTAGAATATTTTGGTGAGTACGAAAAGCCAGACATGGAACATCAATATTCTCGCACCCCAAAATTATCATAGCATAATTAAATTTACATAAAAACTTATATTAACTAAATTCATATTTGTAACAGATTAAAAACCAGTAAAAATTTGAGAGATCACAGTAAGGAGTCAGTAAATGAGTCAAAGAGCTTACCTCGTCTACATATTCGTCCAGTTGGGAATGAACAAAAGTCTGAGAAAACATGACACAAGGCTCAGGACGACCCATTGCCGCAGATGAATTTTGCTCTCTTCGGTTCTGTTGTGTTTACATGAATGTTTTAATTACATGGAATTGAATATGAAATTTAAACAAGAAAAAAAATTATAGTAAGTACTTGTTCTATTCAACCAAACAGCCAGCTAGGAGTGGAATTGGGAGCTCAAAATGTATACAGGCTCCAATTCCATGGTGACAAACACAACCTTTAATACCATTGTTACAATTCAATAATTCTAAGTTTGGATTGGAGTAATAAAAGTGGGAATTGAATGACTCATTCCTATGGAATAAAAAAAATGTGTTTGGTTGCGATTGGAATGAAAAAAATTGTGTTTGGTGCCTTGGGAGAGAGAGCGTAGCATAAGGGATGTTTAACAAAACCTATATACACCTACATATATACACATATGCGCCTACGCCCTACATAATTATGCCTTTAATGTTATTTCATAGTGTTATGTTTTGAGCTTTAATGTATATGAAATTTTATTGCCAATATACTTGTTAAATAAAATAAACAATATATAAATTGCACATTATAAACGACTTGTCGTCATACGGACACCATGGCATCCAAGCAGTCGGCTACCGCCATGACTCGTCGTGGTGCCGTGACAACTATAATCCTCCTAGACCTCATAGCTTGAAAATGTTCTAAGATATCTTCATTATCAATAGTTTCAAATACATCATTTTCAACATATTTTTTTCTGAGTTATAATTTTGACAATTTGCCAAGTTTGTTCTGTTATGTTGTCATTTTCATAACCTGTTTGTCTAAACAAAGGTTGAACTTTTCAAGAAACAGGGAGGGCCGAGTCCACAAAAAAAATATAACCAACAACAGATTTAACCCCAACTATTAAGTCCTAAAAGATAAATACATCAGATTTAACCCCAACAGAGTCCACAACAGATTTAACTCCAACTCTTAACAGAAATTTTTTTTACAAAAAACCCTAAAAATTATCCAAAAAAAACACTAATTAGCTACCTTTAAGTCCAATAAATAAATTGAATTGGATTCAAACCCCAACTCCTCAAGTTCACAACCAACAACAAATTTTAAATTATCAAATAAAAAAACCCTAAATTTGTTACCTTCTAAATCTCATATGCGCAAAGGGCGAGGGCCAAGAAGAGTAGCCGAGGTCGAGAAGAGCTTGACTCGCGAACCAGTGTTTTGCTTGGCAGCCTTGGCTAAATAGTGATTAGTGAAGCAGAAGTGCAGAATTGCAGAAGTGTAAAAGAAGCCCCTCTTATCTAACTCTCCTCTAACCAACACCTATCTGTTTCCAATCTCTCCTCGATGTCAATCAATCCAAACAAAGATATACAAAAATGCGAATCCCTAACCCCACGTATCCTCCTCCTTACAGAACTCCAATGCCAAACAATCCCTCCAAACCCTAACAAGGCGATTCGTGCACCTAGTTTAATAAAAGAATCGGAAATTAATCAGAAAATAGTTTGAAACGAATATAACCAATTTTGAAAACTTACAGATTTGGACTTCATTAAGGAGGTCGTCGGAAAAAGATAAAGAGAGGGGGTGGAGGTGACTTCAGCTAATTTAAGGAAGTTGCCGGAAAATAGAAAAAGAGGGAGGCCTTGAAATTGTGGGGGAGTTGTGAAGATTGAAAGTCGCCGGAAGCTTGGATCGTAAGATGGAGAGAGAGAGAGGGGTTTAAATGTATACAAAAGTAAATTAATAATATTGAATAGGATATTTTTATTTAAAAAATTATAAACTTATTCAAATATGTCTCTAAATAGTTAAATTTTAATTTTATGTCTAATCGATTAAGAGGCAAAAAAATTTTTACCAAATATGTTATGTTTTTGAAGAGGTACTCTAATTAAAAAGTGTTAAGAACTAATCAAATATAAGCTCAAGTTAAAGACTTATAATGAATTAGATTATAATGAATTCATTCCTTTTACTCGTCAAATTTAACTTACCACTTGAATTTACTAATTTATAAATTATGTCCCTTAAATTTACATATAAAAAAAAGTTAGCATAGACATCAGCCTATGCTACCCTTGCTTGCTATCCATCCGCCCCTGATTACTGTAAAGATATAATAGGAATTTATCTATTTTTGAATTAAAAAAGGAAAAAATTAACAAATACGAAATTATAATAAAACTAAATTTATAGGAGTAACAGAAAAAAGAGATTTGTAACACAGAGCAGTAATTTTATCTCATATCCCTTCATAATATATATATATATATATATAGAAAGGATGAAGAGTAGAACTCTTAAGTAGTAGAACTCCCTTAAATAATAGAATTGTATCAAAACAACGTAGTTTTGATAAGACGCGGTGGTATTTTTGTAAATACCATGTCACCGCGTATTTACAAAAATGTCACCGCGTCTTATCAAAACTACGTCGTTTTGATACAATTCTATTATTTAAGGGAGTTCTATTACTTAAGAGTTCTATTCTTGATCCTCTCCCTATATACATATATAGGGTCCTCATCCGTGGCAACCGTGGCGACAGTGTGGCTATTTTGCTATCTTTGACTATTTTAATAAACTGACTAAATGAGATTGATTCAAAACTCACTTATATTATGTATACATAGGTACACCCTCTATCCCAAAAATAAGATAAGTTTGAATTATAAAATTTATATAAATTATTTTTAGATTTAAAATGTAAGACCCCAACTTTTTATAAATGAAATTAAATGCGCAAATATCTTGAATAAGCAAGTGGTTATAAAATATTCTTTGTTGTCGGGGAATATATGTTTGATCGTGGAATATTCTTACTGTCGGAAAATATTCGTACGACGGCGCAGTCTTTTGTGGGCCCCATAACGGAAAGCGATTGGATGAAGAAAACGACAATTATAAGTTGTTTATAAATAACGGCGTAGTTGTTACCGTTAACACTGTTAGAATTTCCGGTGGTTAAAACACAGTAATATGCGTTGTTGCACAGTAGCACACGGTATTGCACCAATTATTGATTCTTACGTAAGAAGACACTACTCAATAATTGTTACAGTAATTACTGTTCAATATTTTATTTTATTGATTCAATAATTACTACGTTGATATTTTATATTATTGTTGTTTCAATAATTGTCACTACACAGTATTTTCAATTATCAGATTAATAATTCATATTTGAATAATATTATTAGATAGCATTATTAGCAATGTCTAGAAAATTCTGTCTAAGGAGAAATTTGGTCACCTAATTGCGCGCCAGTAAGGAGAAATCCTTATTGGAAAGCCCCCTATTTTCTGAGAACGGCCTGGTTGTCAGTATTGTGATTCTGTAATATTATTTGTGAATAATTAATTATTAATTTATATGATAAAAAAATATTCATTTTATGTGGATATAGATAGAAAAAAAAATTAAGGTGACAATTGTTGAAAATTGGTATTTTATCTTTTCTGATAAAATAATTTATTTAAATATATTATTATATTTTAATAATATAATAATGGTGATATTTTTACAATGAATGTGTGATATATGAATATATGAGGAGGAAGAGTATTTTTGTTACAAAAAATATTTAAAACATGTTTTTCATGTTTGTGGACCCCAATTTTTGACTGAAATTTGATTATAGCCTGTAAAATCGTCCGTATGTGGATTTCGGTCAATTTCTGTTTGAAATTTGGAAAATTTAAACTTACAATGTTGTAGAGAATTGAATTTTCTATGGAATGGACATAAGATTCAAATTTTTCTGATAAAAGGGCTATTTATTATGAATTATTAAAGTTTCGGAATAATTAATTTTTGAAGTTTTAGTCATTTTTTTTATGAAAAACGTTTTTTGCAATTGGGTGGGCCCCAAATGTGATATAAATGTGCTGAATTCAGTTGGTCTAAGGTGGGTTTGAAAAATTTTAATTATATTAATATTTTATTGAATTTTCTACTTTGGTGTTCTAAGCATTTTCCTATAAATAGGGTGCTTAGGTTAGAATTGAAAATCACACCAGAAACTAAAATCCTCTCTCTCTATATTATCGAGCGTATTCTTGTGAGTATTTTGATACTTTGAGTGTTGCTATACGGTGCAAGTTCCTTCAGCACTATATCCAGTATTCCAGTCAGAGGTATTGTCTTTTTTGGAGGTAAGGGATGTTATTTTTTTATAAATGATATTATTTCTTTCAATATCATTATGCCGAAATATTGATCTGAGCTTTTTATCAAATTTAGAACTTTTAGTGTCGGGGTTAATATTCACGTATACGGCACTATTCACGAATACAGTACTATTCACCGAAAAATTAAAATTTTTTTTTCAAGATATCTATTATAGATACTAGCTTTGATTGTATCCATGTTTTGATCATTCTTAAATTTTACTCCACTATGGTTATTTATGAAGTATTGTTGAACTTGGATCGTTTAAAGTACGAATCCTTAATATTTGTTCTTTTGTTTCACTGGATTCGTTTTCTTTAAAATATTTTTCATCATCATTAGTCCTAAATGATGATATTACTGAATATCTTTGGTCTGTAGTGCAAAGATGAATGATTTTCTGATGAATATCTTTGGCCCGTAGTGCAAAGATGAACAGGTGTTGAGATGAGCATGACCAACTAATGAATATCTTTGGCATGTAGTGCAAAGATGAATATTTGATGCAAGGTGTATATTGATTGATGTTACAGGGATAAAATATTGATGATGAACTTTTAAATTCATAGATGATAGTAGATTTCATTCTCTACTTAACTCTTCTAATGAATTATTATTTCCGCTGCGAATATTGATTTAAAATTTGTTGTCTATTGTATTCTATTAGATTTTTCCCTGTTGAGGACTAACGATAATTTGTTCTATATTATCTTGGTCATAATATTCTTTACTGGGCTAGTTGAGCTCACCCTTTCCTTTTTGTTCCATTTTTCTTCTCAGGAGGCGAGAATGTAGCGAGTACTAGTCGGGGTATGGAATGATGGTTCTAGAAAGATGTTTTAGTAGTCCTCACCATTTTTATAAAATAAAGTATCAATAATTATTATGATGACTTATTTAAGTGTGGACATTATCTATAAGACAATATTTGTATTTTAAACTCACAGTTAAGTGTTGTCATATTTTGCACGACAATTGTATTAATAAAGTTGTAGTTATTTCTGTACCATGTATTTGGCGACTCAGAATGGGTGATGTATACCTATTTTGGGGGCGTCACAGTTGGTATCAGAGCTTAGGGGTATGGTCTCTGGCGGAGATTGGGGAATAGAACTAGGAGGGGAGAGACCAGTAAATCCTTCGCTAGTATGTCCTACCTAAGCTTATTTGTTGGTTGGTCAGAGTATAGGGTTATTATCTTACATGTCAATTTCTTTAATTAACCCTTGTTTTGTGGCAGTATTTAAGAATGACTGCTGAAAATATTAACGATGGAGTAAATGAGACTGTAGAGATACCATTAATCACCAATAAGGAGAATGTGCAACATGCCAGCAATGTTCCTCCTGTAAATAACACCACTGAGCAAACGATGAACGATGAGATGTTTAGAAGCTTTTTGCGGTTCATGCAAAACCAGACGAGGGAGACTCCTGTTCAAAATACAGGTAGAAACAATGGCAACGCACAACTGGTCACAGCCAAGCAGTTCAAAGAGTTGGGACCACCAGAATTCTGGGGGAAGCCGGACCCGATTAAGGCAGAAACGTGGGTCAAGTAAATTACCAAGATATTCGATGTCTTGGGATGCACGGAGGAACAAAAGGCTCCATTCGCCACCTTTTTGTTCCGTAATGAAACAGATTACTGGTAGAAATCTGTGAAGCGTATCCATCCAGTCGCACTTAGCATGTCTCGGGAGACATTTCAGAAACTGTTCAATGACAAGTGCTTTCCTGAAAGTATTCGTCATATGAAGGAGGTAGAGTTTATTAGACTGGAGTAGAACAACATGGCGGTGTCCCAATACGAGGAGAAGTTCGCGGAGTTATCCAGGTTTGCACCTCATTTGGTGGAGAATGAGGAACGTATGACGCGGATGTTTCTGAGAGATTTGAAACCCGACATACGTCAGTATCTCATTTCTCATAAATTTTCTCTATATTCAGATGTTTTCAACAGGGCTCAATTATTAGAGCGAGATAATGAGTACGTTCAACCGAGGAACCACAACCACGATCGTACTGGTGACAACAGTCATCGGAGTAACGATAACCAGCGGGGAATGAAGAACACGGACAAAAGCGGTAACCACTCTGGTGGTAATCGTGGCCATGAAAATAGAAGAAATGAGTGGGGGGAGATTTTAAAAAGAGAAAATTCAACAATGACAATGTGAAGACGTCAACACCAGCAGCAATTGGTTCTAAGGGAGGAGAACGACCACCGGTCGTATGTTACAAATGCGAAAAAGAGGGACATATCAGCCCAAACTGTCCACAACAGTTCAAGGTATGTTATAATTGTGGAAAGGAAGGGCATATCGCTGGAGATTGTACTGTAGCGAAACCAAGTCCAGCGGGGATGGTGACTCAAAAGGCTGTCCCAAAAAATTCAAAGTCAACGGTTCTTAGAAGAGCGTTTGTTGTGACTGGTCAAAATGCAAGGAAGCCAAACGAGGTGATCACGGGTAAGCTAATCATAAATTCTTGCGAAATTTATACATTACTAGATACCGGTTCTACCCATTCATTTATCTCTCTTGCTTGTGCTCAACGTTTAAACTTGACTCCGGAGAAATTAGACTTTGACCTATCTGTGCAGACACCGTTAGGAGAAACTTTCATAACATCCACTGTTTATAAATCTTGTTTGATCCAAGTTGGCACCATCACATTACCTGTTGATCTTATCTCTTTAAAGATACTTGCTTTTGATGTGATTTTAGGGATTGATTGGTTAACTACTCATCATGCCAAAATTGATTATTTTCGTAAGGTTGTTAGTTTTCATATTCGTAATCAACCTTTTATTCGAATTCAAGCAACTAAACCACTAAAATCAATCACTGTTATATCAAGCCATAAAGCCATTCGTTTATTAAAAAACGAATGTCAAGCTTTCTTAGCCCATGTTATGGATTTGAATAAAGACACGTCAGATTTGAATAATATTCTTGTTGTTAGTGACTTTCCTGACGTATTTCCTGAAGAACTTCCCGGTCTACCCCCAGAACGTGAAGTTGAATTCTTTATTGATCTTGAACCTGGTACAAAGCCCATTTCTAAAACCCCATATCGAATGGCTCCTATTGAACTTTAAAAGTTAAAGGTTCAACTACAGGAGTTGTTGGACATCGGTTTCATTCGTCCTAGTACATCTCCTTGGGGTGCTCCTGTTTTATTTGTAAAGAAGAAGGACGGGAGTATGCGACTTTGTATTGACTACCGAGAATTGAACCATGTCACCATCAAGAATAAGTATCTGCTACCTCGTATTGATGACCTGTTTGACCAATTGCAAGGAGCACAATTCTTTTCAAAGATCGATCTTCGTTCTGGATATCATCAATTAAAGATTAGAACTGAGGATATTCCGAAGACTGCCTTTAGAACTCGGTACGGGTATTATGAATTCTTAGTCATGTCTATTAGATTGACTAATGCTCATGCGACTTTCATGGATATGATAAACCGAGTATTCAAGGAATATTTGGATCAGTTCGTTGTTGTCTTTATTGATGACATCCTCATATATTCTAAAAATCGTGAAGATCATGAGCACCATTTGAAGCTGGTACTCCAAAGGCTTCGTGAAAACAAGTAATATGTCAAGTTGAAGAAATGCGAGTTCTGGCTTAAGGAAGTAGCATTCCTAGGGCACGTGGTGTCAAAACATGGAGTATCTGTTGACCCGGCGAAGATTGAAGCAATACAAAGTTGGGAGCAACCGAAGTTGGTGACCGAAGTAAGTAGCTTTCTAGGCCTAGCTAATTATTATCGGAGATTCGTGGAAGGATTTTCTCGAATCGCTACTCCATTAACTCAGCTGACTCGAAAGGATACAAAATTCGTATAGAGCGAGGAATGCGAGAAGAGTTTTCAAGAGCTTAAGAGGATACTTATTTCAGCACCTGTTCTAACAATACCATCTGGTTCGGATGGATTTGTTATCTACAGCGATGCTTCAGGCAAAGGGTTAGGATGTGTTCTCATGCAACATGGGAAGGTCATAGCCTATGCCTCGCGACAACTCAAAGAATATGAGAGGAATTACCCTACTCATGATCTAGAGTTGGCAGCGGTCATTTTTGCATTAAAAATCTGGAGGCACTATCTATATGGGGAGAAAGTGGAGATATATTCGGATCATAAAAGCCTTAAATATTTCTTCACCCAAAAAGAACTCAATATGCGGCAACGATGTTGGCTTGAACTGTTGAAAGATTATGACCATACCATTCAATACCATCTTGGAAAAGCGAACGTGATAGCTGACGCGTTGAGTAGAAGATCATATGCGGGAACGAGTGCGATGCTGTCAACACAAAGGCCCATTTTGGGTGATTTACAAAAGATGAAGATAGAATTCAAGACTGTAGGGACACATGCGATGATGTCAAATATATGCATAGAACCAACTTTAATCGATAAAGTTAAAGTTGCTCAAGCCACAGACCCAGAGCTGATTCGTATGAAGAAGAAAGTACAAGAATGTGTTATCCCAGAAGCAAGAATCAATGAAGAAGGAATACTTCGAGTTAACTCCAGACTTTGTGTTCCTAACGACTCTGATTTGAAGTACAAGATCATGATGGAGGCACACAACACACCGTTTGCAATTCACCCTGGAAGTACCAAAATGTATCGTGATCTTCGACATACATTTTGGTGGAGCAATATGAAGAGAGAGATCGCGAAGTTTATCTCGAGGTGTTTAACTTGTCAACGTGTAAAGGCGGAGCATTAAGTGCCAAAGAGTCCATTGCAACCACTTGAGATTCCAAAATAGAAGTGGAAACACGTTACCATGGATTTCGTTACGGGTCTTCCAAAGGTTTCTCAAGGCATAGATGCGATTTGGGTTATTGTTGATAGATAAACCAAGTCTGCTCATTTCTTGCCGATACGAGAGACTTATTCCCTTGAACGTCTTGCTCTTATGTACGTGAATGAGATTGTGAGGTTGCATGGCATGCCAGTATCCATAGTTTTGGATCGTGACCCAATATGCACTTCACGATTTTGGGTTAGCATGCAGAAAGCTATGGGCACGGATTTATGATTCAGTTCGGCATACCATCCTCAAACGGACGGACAATCAGAGAGGACTATTCAAACTCTTGAAGATTTATTAAGACTCTGTGTTATAGACTTCAAAGGGAGTTGGGATAAGTATTTACCATTGGTGGAATTCTCCTATAACAATAGTTATCAGGCAAGTATAGGTGTGGCTCCATTTGAAGCATTGTATGGTAGAAAGTGTCGCTATCCAGTTCGTTGGGATAAGGTGGGTGAAACAACATTGTTGGGACCAGAGTTGGTACGTATGACTATACAAAAGATCCAAATGATTCGACAACGTATACAAACGGCACATGATCGACAAAAGAGTTATGCAAATCTTCATCGAAAGGACGTGTAATTTGATATTGGGGATCATGTATTGTTACGTGTGTGACGCCCCCAAAATTAGGTATACATCACCCATCTTGAGTCGTCAGATACATAGTACAGAATACAAATACAACTTAATAATACAACTGTCGTGTACAATACGACAAAACATAAACTGTGAGTTTGAATACAAATATTATCTTCTAGAGAGTATTCATACTCAAAAGGAGTCCTCATTACATTTATTAACACACCATTATATAGAATAGTGAGGACTACTAACTAATACTATTTTTCGGACCATCACTCCGTTCCCCGACTTGCCCCAGCTACGTTCTCATTTCCTGAAGAGAACAGTGAAAGAAAGGGTGAGCTCAACTAGCCCAGTAAGAAATATTATGACTAAGATAATGCAGAATAAATTATCATTAGCCTTCAACAATGTTAAACTGATAAAATATAATAGACATCAAGTTTAACTGTAGCGGAACAAGCAATCCATTAAAAGAGTCAAGTAGAAAATAAACTCTACTATCTTTTATGATTTAAAAAGTTTTTCAACACTGTGATCGCTGGGACTCAGCTTAATAAAATAATCCACATCATCGAATCACCCCTGCACTACGGCCAAGGATATTCGTATATTCATTAATGGTCATGATCATGCCAACAACTGTCCATCAATGCACTACGGGCCAATGAGGACTTTTACCACATCATTTGTAACATTACGGTCATGATTATACCGAATAATCCCTGGTCATAATCATACCAAGTCCATCTATGCACTACATGCCACAGATGACTTTCAACATTTTATAAACATGAGGATGATGACAATGATATAAGAATGCAATAAAACAAGTTCAAGAATTAATTTATCCAGGAATTAACAACGTCCAAATTGTCAACATGATACTGCATTGTGGAGTAAAATTCAAGAATGCTTAGAAGAATATTTTCTTGAAAAGATACTGGATGAAACGCAACTATCAAGGATATTCCACAAATTTCATGGAGTATAGAAGTCAAAACTTAACCAACTGAGTATAATAAAGAATGAAATAACAAAAGAAATCACCATGCATGCGATAGACTGCACAGACAGGTTAGTCCAACAGAATAATA
This sequence comes from Panax notoginseng, assembly GCA_016801055.1. NCBI lineage: Eukaryota > Viridiplantae > Streptophyta > Magnoliopsida > Apiales > Araliaceae > Panax > Panax notoginseng. The sequence continues at coordinate 115,272,416 of CM029021.1, read as the reverse complement.
AATAATGGAACCAGGTCCGGCGTAAACGCACAGACAGGATATTCCGACAGAATAATAAATAATGGAACCAGGTCCGGTGTAAAACACACAGACAGGATGTTCCAACAGAATAATAATAAAAACGGAACCAGGTCCGGTGTAAAACACACAGACAGGATGTTCCAACAGAATAATAAACGGAACCAGGTCCGGTGTAAAACACACAGACATGATGTTCCAACAGAATAATAGAAGAATGTCACCAAGTATAGGGTAGACCGCGTATACTGGTTATTCCAACAGAATAATAACGAATGGAATAACAGAAGTTCTCTTCATGAATATAAAAGAAATAATATTCCCTACCTTAAAAGAACTGGATATTGGAAAAGTGATGTAGCAGAATACTTTTATTCTCTCTCTCTTATTCTCTCTATACTTTCTCTCTCTATAGCTTGAATGAATTCGTGAAAAATAATGAAGCCCTAGGCCTCTATTTATAGAAAAACTGAGGGTGGCTCTTGGTCTTAACGAAGGGTCAAATGACTCTTGGTCGTAACGAATGGTCAAATGACTCTTGGTAATATTGAAGGGACAACTACTATTGACGAAAGTAATTACTATTGACCAAGGTAAATACTATTGACGAAGGTAATTACTATTGACCAATGTAAATACTATTGACGAAGGTAATTACTATTGACCAAGGTAAATACTATTGACGACGGTAATTACTATTGACGAAGATAATTACTATTGACCAAGGTAAATACTATTGACGAAGGTAATTACTATTGACCAAGAGACTCTTAGATGATGACATATGGCCCCCCATAAAATAACCAAACTTACCACAACGTCTCAATTATTGATTTAATAATATAACATATTATACAGATGATACTATGACAATAATTTAAGAGATATGATGCAGCAATTACTGTAGTAATAATTGAGTATAGCTGAGTGACTTCTCACGTAAGCATCAATAATCAATACCGTGTGCTACTATGCAACCACGCGTATTACTGTATTTTTACTACCGAGTAGTTCAACAGTTTTAACGGTAACACCTCAGCCGTTATTTTTATAGAAAGATAATTCTGTCGTTTTCTCAATCCGACAATAATTCCGTTGTGGGGTCCACCAATGATTGTGCCGTCGTACGAATATTCCCCGACAAAAAGAATATTCTCCGACCAAACGAATATTTTATAACAACTTGCTTACTTTGCAAAATTTATAAATATTACCCACAACTATAACATTATATCAAATTAACTCCATAATATTCAAAAATGATATTTATAGAAAATTCATCTTTATTTATAAAAATTGGGGTCTTACAACGTGTTGCTCCATAGAAGGGAGTTACAAGATTTGGAAAGAGAGAAAAGCTCAATCCACGATTTATTGGTCCATTTTAAATTCTTGACCGAGTAGGAAATGTGGCCTATAGACTCGCGTTACCTCCAAGCATGTCTCGTGTTCATAATATTTTTCACATATCTGTGCTTCGTAAATATGTGAAAGACTCAAACCACATTATTGAGTTAGAACCAGACGAGATAGCCGAAGACTTAACGTACGAGCAGGTACCCGTCAAGATCTTGGATAGGAAGGAGCATGTCCTACGCACCAAGGTTATACCACATGTTAAGGTTTTGTAGAGGAACCATGCTATTGAGGAAATGACTTGGGAGTTAGAAACGAAAATGAAAGTAAGGTATCCTTACCTTTTTGAAACACCAGGTACGTACGTCAATTTCGAGGACGAAATTTCATAAGGAGGGGAGGTTATAAGACCCCAACTTTTTATAAATGAAATTAAATTTTCACTATTTATTATAGTAAGGGTTGATTTGATTAATGTGGTTAGTTGTGGGTAAAATGCGCAAATATCTTGAATAAGCAAGTGGTTATAAAATATTCTTTGTTGTCGGAGAATATATGTTTGGTCGTGGAATATTCTTGCTGTCGGGGAATATTCGTACGACGGCACAGCCTTTTGTGGGCCCCATAACGGAAAGCGATTGGATGAAGAAAATGACAAGTATAAGTTGTTTATAAATAACGGCGTAATTGTTACCGTTAACACTGTTAGAATTCTCGGTGGTTAAAACACAGTAATACGCGTTGTTGCACAGTAGTATACGGCATTGCACCAATTATTGATTCTTACGTAAGAAGACACTACTCAATAATTGTTACAGTAATTACTGTTTAATATTTTATTTTATTAATTCAATAATTGCTACATTGATATTTTATATTATTGTTGTTTCAATAATTGTCACTACACAGTATTTTCTATTATCAGATTAATAATTCATATTCGAACAATATTATTAGATAGCATTATTGGCAATGTCTAAAAAGTTCTATCTAAGGAGAGATTTGGTCACCTAATTGCGCGCCAGTAAGGAGAAATCCTTATTGGAAAACTCCTCTTTCCTGCAAACGGCCTGGTTGTCAGTATTGTGATTCTGTGATATTATTTATGAATAATTAATTATTGATTTATATGATAAGGAAAATATTCATTTTATGTGGATATAGATGGAGAAAATTTTTAAGGTGACAATTGTTAAAAATTGGTATTTTATCTTTTATAATAAAATAATTTATTTAAATATATTATTATATTTTAATAATATAATAATGGTGATATTTTTTCAATAAATGTGTGATATATGAATAAATGAGAAGGAAGAGTATTTTTGTTACAAAAAATATTTAAAACATATTTTTCATGTTCGTGGACCCCAATTTTTGACTGAAATTTGATTATAGCCTGTAAAATCGTCCGTATGTGGATTTCGGTCAATTTTTATTTGGAATTTGGAAAAATTTAAACTTACAAAGTTGTATAGAATTGAATTTCCTATGGAATGGACATAAGATTCGAATTTTTCTGATAAAATGGCTATTTATTATGAATTATTGAAGTTCCAAAATAATTGATTTTTGAAGTTTTAGTTATTTTTTTATGAAAAACAATTTTTGCAATTGGGTGGGCCCCACATGTGATATAAATGTGCTGAATTCAGTTGGTCTAAGGTGGGCTTGAAATTTTTTAATTATATTAATATTTTATTAAATTTTCTACTTTGGTGTTCTAAGTATTTTCCTATAAATAGGGTGCTTAGGTTAGAATTAAAAATCACACCAGAAACTAAAATCTTCTCTCTCTATATTATCGAGCGTATTCTTGTGAGTATTTTGATACTTTGAGTATTGCTATACGGTGCAAGTTCCTTAAGCACTATATCCAGTATTCCAGTCAGAGGTATTGTCTTTTTTGGAGGTAAGAGGTGTTATTTTTTTATAAATGATATTATTTCTTTCAATATCATTATGCCGAAATATTGATCTGAGCTTTTTATCAAATTTGAAACTTTTAGTGTCGGGGTTAATATTCACGTATACGATACTATTCACGAATACGGTACTATTCACCGAAAAATTAAATTTTTTTTTTTTTCAAGATATCTATTATAGAAACTAGCTTTGATTGTATCCATGTTTTGATCATTCTTGAATTTTACTCCACTATGGTTATTTATGAAGTATTGTTGAACTTGGATTGTTTAAAGTACGAATCCTTAATATTTGTTCTTTTGTTTCACTGGATTCGTTTTTTTTAAAATATTTTTCATCATCCTCAGTCTTAAATAATGATATTATTGAATATCTTTGGCCTGTAGTGCAAAGATGAATGATTTTCTGATGAATATCTTTGGCCCGTAGTGCAAAGATGAACAGGTGTTGAGATGAACATGACCAACTAATGAATATCTTTGGCATGTAGTGCAAAGATGAATATTTGATGCAAGGTGTATATTGATTGATGTTACAGGGATAAAATATTGATGATGGACTTTTAAATTCATAGTTGATAGTAGATTTTATCCTCTACTTAACTCTTCTAATGAATTATTATTTCCGCTGCGAATATTGATTTAAAATTTGTTGTCTATTGTATTCTATTAGATTTTTTCCTGTTGAGGACTAATGATAATTTGTTCTATATTATTTTGGTCATAATATTCTTTACTGGGCTAGTTGAGCTCACCCTTTCCTTTTTGTTTTATTTTTCTTCTCAGGACGCGAGAATGTAGCGAGTACTAGTCGGGGTATGGAATGATGGTTCTAGAAAGATGTTTTAGTAGTCCTCACCATTTTTGTAAAATAAAGTATCAATAATTGTTATGAGGACTTATTTGAGTGTGGATATTGTCTAGAAGACAATATTTGTATTTTAAACTCATAGTTAAGTGTTATCGTATTTTGCACGACAATTGTATTTATAAAGTTGTAGTTGTTTCTGTACCATGTATTTAGCGACTCAGAATGAGTGATGTATACCTATTTTGGGGGCGTCACATAAAATTCATGTAATTTATTTTAAATTTTTAAAAATTATAAATTAATTATTTAATTAACATTTTTCAAATAATTTATAATTTTCATAATTGAATTGTAAATTTTATGAATTCATATAAATTGTAAATTTGATGAATTCATTATCTCAATTTGAGATTATTAAAAAAAAAATTAGAGTTTAAAATTTATATGAATTCATCAAATTTACAATTCATATTATTAATTTTTTTTTAAAATTTAAATTAACATTTTTAAAAAATTAATAATCTCAAATTGAGACAATGAATTTTAAAAAAATTAAAAATATGAATTGTAAATTTGATGAATTCATAATTCATCAAATTTACAATTCAATTATGAAAATTATAAATTATTTGAAATTTTTTAATTAAATCATAAATTTATATTTTTTAAAAATTGAAAATAAATTACATGAATTTTAAATCTATAAATAATTTATATAAATTTTATAATTCAAACTTATCTTATTTTTGGGATAGAAGGTGTACCCATGTATACATAATATAAGTGGGTTTTGAATCAATCTCATTTAGTCAGTTTATTAGAACAACCAAGATAGCAAAATAGCCACACTGCCGCCACAGCTTGTAGCGACATGCAGTGTGGCATGAGGCCTATTAGGGGTATTTTTGGTATTTTGTCGTGCTGATTTAAGGAATATTACTGCCACTAGAACCTAGACATGATAATATAGTTAGTTAACTGTTGGGTCAAACCATATTAACTGGAACCAAATAGGTTAGTTAACCATTTTTATTTATTCAGGTTGGTTAAAGTTTGGACCCATATTTTTAAAAATAAATATAGTTCTTAACCGGTTAACCATTTTTCAACCCATATTTCATTCCGATCCAAATCATAAAATAGTGCAAAATGCAAGATTATTTCCGATTCAAAAGAGTATTACAAGATTTGGATACTTCTTGCCATAACAAGACTCTCAGCTGCTTAAATGTAAGCTCGTAATACTTCTTGCCATTTCCGTTCGTAATTTCAAACGAGACGGACGAATCAAGAAATTGATCAAACATAATAACCTCATCTGTCGTAGCCATGTTATTATACTCTACCCTCATAATAAGATCTTTGGAAAAAAGCACATTTACCCCATTATGGTTGTCGTGTTTTAAGCAATTAGTTACTGTGCTTTAAAAATATTCAATTGACCCACTGTGGTTTTTAAAAATGTACAATAAAGTCATTCCGTCCAATTTGACTAACAGACGTCTAAAAATATCCTACGTGGCTTTTTGAAAAAAAATAAATATTACGTGTATTTGTTGACTGGATGGGAGGAATCTTGAATATCCTACGTGGCTTTTTTTTCTTCCTTTTATATTTTTTCCAAATAATACAAATAATATATCAAAAATTTTGTATCAATGAGATCTATTACAACATTATATTAATTTCTACAAAAATTAAAAATTAAAAATATTAATTACGTGAATAATAATAAATTAAAATAAATATTTTAATTTATTTTCTTTATTTGTATTCTTTTCCTTTCTTTTAATAATTATTTTTATTTTAAAAATTAATACTAATATATATTTTAATGATATAAAAAAGATAAGTACATAATTAACATAAAATAGAAATTTTGATACATTTAGCAAAAATTAGTTAAACAAATGACATAAAAATTAAAATTAATTATACAATCAAAACCTCATTATTTTTTATCATTTTTTCTTTTCCTTTATCGCTTTTCCTTTCTTTTAATTATTTTAATTCTAAATAATACAAATAATCAAAATACCAAATCCTTTGTCTCATCACCCTCTGTCTCCTAACAAGATCCCAAATCCCCCAAATACTAAATCCCTCATTCAAATCCCCAAATCCAATTACCTACAAATCATATTCTCGCCAATGCCATATTCGCGATATTAACCTCAAAAACAAAATCAAATTCCAGTGGGGATTATGGATTTATGGGTAGGCAAACTCCTTATTTATTAAATTTAGCTATGATTTTAGAATCAATAACTTGTTTTATATGAATTTAAGTACTGTGGATATCAATTTTGGGTAGCCAGTAGCCACTGGCAAAACTTAAAACTTTTACACGCACTAAAATCTCCTACAGAGAGGACCCTTTTCGCAAAAGAGATTTTGTAACTATAGTACAATCCATCTAGAACACTTGGTTACTTGGTTGTTGTTGTTGTTGTTGTTATATTTATATATAGGAGATAGAGAGACAGTTTTAGATCCGTCCACTCCAAATCGAAATGGCGGTTGTTGTCCGAGGAGGGAGAGGAGGCGACGAAGCTGGTGGTGGATCAGCGCTTTCCGCCGGTATACGCAACTTCTTCTCCTACAGGATCTTCGTCTCCGCCATGTTCACTCTTTTATTACTCGCTACTCTCTCTGTTCTCTTTTCCTCCCACCCTCCTCCTACTATCACCAATCTGTGAGGAATTTGGTATTTGGGGTATTTGGGATCTTGTTGGAGGAGACAGAGGATGATGAGACAGAGGATTTGGTATTTTGATTATTTATATTATTTAGAATTAAAATAATTAAAAGAAAGGAAAAGAGATAAAGAAAAAAAAATTATAAAAAAATAATGAGGTTTTGATTGTATAATTAATTTTAATTTTTATGTCATTTGTTTAACTAATTTTTGTTAATTGTATCAAATTTTTTATTTTATGTTAATTATGTACTTATCTTTTTTATATCATTAAAATATATATTAGTATTAATTTTTAAAATAAAATAATTATTAAAAGAATGGAAAAGAGATAAAGAAAAGAATACAAATAAAGAAAATGAATTAAAATATTTATTTTAATTTTATTATTATTTTAATTATTTTTTGCCACATAATTAATGATTTTTAATTTTAAATTTTTGTATAAATTAATATAATGTTGTAATAGATCTCATTGATACAAAAATTTTGATATATTATGTAAGACCCCAAATTATTAATAAATAAAATTTAATTTCCTCTATTTATTATTTTGAAATAGTAAGGGTTGAATTAATTAACGAGGTTAGTTATGGGTAAAATGCGCAAATATTTTAAATAAGCAAGTGGTTATAAAATATTCATTGTTGTCGAAAAATATTTGTTTGGTCGTGGAATATTCTTCTTGTCGGGGAATATTCGTACGACGGCGCAATCTTTTGTGGGCCCCATAACGGATAGTGATTGGATGAAGAAAACGACAAGTATAAGTTGTTTATAAATAATGGCGTAGTTGTTACCGTTAATACTATTGGAATACCCGGTGGTTAAAATACAGTAATACGCGTTGTTGCACGGTAGCACACGGTATTGCACCAATTATTGATTCTTACGTAAGAAGGCACTACTCAATAATTGTTACAGTAATTACTGTTCAGTATTTTATTTTATTGATTCAATAATTGCTACGTTGATATTTTATATTACTATTGTTTTAATAATTGTCATTACACAGTATTTTTCATTATCGAAGCAATAATTCATATTATCTGAATAATATTATTAGATAACATTATTGGTAATGTCTAGAAAGTTTTGTCTAAGGAGAGGTTTGGTCACCTAATTGCGCGCCAGTAAGGAAAAATCCTTATTGAAAATCCCCCTCTCTCTAGGAAACTGCCTGGTTGTCAGTATTGTGATTCTGTAATATTATTTATGAATAATTAATTATTGATTTATATGATGAGAAAAATATTCATTTTATGTGGATATAGATGGAGAAAAATTTTAAAGTGACAATTGTTGAAAATCGATATTTTATATTTTCTGATAAAATAATATTTTATTATATTATTAGAATATAATAATGATGATATTTTTACAATGAATGTGGGATATATGAGTATATGAGGATGAAGAATATTTTTGTTGTAAAATTTATTTAAAACATGTTAAACATATCTGTGGTCCCATTTCTTGACTGAAATTTGATTATAGCCTATAGAATCGTCCGTTTGTTGATTTCGATCAATTTCTGTTTGGAATTTGAAAAACTTTCTTCTGCAAAGTTGTAGATAATGAAATTTCTTATAAAAATAACATGTGGTTTGAATTTTTCTGATAAAATGGCTATTTATTATGAATTATTGAAGTTCTGAAGTTCCGAAATAATTAATATTTGGAAGTTTTAAATATTTATATTAACAAAAACATTTTTTTACATTTTGTGGGCTTCATTTGCATGTGTTCAATTGCTGAATTCAGATTCAAAGGTATGCGAAGGAATTGTTATTATAAATAATAATATTTTATTAAATTTTCTACTTTGGTGTTCTAAGCATTTTTTTATAAATAGGGTGGTTAGCTTAGAATTGAAAATCACACCAGAAACACAAGTTTTCACTCTCTTTCTCTCTCTATATTATCGAGCGTATTCTTGTGAGTATTTTAAGACTTTGAGTGTTGCTGTACGGTGCAAGTTCCCTTCAGCTCTATATCCATTATTCTAGTCAGAAGTACTGTCTTTTCGAAGTAAGGGATATTATTTTTTTATAAATGATATTATTTCTTTCAATATCATTATGCCGAAATATTGATCTGAATTTTTATCAAATTTAGAATTTTTTGTGTCGGGGCTACTATTCACGTATACGGTACTATTCACGTATACGACACTATTCACGAATACGACACTATTCACAGAAAAATTAAATTTTCGTTTTTCGTCCAAAATATCTATTATGGATACTAGCTATGATTGTATCCATATTTTGAACATTCTTGAATTTTACTCCACTATGATTGCTTATGAGGTATTTTTGGACATGGATAAACTGAAATACGAATCCTTAATATTTATTATTTTGTTTCACTAGATTCGTTTTCTTTAAAATATTTTTCATCATCCTCAGTCCTAAATGATGATATTACTGAATATCTTTGGCCTGTAGTGCAAAGATGAAAGATTTCTGATGAATATCTTTGGCCCGTAGTGCAAAGATGAACAGGTGTTTAGATGAACATGACCAACTGATGAATATCTTTGGTCTGTAGTGTAAAAATGAATATTTGATTCCAGATATATATTGATTGATGTTACAGGGATAAAATATTAACGATGAACTTTTAAATTCATATATAGAAGATAGTATATTTCATTCTCTACTTAACTCTTCTAATGAATTATTATTTTCTCTGCGAATATTGATTTAAAACTTGTTGTCTATTGTATTCTATTAAATTTTTCCCTGTTGAAGACTAACGATAATTTGTTCTATATTATCTTAGTCATAATATTCTTTACTGGGCTAGTTGAGCTCACCCTTTTTCTTTTTGTTCTATTTTTCTTCTCAGGAGGCGAGAATGTAGCGAGTACTAGCCGGGGTATGGAATGAAGGTTCTAGAAAGTTGTTTTAGTAGTCCTCACCATTTTTGTAAAATAATGTATCAATAATTGTAATGAGGACTTATTTGAGTGTGGATATTGTCTAAATGACAATATTTGTATTTAAACTCACAGTTTTTATGTTGTATTAATAAAGTTGTAGTTGTTTCTGTACCATGTATTTTGACGACTCAGAATGGGTGTTGTATACCTATTTTGGGGGCGTCACAGTTGGTATCAGAGCTTAGGGATATGGTCTCTGGCGGAGATCGGGGAATAGTACTAGGAAGGGAGAGACGAGTAAATCCTTCGCTAGTGTATCATACCTAAGCTTATTTGTTGGTCAGTCATAATATAGGGGTATTATGTGATTTGTTAATTTGTTTAATTAATCCTTATTTTATGGCAGTATTTAAGAATGACAACTGAGAATGTGAACAGTGGAGTAAACGAAACCGTGGAGACGCTTGTACTCACCAATGAGGAAAACGTGCAACAGGCTGGCAATGTTCCTCCTGTGAACAACACCACTGAGCAGATGATGAACGATAGGATGTTTAAAAGCTTTTTGCATTTTATGCAAAATCAGACGAGGGAGACTCGTGTTCAAAATATACGAGGAAATGATAGCAATTCACGGTTTGTCACAGCCAATCAGTTCAAGGAGTTGGGACCACCAGAATTCTGGGAAAACCGGATCCGATTAAGGTGGAGACATGGGTCATAACAATTTACCAAGATATTCGATGTCATGGGATGCACGGAGGAACAGAAAGTTCCATTCGCCACTTTTATGTTCCGTAATGAAGCAGATTACTGGTGGGAATTCTTGTGAGCGTATTCTTGTGAGTATTTTAATACTTTGAGGATTGCTATACGGTGCAAGTTCAAGTCATAGCCTATATCTGGTGTTTCAACTAGAAGTACTATTTTTACGAGGTAAGGGATGTTATTTCTTCTTAAATGATATTATTTTATTCAATATTATTATGTCGAAGTATTGATTTGAACTTTTTATCAAATATAGAACTTTTTGTGTAGGGGTTACTATTCACGTATACGACACTATTCACGAATACAACACTATTCATCGAAAAATAATTTTTTTTTCTTTTTGTCCAAAATATCTATTATGGATACTAGCTTTGATTGTATCCATATTTTAATCATTCTTGAATTTTACTCCACTATGATTATTTATAAGGTATTTTTGGACATGGAATAGCTGAAATACGAATCCTTAATATTTATTCTTTTGTTTCACTGGATTCGTTTTCTTTAAAATAATTTTTTCATCATCCTCAGTCCTAAGTGATGATATAACTGAATATCTTTGGCCTGTAGTGCAAAGATTAATAATTTTATGTTGAATATCTTTGGCCCGTAGTGCAAAAATGAACAGGTGTTGAGATGAACATGACCAACTAATGAATATCTTTGGCCTGTAGTGCAAAGATGAATATTTGATTCAAGAGGTTTATTGATTGATGTTACAGGGATAAAATATTGATGATGGATTTTTAAATTCATAAATGATAGTAGATTTCATACTCTACTTAACTCTTCTAGTGAATTATTATTTTCGCTGCGAATATTAATTTAAAATTTGTTGTCTATAGTATTCTATTAAATTTTTCCCTGTTGAGGACTAACGATAATTTGTTTTATATTATCTTAGTCATAATGTTCTTTACTGGGCTAGTTGAGCTCACCCTTTTTCCTTTCTGTTCCATTTTTCTTCTCAGGAGGCGAGAATGTAGCGAGTACTAGTCGCGGTATGGAATGATGGTTATAAAAAGTTGTTTAGTAGTCCTCACCATTTTTGTAAAATAATATATCAATAATTATAATGAGGACTTATTTGAGTGTGGATATTGTCTAGAAGACAATATTTATATTTAAACTCACAGTTTTTATGTTGTATTAATAAAGTTGTAGTTGTTTCTGTACCATGTTATTGACGACTCAAAATGGGTGATGTATACCTGTTTTGGGGATGTCACAGTTGGTATCAGAGCTTAGGGATATGGTCTCTGGCGGAGATCGGGGAATAGTACTAGGAGGGGAGAGACGAGTAAATCCTTCGCTAGTGTGTCATACCTAAGCTTATTTATTGGTCAGTCATAATATAGGGGTATTATATGATTTGTTAATTTGTTTAATTAACCCTTGTTTTATGGCAGTATTTAAGAATGATAACTTAGAATGTGAACAGTGGAGTAAACGAAACCATGGAGACGCCTGTACTCACCAACGAGGAGAACGTGCAACAGGCTGACAATGTTCCTCCTGTGAACAACACCACTGAGCAGATGATGAATGATGGGATGTTTAGAAGTTTTTTACAGTTCATGCAAAATCAGACGAGGGAGACTCGTGTTCAAAATATAGGAGGAAATGATAGCAATTCACGGTTTGTCACAGCCAAGCAGTTCAAGGAGTTGGGACCACCAAAATTCTGGAGAAAACCGGATCCGATTAAGGCGGAGACGTGGGTCAAACAAATTACCAAGATATTCGATGTCTTGGGATGCATGGAGGGACAGAAAGTTCCATTCGCCACTTTTATGTTTCGTAATGCGGCAGATTACTGGTGAGAATCTGTAAAGCGTACCCATCCAGCCGCGCTCAGCATGTCTTGGGAGACATTTCAGAAGCTGTTCAATGACAAATAATTTCCTGAAAGTGTTCGTCATATGAAGGAGGTAGAGTTTATTAGATTGGAACAAAACAACATGACAGTGTCCCAGTACGAAGTGAAGTTTGTAGAGTTGTCCAGGTTTGCACCTCATTTGGTGGAGAATGAGGAACGTATGACACGGATGTTTCTGAGAGGTTTAAAACCCGGCATACGTCAATATCTCATTTCACATAAATTTTCTCTCTATTCAGATGTTGTCAACATGGCTCAATTATTAGAGCGAGATAACGAGTACATTTAACCGAGGGACCACAACCAGGATCATACCAGTGACATCAGTCATCAGAACAACGATAACCAGCGGAGAAAGAAAAATACGGACAAGAGCGGCAACCACTCTGGTGGTAATCATGATTATGAGAATAGAAGAAGCGAGTTGGGAGGAGATTTTAAAAAGAGGAGATTCAACAATGACAATACGAAGACGTCAGCACTAGCAGCAACTGGTTTCAAGGGAGGAGAACGACCACCGGTCATATGCTAAGTGCGGGAAAGAAGGAAAAATCAGCCCAAACTGCCCACAACAGTTTAAGGTATGTTATAACTGTGGAAAGGAAGGACATATCGCTCGAGATTGCACTGTAGCGAAACCAAGTCCAGCGGGGATGGTAACTCAAAAGGCTGTCCTAGAAAAGTCAAAGTCAACGGTTCTTGGAAGAGCGTTTGTCGTGACTGGTCAACATGCAAGGAACCTAAACGAGGTGATCATGGGTAAGCTAATTATAAATTCATGCGAAGTTTATACCTTACTAGATACCGGTGCTACCCATTCATTTATTTCTCCTGCTTGTGCTCAACGTTTAAACTTGACTCCGAAGAAATTAGAATTTAATTTATCTGTGGAGACTCCGTTAGAAGAAATTTTCATCACATCTACTGTTTATAAATCTTGTTTGATCCAAGTTGGCACCATCACCTTACCTGTTGACCTTATCTCTTTAAAGATACTTGCATTTGACGTGATTTTAGGGATTGATTGGTTAACTACTCATCATGCCAAAATTGATTATTTTTGTAAGGTTGTTAGTTTTTATATTCCTAAGCAACCTGTTGTGCGAATTCAAGCAACTAAGCCATTAAAATTAATCACTGTTATATCAAGCCATAAAGCCATTCGTTTATTAAAAAACGGATGTCAAGCTTTCTTAGCCCATGTTATGGATTTGAATTAAGACACGTCATATTTGAATAATATTCATGTTGTTATTGACTTTCCAGACGTATTTCCTAAAGAACTTCCCGGTCTACCCCCAGAACGTGAAGTTGAATTCTTTATAGATTTTGAACGTGGTACAAAGCCCATTTCTAAAACTCCATATCGAATGGCTCTTATTGAACTTCAGGAGTTAAAGGTCCAATTACAGGAGTTGTTGGACATCGGTTTCATTCGTCCTAGTACATCTCCTTGGGGTGCTCCTGTTTTATTCGTAAAGAAGAAAGACGGGAGTATGCGACTTTGTATCGACTTCGTGAAAACAAGTTATATGCCAAATTGAAGAAATACGAGTTCTAGCTTGAGGAAGTAGCATTCCTTGGGCACGTGGTGTCAAAACATGGAGTATCTGTTGACTCGACGAAGATTGAAGCAATACAAAGTTGGGAATAACCGAAGTCGATGACCGAAGTACGTAGCTTTCTGGGCTTAGCTGGTTATTATCGGAGATTCGTGGAAGGATTTTCTCGAATCGCTACTCCATTAACTCAGCTGACTTGGAAAGATAGCAAATTAGTATTGAGCGAGGAATGCGAGAAGAGTTTCCAAGAGCTTAAGAGGAGACTCATTTGGGCACCTGTTTTGACCATACCATCTGGTTCGGATGGATTTGTTATCTACAGCGATGCTTCAGGCAAAGGGCTAGGATGTGTTCTTATGCAACGTGGAAAAGTTATAGCCTATGCCTCACGACAACTTAAAGAATATGAGAGGAATTATCCTATTCATGATCTAGAGTTGGCAGCAGTCGTTTTCGCGCTAAAGATTTGGAGGCACTATCTATATGGGGAGAAAGTGGAGATATATTCAGACCATAAAAGCCTCAAATATTTCTTCACTAAAAAAGAACTCAACATGCGGCAACGACGTTGGCTCGAGCTGTTGAAAGACTACGACCATACCATTCAATACCATCTTGGAAAAGCGAACGTGGTAGCCGACGCATTGATTAGAAGATCATAAGCGGGAACAAGTGCGATGTTGTCAACACAAAGGCTCATTTGAGTATATGTTATACATATATAAGTTGAGTATATGTCCGTTGGATCGTTGTGATTTTTAGATATGTTATACATATATAAGTTGAGTATATGTCCACAAATTTTGAACCGTTAAAAATGAACGTATGATTTATTATGAATTTTACGAGATGACTGGTTCAGAAATTGTTGAAGTTTCGGAATTTATCATTTTGGTGGAAAATTCTAGCATTGGTGGGCCCCACTCTTGGTTGGTGAAGAAATGTGCTGAGATTTTTATTCAAATATGGTGGGTGGGAATAGTAGCAGGTAAAGCCATCAGGTTACAGGTTAAGTCTGATTCGGCGTGCTAATATTTTCCTATAAATAGAGGGCTAAGTTAGAATTGAAAATCACACCAGAATTCACAAGTTTTCTCTCTTTCTCTCTCTAGATTATTGAGTGTAATTTATGAGTATTTAGATACTCTGTGAGTTTCTATTCATCAGTGCAAGTTTCCTTCAGCCTTATACCGATCAGAAGTACTGCTCTTTTGAGGTAAGGGATAGTAAGGGATTTTAAAAGTTGTTATATTTTCCAGTTTCGTAATTTTTCTGACCTTTAAAAATTCTGAAAAAATTTAAAATGATATTTTGATGAGTTTTCTTGATTGTGTCCAAAAATAGTGATTTTTGGATGTATAGATTGAGAGTTATGAATTTTATGAGAAAAGACTATTTTAAAAGTAATCGTTTATAATTCCTTGTGGTTAACTCCAAAATTGATGAAATTTTTATTGGGAGTACATGTATATGATAGAAGTATACTCTGTAAATTTCAGAATTTTTGGACAAAAGTACAATTTTTGATAAATGTCAAAATATTCGGTTGTTTTGGCCATATGAAAAATAGTAAATGACTTTTAAAAATTTTGAGAAAAATATATGTTCACTATGGGACTATATTATGCTAAATCCCAGAAAAGAAATATTTTTGGAACTGATTTGGTATTTTTCATGAAAATAGTCTAGTTATGAGTAAATGAATTAAATATGTTTTGTGAAGTAAGAAAATTGGAAAATAGGATTTTATGACTTGAGAATCCTATATGAGGTATATGCATTTTTTTATGAGGGTTTTGGTTATTGGTGATGAAATCTTATGAGTTTGGCATTTTAGAATGATTAAATGCATTATTTAGTAAAGTGTAAACAATTAAAATAAATTGTTTATAAGCTTCAGAAATATTATTCTTTCAATATCATTATACCGAAATATTGGTATGTATTTTATTGTGGAATTTCTACCTTTTTGTGTCGGGATTACTATTCAAGAGTTACTATTCACGAGTTACTATTCATGAGTTACTATTCATGAGTTACTATTCACGAGTTACTATTCACGATAAAATTAGTTTCTTTTTCTAACCAAATTATAGTTGATTTATGAATATTGCTCTTGAAATTAAATCCATGTTTTGATCATATTATTTTTATTATCATATATAACATTTTTATAACCTTGATGTTGAAATTCTCTTTCGCTTGAGTGTAAAGATGGGTAAATTATTGGTATGATCATGACTATGGGTTCTCTTTGGCCAGTAGTGTAAAGTTGAATTGTTGACTGGTATGATCATGACCATTGAATTTATAATTGAATATCTTTAGCTTAAGTGCAAAGGTGAAATGATCAACATGGTTATAATTATTGTTTATATAAATTCTGAAATGATTATATATTTCTTTGAGATATTAATATATATTTGGCCTTTAGTGCAAATATGAACTGTTGAGGAATATCTTTGGCCTGTAGTGCAAAGATGAATTATTGATGAATATCTTTGGCCTGTAGTGCAAAGATGAACTGTTGTTGAATATCTTTGGCCTGTAGTGCAAAGATGGTCTGTTGATGAATATCTCTGGCCTGTAGTGCAAAGATGAACTGTTGTTGAATATCTTTGGCCGTAGTGCAAAGATGAATTTATTAATAAGATTATGAGCAGGAATTGTGATTTGGTATAACTATGATCTTTGATGTTTCAGGTAAAGACAGGTGATGAAAATATTCTTCGTCCTGGGTGCGAGGAAAAATTTAGAATCACAATGATGATTATGAGTTATTCATATGATTGTGGAAAGGAACTGTTGAGTGATGTTACATGGATAAAACATTGTTGGTGAATTTTTAACATGGAGAAGATAATAGACTTTATGGTCTATTTGACTCTTCTAATGTATTGCTCGTTCAGCTGCAACTATGGTTGAAATTTTTTATCATCTACCATATGTTCTAAATCTTTGATTTATTACTGATGAAATTATTGATAATTTATTTATCTTTAGTCATGATATTCTTTACTGGGTTAGTTGTGCTCACCCTTCTGTTCACAATTCCTTTCAGGTAATAAGAGTGTAGCTGGGTCGAGCGGGGGTAACAGGGGAATAGAACGGTGGTCATCATTTAGGAGTTATATTTGGTGAATCATCTAGGGTGAAGCGAACCCAACGTTGGAAGGGTGTTTTTCCACTATCATACAAGATGTCTAATGACATACAATCTCGTGTCATCATAAGACATGATTGTGCTCATCCACTTGCTGAGTATATATACGAGCACTACCTATATAATCTTGGTGTTTGTTTGAAGTATAATTCTCAATTAGAGACAGTAGAGATAATGATATGTCAAGAGAAGACTACTATTGGGAAGAATATGATAGTAATCTTCTCATTTTTCTTTGGGGTCTATTGGGTCAACCAAGAATAATTCTGTGGCCATATGATATCTATCATAACCTAGACGCATGGCCTCCCATGTACGAAGGTTTCCTTGAGCACTTTCCAAATATTCTAATTTCTAAAACAGCTTTTGACTATACCTTTATGTAAGGTGTCATTGTGAGGTGATGTCCACAGTTGGAACATGAGTCACATTTGGTATATATTTGTATCCAAACTCACATCATATGTGTTGTTGTATTTTGCACGACAATTGTTATAATAAAGTTGTAGTTGTTTTCTGTACCATGTATTTGGCGACTCAGAATAGGTTGGATGGAATGGACCTATTTTGGGGTCGTTACAGTTGGTATCAGAGCTATAAGTAAAGAGCCCCGAGCCTCTCGCTGGTGACTTCCTGTTGATGGGGGATGCACCGAAGCCAGACTCTCCGTAGGGGACGCCGTTCTGCTGTGGCAAACTGATAGGTACCACTGTGAGGTGCTGTCCGCTGATGGGACATTTGTCACAGTTGGTATCAGAGCTTAGGGATATGATCTCTGGCGGATATCGGGGAATACAACTAGGAGGGGAGAGATGAATAAATTCTTCGCTAGTGTGTCCTACCTAAGCTTATTTGTTGGTCAGTCATAATATCGGGATATTATGTGATATGGTAATTTGTTTAATTAACCCTTATTTTATGGCAGTATTTGAGAATGGCAGCTGAGAATGCTAACAATGGAGTGAATGAGACTGTGGGGATACCTCTAATCACTAACCGTGATAATGTGATGTCAGACGAAGAAAGAATTAGAGATATCCATGTGGTGAGTGAAGAATTGATAGTTGCACCCGAGATAGTCGTAGAGGTAACAGCTGAGACTGAGGAAGAAGAGGAAGAAGAAGTACCCGATGAGAGTTTATTAGAGGTATTATATGATCAAAATGTAGAATTTCAAAATCGTATTCATGAGTTAGAAGAGCAGGCAGAAGAACGACAGGCGGTCGTGGAACAAAAGGATGTAACAATTCAAGCTTGTGTTACCCGATATGTGATGCTTGAACAGAAGCATTCTTTGGCAGAGTATAAGATGATAAAAATGGAATCTGAGCTGAAAGAAGAAAAAACTGAACGAGTGAGAATAAGTGATGCATGGGCAAAAGCCGCACGACACGTGGATATTGTGGAAAGAGATGTTCGATCTAAGAAGGCTAAAATAGATGATATGAATTTCTCTTTTTGGAAAGCAATTGGGAGAACCCAACATCGAGTTTTGAATTACCCTGTACATAGCGGTCAACCTGAATCCGATATGAATCGAAGATTGATGATTCAGATCATGAATGAGGAGTACGAAGAGGCAGTTGAGGGAGGAATATGTCCTATAGAAAGGTATATTCCAACGGTAATGATGACGCTAAATGCTGCTCCAGACAAGTCAAAGCCGAGTAGTTTGAAGGATGGCGGTTGTCATGACTTCCCAACAAATGAGGAACCCAAATGAAGTTATCATGGGAGATGAGCAATGGAGAAATCATGATGATCTGAGAGATATAATCTGAAATGGAAGCAAGGTATTCTCAACTCTTCGAAATACCAGGTACGTAAATTTCGGGGACGAAATTTCATAAGGAGGGGAGATTGTAAGACCCCGAATTTTATGAAATAAAAATATTCAAAATTTTCTTATAATTACTATTTAGTAAATGGTTAAATTGATAAATGTTAAAGTTAAGGGTCATATATGATTTTTTTTAAAATACACAAGTGGTTATAAAATATTCATTGTTGTCGGGGAATATTCATTTGGTCGTAGAATATTCTTTCTGTCGGGGAATATTCGTACGACGGCGCAGCCATTTGTGGGCCCCATAACAGAATAACTGTCGGGTGAAGAAAATGACAAATTTGAGTTTTTATAAATAACGGCGTAGTTATTACCGTTAACACTGTTGGAATACCCGATGGTTAAAATATAGTAATACGCGTTATTGCACAGTAGCACACGGTATTGCATAGTATTTTTGAAATTATTGATTCTTACGTAAGAAGGCACTACTCAATAATTGTTACAGTAATTACTGTTCAATATTTTATTTTATTGATTCAATAATTACTACGTTGAAATTTTATATTATTGTTGTTCAATAATTGTCACTGCACAGTATTTTCCATTATCAGATCAATAATTCATATTATTTGAATAATATTATTAGATAACATTATTGGCAATGTCTAGAAAGTTCTGTCTAAGGAGAGGTTTGGTCACCTAATTGCGCGCCAGTAAGGAGAAATTCTTATTGGAAAGCCCCCTCTTTCCTGGGAACGGCCTGGTTGTCATAAATGTGATTCTGTAATATTATTTGTGAATAATTAATTATTGTTTCATATGATAAGGAAATATTTATTTTATGTGGATATAAATGAGGGATATATTTTTGTGGTTAAAAATGAAGGAGTTAATGTTGAGGTGTTTTATCTGTATTTTTGTCGGAAATGAGGTATTGAAAATTAAATTAGAGTTTTTAAGATATTTTGCGAGGGTTATACTTTTTAATCCGACCGTTGGATCGTTGTAATTTTTGGATATGTTATACATATATAAGTTGAGTATATGTCCACAAATTTTGAACCGTTAAAAATGAACGTATGATTTATTATGAATTTTACGAGATGATTGGTTCAGAAATTGTTGAAGTTTCGGAATTTATCATTTTGGTAGAAAATTCTAGAATTGGTGGGCCCCACTCTTAGTTGGTAAAGAAACGTGCTAAGATTTTTATTCAAATGTGGTGGGTGGGAATAGTAGCAGGTAAAGCCATCAGGTTACAGATTAAGTCTGATTCGGCGTGCTAACATTTTCCTATAAATAGAGGGCTAAGTTAGAATTGAAAATCACACCAGAATTCATAAGTTTTCTCTCTTTCTCTCTCTAGATTATTAAGTGTAATTTGTGAGTATTTATAATTAACGGCGTAGTTGTTACCGTTAACACTGTTAGATTACCCGTTGGTTAAAATACAGTAATACGTGTTATTGCACAGTAGCACACGGTATTGCACAGTATTTTTGAAATTATTGATTCTTACGTAAGAAGGCACTACTGAATAGTTATCACAGTAATTACTGTTCAATATTTTATTTTATTGATTCAATAATTGCTGCGTTGATATTTTATATTATTGTCGTTTCAATAATTGTTGCTGCACATCATCTCTATTATCAGATCAATAATTCATATTATTTGGATAATATTATTAGATAGCATTATTGGCAATGTCTAGAAAGTTCTGTCTAAGGAGAGGTTTGATTATCTAATTGCGCGCCAATAAGGAGAAATCCTTATTGGAAAGCCCCCTCTTTCCTGGGAACGGCCTGGTTGCCAGTACTGTGATTCTGTAATATTATTTGTGAATAATTAATTATTAATTTATATGATGAGAAAAATATTAATTTTATGTGGATATAGATGGAGAAAATTTTTTAAGTGACAATTATTAAAAAATGATATTTTATCTTTTCTGATAAAATAATTTATTACTATATTTAATAATATAATAATGGTGATAGTTTTACAATGAGTGTGGGATATATGAGTATATGAGGAGGAAGAGTATTTTTGTTGTATTAAATGATTAACACATGTTTTGTGTGTCGGTGGACCCCATATTTTGACTGAAATTTGATTATAGCCTGTAAAATCGTCCGTTTATGGATTTCGGTCAATTTCTGTTTGGAATTTGGAAAAACTTTCTTCTGTAAAGTTGTAGAGAATTGAATTTCCTATAAAAAATTGCAAGATTCGAATTTTCTGATAAAAGACCTATTTTCTATGAATTATTGAAGTTTCGAAAAATAAAATGATTTTTATTAAATTTGGGTGGGACCCATTTTGGTTGGTGTACAAAAATGTGCTAGAATTATTTTGTCAAATGTGGTGGCTAGTCATTGATGGCTGGTGTGGTGGCGTAGGAAATGAGAAAATAATAATAATAATATTATATTTTATTAATTTAGTCTCCTTTGGCGTTCTAGCATTTTCCTATAAATAGGTGCTTATGTTAGAATTGAAAAACACACCAGAAACAAGTTTTTTTTCTCACTATATTATCAATCATAATTTTAAAAGTATTTAGATACTTGAGAGTTGCTATTTAGTAGAAGTTTCTTCCGGTTTTTCCTCCGAAGTACTGCTCTTTTGAGGTAAGGGATTTTAAGGGTTATTATATTTTTCAGTTCGTACTTCTTCTGACCTTCAGAAAATTTTGGAAAAATTTGAAATGATATTTTGATGAGTTTTATTGATTGTGTCCAAAAATGGTAATTTTTGGATGTATAGATTAAGAGTTATGAATTTTACGGGAAAAGACTATTTTAAAAGTAACCGCTTATAACTCCTTGTGGTTAACTTTAAAATTGAAATTTTTTTTATTGGAACTATATCTATATAATATTAGTGTACTCTGTAAATTTTGGAATTTTTGGATAAAAGTACAATTTATGATAAATGTCTAAATATTCGGCGGTTTTGGCCATATGAAAAATAGTAAATGAGTTTTAAAAATTCTGAGAAAAATATATGTTCAATATGGGACTATATTCTGCTAAATTCCAGAAAAGAAATATTTTTGGAACTGATTTGGTATTTTTCATAAAAATGGACTAGTTATGAGAAAATGAATTAAATCTGTTATGTGAAGTAAGAAAATTGGAAAATAGGATTTTATGGCTTGAGAATCCTATATGAGGTATATGCAGATATTTGATGAGGGTTTTTGGTTATTGGTGATGAAATCTTATGCGTTTGGCATTTTAGGATGAATAAATGCATTATTTAGTAAAGTGTAAACAATTAAAATAAATTGTTTATAAGCTTAAAAAATATTATTTTTTCAATATCATTATACCGAAATATTGGTATGTATATTATTGTGGAATTTCTACCTTTTTCATGTCGGGGTTACTATTCATGAGTTACTATTCATGAGTTACTATTCACGAGTTACTATTCACGAGTTACTATTCACGACAAAATTGGTTTCTTTTTCTAACCAAATTATAGTTGATTTATGAATATTACTCTTGAGATTAAAACTATAAGATGATCATATTATTTTTATTATCATATATAACATTTTTATAACCCTGATGTTGAAATTCTCTTTTACTTGAGTGTAAAGATGGGTAGATTATTGGTATGATCATGACTATGGGTTCTCTTTGGCCAGTAGTGCAAAGTTGAATTGTTGACTGGTATGATCATGACCACTGAATTTATTACTGAATATCTTTAGCTTAAGTGTAAAGGTGAATTGATCAACATGGTTATAATTATTGTTTATATAATTCTGAAATGATTATATATTTCTTTGAGATATTAATATATTTGGCCTATAGTACAAATATGAACTGTTGATGAATATCTTTGGCCTGTAGTGCAAAGATGAATTATTGATGAATATCTTTGGCCTGTAGTGCGAAGATGAACTGTTGTTGAATATCTTTGGCCCGTAGTGCAAAGATGGTTTGTTGATGAATATCTTTGGCCATAGTTCGAAGATGAATTTATTAGCATGATTATGAACAGGAACTGTGATTTGGTATAACCATGATTTTTGATGTTTCAGGTAAAGACAGGTGATGAAAATATTCTTCGTCCTGGGTGCGAAGAAAAATTTAGAATCACAATTATGATTATGAGTTATTCATATGATTGTGGAAAGGAACTGTTGAGTGATGTTACAGGGATAGAACATTGTTGGTGGATTTTTAACATGGAGAAGATAATAGACTTTATAGTCTATTTGACTCTTCTAATGGATTGCTCGTTCCGCTGCAACTATGGTTGAAATTTTTATTATCTACCATATGTTATAAATCTCTGATTTATTACTGATGAAGACTATTGATAATTTATTTATCTTTAGTTATGATATTCTTTACTGGGCTAGTTGTGCTCACCCTTCTGTTTCACAATTCTTTTCAGGTAATAAGAGTGTAGCTGGGTCGAGCGGGGGTAACAAGGGAATAGAACGGTGGTCATTATTTAGTAGTTATATTTGGTGAATCCAATAGAGTGAGGCGAACCCAACGTTGGAAGGGTATTTTGTCACTATCATACAAGATGTCTAATGACATACAACCTCGTGTCATCATAAGACAAGGTTGTGCTCATCCACTTGCTGAGTATATCTACGAGCACTACCTATATAATCTTGGTATTTGTTTGAAGTATAATTCACGATTAAAGACAGTGGAGATAATGATAAGTCAAGAGAAGACTCACCATTGGGAAGAATATGATAGTAATCTTCTAGTTTTTCTTTGGGGTATATTGGGTCAACCAAGGATAATTCTGTGGCCATATGATATCTATCACAACCTAGAAGCATGGCCTCCCATGTACGAAGGTTTCCTTGAACACTTCCCAAAGATTCTAATTTTTAAAATAATTTTTGACTATACCTTTATGTAAGGTGTCATTGTGAGGTGCTGTCCATGGTTGGGACATGAGTCACATTTGGTATATATTTGTATCCAAACTCACATCATATATGTTGTTGTATTTTACATGACAATTGTTGTAATAAAGTTGTAGTTGTTTTCTGTACCATGTATTTGGCGACTCAGAATAGGTTGGATGGAATGGACCTATTTTGGGGTTGTCACATAATTGCGCGCCAGTAAGGAGAAATCCTTATTGGAAAGCCCCCTTTTTCCTAGAAACTGTCTGGTTGTCAGTATTGTGATTCGGTAATATTATTTGTGAATAATTAATTATTAATTTATATGATGGGAAAAATATTCATTTTATGTGGATATAGATGAAGAAAATTTTTAAAGTGACAATTGTTGAAAATCGATATTTTATCTTTTCTGATAAAATAATATTTTATTATATTATTATAATATAATAATGATGATATTTTTATAATGAATGTAGAATATATGAGTATATGAGGAGGAAGAGTATTTTTGTTACAAAAGATGTTTAAAACATGTTAAACATGTCTGTGGGCCCATTTCTTGACTGAAATTTGATTATAGCTTGTAGAATCACCCGTTTATGGATTTCGGTCAATTTCTGTTTGGAATTTGAAAAAATTTTCTTTTGCAAAGTTGTAGATAATGAAATTTTCTATGGAAAAGACACGTGGTTCGAATTTTTCTGGCAAAGGGGCTATTTATTATGAATTATTGAAGTTCTGAAGTTCCGAAATAATTGATTTTTGGAAGTTTTATTTATTTTTATTAATAAAAACGTTTTTTACATTTTGAAAGCATCATTAACATGTGCTAGGGGCTGATTTCAGTTGCCAAAGGTGTACATAGGAAATTTTTGTGTATATATATATATATATATATATATATATATATATATATTTATTTATATTATTAAATTTTCTGCTTTGGTGTTTTAAGTATTTTTCTATAAATAGGGTGCTTAGGTTAGAATTGAAAATCACTCCAGAAACTGAAGTTTTCTCTCTCTTTCTCTCTCGATATATTGAGCGTATTCTTGTGAGGATTTTAATACTTTGAGGGTTGCTATATGGTGCAAGTTCAAGGCATAGTCTATATCTGGTGTTTCAACTAGAAGTACTGTTTTTACGAGGTAAGGGATGTTATTTCTTCTTAAATGATATTATTTTCTTCAATATCATTATGTCGAAGTATTGATCTGAACTTTTTATCAAATTTGGAACTTTTATGTAGGGGTTACTATTCACATATACGGCACTATTCACGTATACGGCACTATTCACGAATACGACACTATTCACCGAAAAATAAAATTTTTTTCTTTTTGTCCAAAATATCTATTATGGATACTAGCTTTGATTGTATCCATATTTTGATTATTCTTGAATTTTACTCCACTATGATTATTTATGAGGTATTTTTGGACATGGAATAGCTGAAATACGAATCCTTAATATTTATTTTTTTGTTTCACTGGATTCGTTTTTTTTAAAATATTTTTTTCATCATCCTCAGTCCTAAATGATGATATAACTGAATATCTTTGGCCTATAGTGCAAAGATTAATGATTTTATGGTGAATATCTTTGGCCCGTAGTGTAAAGATGAACATGTGTTGAGATGAACATGACCAACTGATGAATATCTTTGGCCTGTAGTGCAAAGATGAATATTTGATTTAAGAGGTTTATTGATTGATGTTACAGGGATAAAATATTGATGATGGATTTTTAAATTCATAGATGATAGTAGATTTCATACTCTACTTAACTCTTCTAGTGAATTATTATTTCCGCTGCGAATATTGATTTAAAATTTGTTGTCTATTGTATTCAATTAAATTTTTCCCTGTTGAGGACTAACGGTAATTTGTTCTATATTATCTTAGTCATAATATTTTTTACTGTTCTAGTTGAGCTCACCATTTTTCCTTTTTGTTCCATTTTTCTTCTCAGGAGGCGAGAATGTAGCGAGTACTAGTCGGGGTATGGAATGATGGTTCTAAAAAGTTGTTTAGTAGTCCTCACTATTTTTGTAAAATAATATATCAATAATTATAATGAGGACTTATTTGAGTGTAGATATTGTCAAGAAGACAATATTTGTATTTAAACTCACAATTTTTATGTTGTATTAATAAAGTTGTAGTTGTTTCTGTACCATGTTATTGACGACTCAAAATGGGTGATGTATACCTGTTTTGGGGTGTCACAGTTGGTATCAGAGCTTAAGGATATGGTTTCTGGCGGAGATCGGGGAACAGTACTAGGAGGGGAGAGACGAGTAAATCATTCGCTAGTGTGTCATACCTATGCTTATTTGTTGGTCAGTCATAATATAGGGGTATTATATGATTTGTTAATTTGTTTAATTAACCCTTGTTTTATGGCAGTATTTAAGAATGACAACTGAGAATGTGAACAGTGGAGTAAACGAAATCGTGGAGACGCCTGTACTCACCAACGAGGAGAACGTGCAACAGGCTTGCAATGTTCCTCCTGTGAACAACACCACTGAGCAGATGATGAACGATGGGATGTTTAGAAGTTTTTTGCAGTTCTTGCAAAATCAGACGAGGAGGACTCGTGTTCAAAATATAGGAGGAAATGATAGCAATTCACGGTTTGTCACAACCAAGCAGTTCAAGAAGTTGGGACCACCAGAATTCTGGGGAAAGTCGGATCCGATTAAGGCGGAGATGTGGGTCAAACAAATTACCAAGATATTCGATGTCTTGGGATGCACGGAGGAATAGAAAGTTCCATTCGCCACTTTTATGTTCGTAATGAGGCAGATTACTGGTGGAAATCTGTAAAGCGTACCCATCCAGCCGCGCTCAGCATGTCTTGGGAGACATTTCAGAAACTGTTCAATGACAAATACTTTTCTGAAAGTGTTCGTCATATGAAGGAGGTAGAGTTTATTAGATTGGAATAAAACAACATGACGGTGTCCCAGTACGAGGCGAAGTTTGCAGAGTTGTCCAGGTTTGCACCTCATTTGGTGGAGAATGAGGAACATATGACACGGATATTTCTGAGAGATTTGAAACCCGACATACGTCAATATCTCATTTCACATAAATTTACTCTCTATTCAGATGTTGTCAACTTATTAGAGCGAGATAACGAGTACGTTCAACCGAGAGACCACAACCAGGATCATACCGGTGACAGCAGTCATCAGAACAACGATAACCAGCGGAGAAAGAAAAATACGGACAAGAGCGGCAACCACTCTGGTGGTAATCATGGCCATGAGAATAGAAGAAGCAAGTCGGGAGGAGATTTTAAAAAGAGGAGATTCAACAATGACAATATGAAGACGTCAGCACCAGCTGGTTCCAAGGGAGGAGAACGACCACCGGTCATATGCTATATGTGCGGGAAAGAAGGACAAATTAGCCCAAACTGCCCACAACAGTTTAAGGTATATTATAATTGTTGAAAGGAAGGACATATCGCTCGAGATTGCACTGTAGCGAAACCAAGTCCAGTGGGGATGGTAACTCAAAAGACTGTCCCAAAAAAGTCAAAGTCAACGGTTCCTGGAAGAGCATTTGTCGTGACTGGTCAACATGTGAGGAACCCAAACGAGGTGATCATGGGTAAGCTAATCATAAATTCATGCGAAATTTATACCTTACTAGATACCGGTGCTACCATTTATTTATTTCTCCTGCTTGTGCTCAACGTTTAAACTTGACTCCGGAGAAATTAGACTTTGATTTATCTGTGAAGACTCTATTAGGAGAAACTTTCATCACATCTACTGTTTATAAATCTTGTTTGATCCAAGTTGGCACCATCACCTTACCTGTTGACCTTATCTCTTTAAAGATACTTGCATTTAACGTGATTTTAGGGATTGATTGGTTAACTACTCATCATGCCAAAATTGATTATTTTTTAAGGTTGTTAGTTTTCATATTCCTAAGCAACCTATTGTGCGAATTCAAGCAACTAAGCCAGTAAAATCAATTACTGTTATATCAAGTCATAAAGCTATTCGTTTATTAAAAAACGGATGTCAAGCTTTCTTAGCCCATGTTATGGATTTGAATAAAGACACGTCATATTTGAATAATATTCCTGTTGTTATTGACTTTCCTGACGTATTTCCTGAAGAACTTCCCGGTCTACCCCTAGAACGTGAAGTTGAATTCTTTATAGATCTTAAACCTGGTAAAAAGCCCATTTCTAAAACCCCGTATCGAATGGCTCCTATTGAACTTCAGGAGTTAAAGGTCCAATTACAGGAGTTGTTGGACATCGGTTTCATTCGTCCTAGTACATCTCCTTGGGGTGCTCCTGTTTTATTCGTAAAGAAGAAAGACGGGAGTATGCGACTTTGTATCGACTACTGGGAATTAAACCATGTCACTATCGAGAATAGGTATCCGCTACCTCGTATTGATAATCTGTTTGACCAGTTACAAGGAGCAGAATTCTTTTCAAAAATTGATTTTTGTTCTGGATATCATCAGCTGAAGATTAGAACTGAGGATATTCCAAAGACTGCCTTTAAAACTCGGTACGGACATTATGAATTCTTAGTCATGTCTTTTGGATTGACTAATGCTCCTGCGGCTTTCATGGATATGATGAACCGAGTATTCAAGGAATATTTAGATCAGTTCGTTGTTGTTTTTATTGATGACATCCTCATATATTCCAAAAGTCGTGAAGATCATGAGCACCATTTGAAGTTGGTACTCCAAAGGCTTTGTGAAAACAAGTTATATGCCAAGTTGAAGAAATGCGAGTTCTGGCTTGAGGAAGTAGCATTCCTTGGGCACGTGGTGTCAAAACATGGAGTATCTGTTGACTCGACGAAGATTGAAGCAATATAAAGTTGGGAACAACCGAAGTCGGTGACCAAAGTACGTAGCTTTCTGGCCTTAGCTGGTTATTAACTCAGGTGACTCGGAAAGATATCAAATTCGTATGGAGCAAGGAATGCGAGAAGAGTTTCCAAGAGCTTTAGAGGAGACTCATTTCGGCACCTGTTTTGACCATACCATCTGGTTCGGATGGATTTGTTATCTACATCGATGCTTCAGGCAAAGGGATAGGATGTGTTCTCATGCAACGTGGGAAAGTTATAGCCTATGCCTCACGACAACTTAAAGAATATGAGAGAAATTATCCTACTCATGATCTAGAGTTGGCAGCAGTCGTTTTCGCGCTAAAGATATGGAGGCACTATCTTTGTGGGGAGAAAGTGGAGATATATTCAGATCATAAAAGCCTCAAATATTTCTTCACTCAAAAAGAACTCAAAATGCTGCAACGACGTTAGCTCGAGCTGTTGAAAGACTACGACCATACCATTCAATACCATCCTGGAAAAGCGAACGTAGTAGCCGACGCATTGAGTAGAAGATCATACGCGGGAACAAGTGCGTTGTTGTCAACACAAAGGCCCCTTTTGTGTGATTTACAAAAGATGAAGATATAATTCAAGACTCTGGAGACCCATGCAATGATGTCAAGTATACGTATAGAACCAACTTTAATCGAAAAAGTTAAAGTTGCTCAAGCCACAGACCCGGAGCTGGTGCGTATGAAGAAGAAAGTACAAGAAGGTGCTATTCCAAAAGCAAGAATCGATGAAGAAGGAATACTTCGAGTCCACTCCAGACTTTGTGTTCCTAATGATTCTGATTTGAAGTACAAGATCATGATGGAGGCACACAATACACCATTTGCAATCCATCCTGGAAGTACCAAAATGTATCGTGATCTTCAACATACATTTTGGTGGAACAATATGAAGAGAGAGATTGCAAAGTTTATCTCGAGGTGTTTAACTTGTCAACGTGTAAAGGCGGAGCATCAAGTGCCTAAGGGCCCATTGCAACCACTTAAGATTCCGAAATGGAAGTGGGAACACATTACCGTTAATTTTGTTACGGGTCTTCCCACGGTTTCTCAAGGCATAAATGCTATTTGGGTTATTGTTGATAGATTAACCAAGTCTGCTCATTTCTTGCCGATACGGGAGACTTATTCTCTTGAACGTCTTGCTCATATGTACGTAAATGAGATTGTGAGATTGTATGGCATGCCAGTATCCATAGTTTTGGATCGTGACCCAAGATTCAATTCATGATTTTGGATTAACTTGCAAAAAGCTATGGGCACGGATTTACGATTCAGTTCGGCATACCATCTTCAAACAGATGAGCAATCAGAGAGGACTATTCAAACTCTTGAATGTAAGACCCCAAATTATTAATAAATGAAATTTAATTTCCTCTATTTATTATTTTGAAATAGTAAGGGTTGAATTGATTAATGAGGTTAGTTATGGGTAAAATGTGCAAATATTTTAAATAAGCAAGTGGTTATAAAATATTCATTTTTGTCGGGGAATACTCGTT
Source organism: Panax notoginseng (assembly GCA_016801055.1). Taxonomy (NCBI): domain Eukaryota; kingdom Viridiplantae; phylum Streptophyta; class Magnoliopsida; order Apiales; family Araliaceae; genus Panax; species Panax notoginseng. The sequence continues at coordinate 115,242,259 of CM029021.1, read as the reverse complement.
TTGTCGTGGAATATTCTTCCTGTCGGGGAATATTCGTACGACGGCGCAGTCTTTTGTGGGCCCTATAACGGAAAGTGATTGGATGAAAAAAACGACAAGTATAAGTTATTTATAAATAACGGTGTAGTTGTTACCGTTAATACTGTTGGAATACCCGGTGGTTAAAACTCAGTAATACGCGTTGTTGCACAGTAGCACACGGTATTGCACCAATTATTGATTCTTACGTAAGAAGGCACTACTCAATAATTGTTATAGTAATTACTGTTCAGTATTTTATTTTAATGATTCAATAATTGTTGCGTTGATATTTTATATTACTATTGTTTCAATAATTGTCACTACACAATATTTTCTATTATCGAAGCAATAATTCATATTATCTGAATAATATTATTAGATAACATTATTGGTAATGTCTAGAAAGTTCTGTCTAAGGAGAGGTTTGGTCATCTAATTACGCGCCAGTAAGAAGAAATCCTTATTGGAAAGCCCCCACTTTCCTAGAAACTGTCTGGTTGTCAGTATTGTGATTCGGTAATATTATTTGTGAATAATTAATTATTAATTTATATGATGGGAAAAATATTCATTTTATGTGGATATAGATGAAGAAAATTTTTAAAATGACAATTGTTGAAAATCGATATTTTATCTTTTCTGATAAAATAATATTTTATTATATTATTATAATATAATAATGATGATATTTTTATAATGAATGTAGAATATATGAGTATATGAGGAGGAAGAGTATTTTTATTACAAAAGATGTTTAAAACATGTTAAACATGTCTGTGGGCCCATTTCTTGGCTGAAATTTGATTATAGTCTGTAGAATCACTCGTTTATGGATTTCGGTCAATTTCTGTTTGGAATTTAGAAAAATTTTCTTCTGCAAAGTTGTAGATAATGAAATTTTCTATGGAAAAGACACGTGGTTCGAATTTTTCTGGCAAAGGGGCTATTTATTATGAATTATTGAAGTTCTGAAGTTCCGAAATAATTGATTTTTGGAAGTTTTATTTATTTTTATTAATAAAAACGTTTTTTACATTTTGAAAGCATCATTAATATGTGCTAGGGGCTGATTTCAGTTGCCAAAGGTGTACATAGGAAATTTGTATATATATATATATATATATATATATATATATTTATATTATATTAAATTTTCTACTTTGGTGTTCTAAGGATTTTCCAATAAATAAGGTGCTTAGATTAGAATTGAAAATCACACCAGAAACTGAAGTTTTCTCTCTTTCTCTCTCGATATATTGAGCGTATTCTTGTGAGTATTTTAATACTTTGAGGGTTGCTATACGGTGCAAGTTTAAGTCATAGCCTATATCCGGTGTTTCAACTAGAAGTACTATTTTTACGAGGTAACAGATGTTATTTCTTCTTAAATGATATTATTTTCTTCAATATCATTATGTCGAAGTATTGATCTGAACTTTTTATCAAATTTAAAACTTTTTGTGTTGGGATTACTATTCACGTATACGACACTATTCACGTATACGACACTATTCACCAATACGACACTATTTACCGAAAAATAAATTTTTTTTCTTTTTGTCTAAAATATCTATTATGGATACTAGCTTTGATTGTATCCATATTTTGATCATTCTTGAATTTTACTCCACTATGATTATTTATGAGGTATTTTTGGACATGGAATAGCTGAAACACGAATCCTTAATATTTATTCTTTTGTTTCACTGGATTCGTTTTCTTTAAAATATTTTTTTCATCATCCTCAGTCCTAAATGATGATATAACTGAATATCTTTGGCCTGTAGTGTAAAGATTAATGATTTTATGGTGAATATCTTTGGCCCGTAGTGCAAAGATGAACAGGTGTTGAGATGAACATGACCAACTGATGAATATTTTTGGCCTGTAGTGCAAAGATGAATATTTGATTCAAGAGGTTTATTGATTGATGTTACAGGGATAAAATATTGATGATAGATTTTTAAATTCCTAGATGATAGTAGATTTCATACTCTACTTAACTCTTCTAGTGAATTATTATTTTCGCTGCGAATATTGATTTAAAATTTGTTGTCTATTGTATTCTATTAAATTTTTTCCTGTTGAGGATTAACGATAATTTGTTCTATATTATCTTAGTCATAATGTTCTTTACTGGGCTAGTTGAGCTCACCCTTTTTCCTTTCTGTTCCATTTTTCTTCTCAAGAGGCGAGAATGTAGCGAGTACTAATCGGGGTATGGAATGATGGTTCTAGAAAGTTGTTTAGTAGTCCTCACCATTTTTGTAAAATAAAATATCAATAATTATAATGAGGACTTATTTGAGTATGGATATTGTCTAGAAAATAATATTTGTATTTAAACTCATAGTTTTTATGTTGTATTAATAAAGTTGTAGTTGTTTCTGTACCATGTTATTGACGACTCAAAATGTGACGCCCCCAAAATAGGTATACAACACTCATTCTGAGTCGCCAAATACATGGTACAGAAAGCAAACTACAACTTCAATAATACAAATGTCGTGCAAAATACGACAACACATACTGTGAGTTTAAATACAAATATTGTCTTCTAGACAATATCCACACTCAAATAAATCCTCATTACAATTATTCAAACACTATTTTACAGAAATAGTGAGGACTGCTAAAACATCTTTCTAGAACCATCACTCCATACCCCGACTAGATCCTGCTATGTTCTCACCTCCTGAGAAGAAAAATGGAACAAAAAGGAAAAGGGTGAGCTCAACTAGCCCAGTAAAGAATATTATGACTAAGATAATATACAAACAAATTATCGTTAGTCTTCAACAGGGAAAAATCTGATAGAATATAATCGACAACAAGTTTTAGATCAACAACTGCAGCGGAAACATCAAACCATTAGAAGAGTCAAGTAGAGAAAGAATTCTACTATCTTCTAAGATTTAAAAGTCCATCATCAATATTTTATCCCTGTAACATCAATTAATAATCATCTTTATCCAAATATTCATCTTTGCACTACAGGCCAAAGATATTCATTTGTATCACCTGTCAGTCATGTTCATCTCAACACCTGTTCATCTTTGCACTACAGGCCAAAGATATTCATCAAGTAATCATACATATTTGCACTACAGGCCAAAGATATTCATTAATATCATCATTTAGGACTGAGGATGATGAAAAATATCTTAAAGAGAACGAATCCAATGAGACAGAAGGACAAATAGTAGGGATTCGTATAACAGTTTATCCAAGATCAATAATACTTCATAATAATCAATTGTGAAGCAGAATTCAAAAATAAAGATCAAAACATGGATACAATCAAAGATAGTAACCATAATAGACATCTTGGACAAAAAGGAAAAATTTTATTTTTCAGTGAATAGTGCCGTATTCGTGAATAGTGTCGTATACGTGAATAGTGCCGTATACATGAATAGTAATCCCGACACAAAAAGTTCCAAATTTGATAAAAACTCATATCAATATTTCAGCATAATGATATTGAAGAAAATAATATCATTTAAGAAGAAAATAATATCCCTTACCTCAAGATATCAGTACTTCTGGTCGGAATACCGGTATAAGGCTGAAAGAAACTTGCTCTGATGAATAGAAACTCTCAAAGTATCTAAATACTCACAAAATACACTCAATAATCTAGAGAGAGAAAGAGAGAAAACTTGTTTCTGGTGTGATTTTCAATTCTAACTTAGCCCTCTATTTATAGGAAAATTTTAGTAGGTTTGACCTGCAACCTGATGGCTTTACCTGCTACTATTCCCACCCACCACATTTGAAATATAATTCAACACATTTCTTTACCAACCACAAGTGGGGCCAATTCTAGAATTTTCCATCAAAATGATAAACTCCGAAAATTCAACAATTTCTGAACCAGTCATCTCGTAAAATTCATAATAAATCATAAGTTCATTTTTAACGGTTCAAAATTTGTGGACATATACTCAACTTATATATGTATAACATATCCAAAAATTACCACGATCCAACGGTCGGATTAAAAATTATAACACCCGCAATATTTCTCAAAAATCCTGATTTGATTTTTAATACCTCCATTCCGATAAAAATACTGATAAAACTCCTCAACATTAACTCCTTCATTTTTAACCACAAAAATATATCCCTCATTTATATCCACATAAAATAAATATTTCCTTATCATATGAATCAATAATTAATTATTCACAAATAATATTACATAATCACATTTATGACAACCAGGCCGTTCCCAAGAAAGAGGGGGCTTTCCAATAAGGATTTCTCCTTACTGGCGCGCAATTAGATGACCAAACCTCACCTTAGACAGAACTTTCTAGACATTGCCAATAATGTTATATAATAATATTATTCAAATAATATGAATTATTGATCTGATAATGGAAAATACTGTGCAACAACAATTATTGAAACAACAATAATATAAAATATCAATGCAACAATTATTGAATCAATAAAATAAAATATTGAACAATAACTACTGTAACAATTATTGAGTAGTGCCTTCTTACGTAAGAATTAATAATTGGTGCAATACCGTGTGCTACTGTATTTTAATCACCGGGTATTCCAACAGTATTAACGGTAACAACTACGCCATTATTTATAAATAACTTATACTTGTCATTTTCTTCATCCAATCGCTTTCCGTTATGGGGCCCACACAAGGCTGCGTCGTCGTACGAATATTCCCCGACAGCAAGAATATTCCACGACCAAACGAATATTCCCCGACAAAATGAATATTTTATAACCACTTGCTTATTTTGCAAAATTTGCACATTTCACCCATAACCAAAGTATTATATCAAATTAGCCCCTTATTATTCACAATAATATTTAGAGAAAATTTGATTTTATTCATTAATAAGTTGGGGTCTTACACAAAATGGGTGATGTATACCTGCTTTGGGGGTGTCACATTGAAGATCTATTAAGACTTTGTGTCCTAGATTTCAAAGAAAGTTGGGATAAGTACCTATCATTGGTGGAATTCTCTTGCAACAACAGTTATCAGGCAAGTATAGGTGTGGCTCCATTTGAAGCATTATATGGACGAAAGTGTCGCTCTCCAATATGTTGGGATGAAGTGGGAGAATCAACATTGTTGGGACCCGAGTTGGTACGTATGACTACGAAAAAGATCCAAATGATTCGACAACGTATACAAACGGCACAGGATCGACAAAAGAGTTATGTGGATCTTCATCGAAAGGACGTGGAATTTAGTATTGGGGATCATATATTGTTGCGTGTGGCTCTATGGAAGGGAGTTACAAGATTTGGAAAGAGAGGAAAGCTCAATCCACGATTTATTGGTCCATTTCAGATTCTTGACCGAGTAGGAAATGTGGCCCATAGACTCGCGTTATCTCCAAGTATGTCTCGTATTCATAATATTTTTCATATATCTGTGCTTCGTAAATATGTGAAAGACCCAAACCACGTCATTGAGTTAGAACCGGACGAGATAGCTGAAGACTTAACGTACGAAGATGTACCTGTCAAGATCTTGGATAGGAAAGAGCATGCTCTAAGCACAAAGGTCATACCACAAGTTAAAGTTTTGTGGAGGAACCATGCTATTGAGAAAATGACCTGAGAGTTGGAAACGAAAATGAAAGCGAGGTATCCTCATCTTTTCGAAACATCAGGTACGTACGTCAATTTCGAGGACGAAATTTCATAAGGTGGAGAGGTTGTAAGACCCCAAATTATTAATAAATAAAATTTAATTTCCTCTATTTATTATTTTAAAATACAAAGGGTTGAATTGATTAATGAGGTTAGTTATGGGTAAAATGCGCAAATATTTTAAATAAGCAAGTAGTTATAAAATATTCATTGTTGTCGGGGAATATTCGTTTGGTCGTGGAATATTCTTCCTGTCGGGGAATATTCGTACGACGGCGCAGTTTTTTGTGGGTCCCATAACGAAAAGTGATAAGATGAAGAAAACGACAAGTATAAGTTATTTATAAATAACGGCGTAGTTGTTACCGTTAATACTGTTGGAATACCCGGTGGTTAAAACACAGTAATACGCGTTGTTGCACGGTAGCACACGGTATTGCACCAATTATTGATTCTTACGTAAGAAGGCACTACTCAATAATTGTTACAGTAATTACTGTTCAGTATTTTATTTTATTGATTCAATAATTGCTATGTTGATATTTTATATTACTATTATTTTAATAATTGTCATTACACAGTATTCTCCATTATCGAAGCAATAATTCATATTATCTGAATAATATTATTGGATAACATTATTGACAATGTCTAGAAAGTTCTGTCTAAGGAGAGGTTTGGTCACCTAATTACGCGCCAGTAAGGAGAAATCCTTATTGGAAAGCCCTCTCTTTCTTGTGAACTGTCTGGTTGTCAGTATTGTGATTCTGTAATATTATGTGTGAATAATTAATTATTGATTTATATGATGAGAAAAATATTCATTTTATATGGATATAGATGGAGAAAATTTTTAAAGTGACAATTGTTGAAAATCGATATTTTATCTTTTCTGATAAAATAATATTTTATTATATTATTAGAATATAATAATGATGATATTTTTACAATGAATGTGGGATATATGAGTATATGAGGAGGAAGAGTATTTTTGCTGCAAAAGTTGTTTAAAACATGTTAAACATGTCTGTGTGCCCATTTCTTGACTGAAATTTGATTATAGCCTATAGAATTGTCCGTTTGTGGATTTCGGTCAATTTCTGTTTGAAATTTAGAAAAACTTTCTTCTGTAAAGTTGTAGATAATGAAATTTCCTATGAAAAAGACATATGGTTCAAATTTTACTGATAAAAGGGCTATTTATTATGAATTATTGAAGTTCTGAAGTTCCGAAATAATTAATTTTTAGAAGTTTTAAATATTTATATTAACAAAAACGTTTTTTTACATTTTGTGGGCCTCATTTGCATGTGTTCAATTGCTGAATTCAGATTCAAAGGTATGCGTAGGAATTGTTATTATAAATAATAATATTTTATTAAATTTTCTGCTTTGGTGTTTTAAGCATTTTCCTATAAATAGGGTGCTTAGATTTGAATTAAAAATCACACCAGAAACACAAGTTTTCTCTCTCTTTCTCTCTGTATATTATCGAGCGTATTCTTGTGAGTATTTTAAGACTTTGAGTGTTGCTGTACGGTGCAAGTTCCCTTCAGCTCTATGTCCAGTATTTCAGTCAGAAGTACTGTCTTTTCGATGTAAGGGATATTATTTTTTTATAAATGATATTATTTCTTCTAATATCATTATGTCGAAATATTGATCTGAATTTTTATCAAATTTGGAACTTTATGTGTTGGGGTTACTATTCACGTATACGGTACTATTCACGTATACGACACTATTCACGAATACGGCACTATTCACAGAAAAATTAAATTTTCGTTTTCGTCCAAAATATCTATTATGGATACTAGCTTTTATTGTATCCATGTTTTGATCATTCTTGAATTTTACTCCACTATGATTACTTATGAGGTATTTCTAGACATGGATAAACCGAAATACGAATCCTTAATATTTGTTATTTTGTTTCACTGGATTCGTTTCCTTTAAAATATTTTTCATCATCCTTAGTCCTATATGATGATATTACTGAATATCCTTGGCCTGCAGTGCAAAGATGAATGATTTCTGATGAATATCTTTGGCCCGTAGTGCAAAGATGAACAGGTGTTTAGATGAACATGACCAACTGATGAATATATTTGGCCTGTAGTGCAAAGATGAATATTTGATTCCAGATATATATTGATTGATGTTACAGGGATAAAATATCGACGATGAACTTTTAAATTCATATATAGAAGATAGTAGATTTCATTCTCTACTTAACTCTTCTAATGAATTATTATTTTCGCTGCGAATATTGATTTAAAACTTGTTGTCTATTGTATTCTATTAAATTTTTTCCTGTTGAAGACTAACGATAATTTGTTCTATATTATCTTAGTCATAATATTCTTTACTGGGCTAGTTGAGCTCACCCTTTTTCTTTTCGTTCCATTTTTCTTCTCAGAAGGCGAGAATGTAGCGAGTACTAGTCGGGGTATGAAATAAAGGTTCTAGAAAGTCGTTTTAGTAGTCCTCACCATTTTTGTAAAATAATGTATCAATAATTGTAATGAGGACTTATTTGAGTGTGGATATTGTCTAGATGACAATATTTGTATTTAAACTCACAGTTTTTATATTGTATTAATAAAGTTGTAGTTATTTCTGTACCATGTATTTTGACGACTCAGAATGAGTGTATACCTATTTTGGGGGCGTCACATATTATTTGTATTATTTGGAAAAGAGATAAAAGGAAAAAAAAAAGCCATGTAGGATATTCAAGATTCCTCCCGCCCAGTCAGCAAATACACATAATATTTAATTTTTTTCAAAAATTCACATAGAATATTTTTAGACGTCTGTTAGTCAAATTGGACGGAATGACTTGATTGTACATTTTTAAAAATCACAGTGGGTCAATTGAATATTTTTAAAGCACATTGACTAATTGCTTAAAACACGACAACCACAATGGGGTAAATGTGCTTTTTCCCTAAGATCTTTAGACTTTTTAGAAGCAATATTTTAAACTATCCCCGAAATATTATTGATAGTTATGAAATTTATTATTTTATAATATTAAATGAATCATATCATTTTTAAAGCATGTATACTATATTTGATCTTGTTATTTTGGTTTAAAGTCCTTTTCCATCTCTATCTCTTCAAGGAGATTCAACAGTGTGCTTGTCATGTTATTCAGGTTAATGCAATTACTGGTTATGGATGCCTGATTGATGTTATAATATTAAATAAATTATACTATGGTGTATTTTGGATTCAAACCTTTTTATTAGCATGTTAATAATAATTTTGAAAAATTATTTAAATATGGAAGGGTATTAATAATTTCAATTTAAAATTTTATTAGTATAGTATTTAGCATTTTATTATTTATATTAATAATTTTTATATCATATTATTACTTAATTAATTTAATTATGACGGTCACAATTTTATTTTTCAAAAGTTCTGTTTAAAAGTCAAAACATCTTAAAATGATTAATATAATTAATATGGTTTTGAACCATAACCATATAGTTCCAACCCATATTAAAAATGGTTAATATGGTTTTAGTTCTTAAATGGAACCATAACCATATTTTGAAAATCAAAACCAACCTATAATCATATTTTACCATGCCTACATAAAAGTACGTAAATATACATACAAGACCAGATCAAGCTGCAAACCCAACCAAGCTTCAAGAGATTGTCTTGTACTTGCATTGTAGCTTTTGTATAGAGAATCAATGTCGGCGTCCTACAAAATAATAGAATGTAATTACTGACATACAAACTATAAAATAATGTAGAGGAATGTCACTAGTACAAGCAAAAAATTCTTGAGCCATTAGTATCAAAACATTGCCTACTTGTTGGTAGAAATGTTCGAGTACAAAGCAACGAATATCAACTATATTATTAGATCATTTAACTTAGAATATAGTACTACAAAGTTAAGCCAAGAGCTATTTTTTTTATAAAAAAAACAAAAAAAAAAACAAAACCCTCCACGAGAGCAGCAGACAACCTAGTAAAGATGATATGAGTTTTATCAAGTTCATGCACCTGAAAGAAAGCAGTCTGTAAAAACTTTTTCATTTGCAAACATATCTTATTTTTATAAGTATTAACAACCATATCTATGCTCACATTTATTTTATTTTTCTAGTAAAATTTTCACTTAAAGCACCCAAATAATGCACAAGCCATGATATATACAGCATAAACAATCTATAGCACATGACACGGGGGCATAAATAGGACATATAGCTAAGGCTCTATGCTCCAAAAGAAAACTCTGAAATTTATATGAGAAAATAAAAATATAAGGCCTCAGCCAGTTTTACTAAGAAGTTCAACCATAGATTAACAAGTTTCTCAGTTTAAGGAAAGATAAAATTACAGTACCACTCTGCAATGTTGAAAGATAAAATTACATTACCAACCTCAATGTTTAAAGTATTCTGGGGACATGGAACCAATATTGTAAAAACTTACATAGTAAGTAGATCGAGTAATTCCACCAAAAAATGGATATAGGAGTACAACTGCAATACTGCATGAACATAAACTACCTCAAATAACTCAGTCATAGGATCACTTTTAGACTCTTGTTGTCTCCTCCTTCTCTTTGGGTTTCCCTGATAGGTATCAACCTGTGATTCGATACAATAACGACTTTTCTCCAATACATCTTCTAAAAATAGCACAGCCACAGGAAAAGTTAACCCCTGCCAAAGTAATAAAAAAAATACAAATGTGTGGAAAGAACTGAGTGCATGTAATCAACATGTAATAAAGTAAAGACTGTACCGGGATGTGGATAGTTGATGCACCTCCAAAGTATTTGGAGAACAAGTCAGCATTAATAGTAGCACTCATTAGAATAAGACGTAGATCAGAGCGACGAGGAAGGAGGTCATGCAAAATTATTAAAAGGAAGTCCTCGGTCATGCCTCTTTCATGAATTTCATCCACTAACAAGTGGGTACTCCTGTTAAATTTGGGTCCTCGACCTGTAATTAAGTGCAGAGAAAGAAATCAAAAAGTATTTTTGGAAGATCAGAATAACAACCTACAAGTTTATGGATAACCTAATTGCATGAATTAATTATTTCATTCTAGTAATTCATAGTAAGCAACAGCTGTAATACTAGTTGCATTATTGCATATAACACAGTCCAGAATATACTTTTACCAAATGAAATTCTGAAATCATGAAATTTATAGGTCAAATTTCAAAAGTATCAAAAACAAGAATGAATTTTTTTTTGAAATTAAACAAACTCCTAGATATCAAAGAATCATGGAAATTAATAATCACATCAAAATTCCGAGTCTAAAGAAAAACATATTGAAAAGGTAAGAGTTAAGAAGCATTAAAGCATCAACATACAAGTGAAGAGGGGGAGGGGGGGGGGGGGTAACGCAACAAAACTAACATATTAACAGCTGCCGAAGTAATATGCCTGTAGTGCAAAATAACAATTTTGTCTGAGCTGAGCGCTTGGACTCTAGGCGAAACTGGTAACCAACAACTTCACCAAGGTTCTCTCCCCTTTCAGAGGATATTCGAGCAGCAACAGATATGGCAGAAATACGACGAGGTTAAGTGCATATAATGTTGCAGTCAGCACCACGTAGAGACGATATTTCCTCCTCCAGAACGAATTGAGGAAGTTATGTAGTTTTTCCACAACCTGTATCTCCAGAAACCACCAATACCTATATCGCAATCATCTACGCAATATTCATTAATATAATAATAAATGAGCAACAGTGTCAACTATTCAGGTAGAAAACCCACATGATTTGCTGCAACAGCTTTCAAAAAATAAGATTTCACTTTGTTAGCCGGAAGCTTTTTTCTGAAAGCCATCATTTCCTTAACAGTATCGCATATTCGCATGCTTGCAAGTTCAATATAATTTCACATTTATGTCACAAAATTCAGCTGTAAGACCCCAACTTTTATAAATAAAGATGAATTTTCTATAAATATCATTTTTGAATATTATGAAGTAAATTTGATATAATGTTATAGTTGTGGGTAATATTTATAAATTTTACAAAGTACGCAAGTTGTTATATAATATTCGATTGGTCGGGGAATATTCGTTTTAACAGGAAATATTCGTACAACGGCACAATTATTGGTGGACCCCACAACGGAATTATTATCGGATTGAGAAAACGACAAAAATATTTTATTAAAAATAACGGCGGAAGTTTTACCATTGATACTGTTGAACTACTCGGTAGTAAAAGTACAGTAATACGTGTGGTTGCATAGTAGCACACGGTATTGATTATTAATGCTTATGTGAGAAGTCACTCAGTTTGATTCAATTATTGTCAGTTAATAATATGAATTATTTAGCGATAATGACGTTTTGTTTTATTCGTATTATTAACGTAATAAAACAGAAACATCTTTTTATATAAAACAGAATACTTTATTAAAGTTATTCTATAAATAGAATATATTATATTTTATTTAAAAGATTTTTCTTTAAATATGGACCGTCAGATTAAAGTAATCAATCTGGACCGTTCATGGATTAGTTACTATGCATTCTATTTTTCTATAAATAGCAGCTCATTCCTTCATTATTTCTTACGAATTCACTGAACTCTAGAGAGAGAAACTATAGAGAAAAGAAGAAGAGTATTTCTGCTACTTAACTACTTCCTTATTTCAGCTCTTCTTTAAAACGGTAAGGGGTGTTATTCTTTCTTATTCATAAAGAGAACTGTTGTTATTCCATTTATTATTATTCTGTTGGAACATCCTGTCTGTGTGTTTTACACCGGACCTGGTTCCGTCTTTATTATTATTCTGTTGGAATATCCTGTCTGTGCGTTTTACGCCGGACCTGGTTCCATTATTTATTATTCTATTGGAATAACCTGTCTGTGCGGTCTATCGCATGCATGGTGATTTCTTTTGTTATTCCATTCTTTATTATACTCAGTTGGTTAAGTTTTGACTTCTATACTCCATGAAATTTGTGGAATATCCTTGATAATTGCGTTTCATCCAGTATCTTTTCAAAAAAATATTCTTCTAAGCATTCTTGAATTTTACTCCACAAAGCAGTATCATGTTGACAATTTGGACGTTGTTAATTCTTGGATAAATTAATTCTTGAACTTGTTTTATTGAATTCTTATATTATTGTCATCATCCTCATGTTTATAAAATGTTGAAAGTCATCTGTGGCTTGTAGTGCATAGATGGACTTGGTATGATTATGACCAGGGATTATTCGGTATAATCATGACCGTAATGTTACAAATGATGTGGTAAAAGTCCTCATTGGCCCGTAGTGCGTTGATGGACAGTTGTTGGCATGATCATGACCATTAATGAATACACGAATATCCTTGGCCGTAGTGCAGGGTGATTCGATGATGTGGATTATTTTATTAAGCTGAGTCTCAGCGACCACAGTGTTGAAAAACCTTTTAAATCATAAAAGATAGTAGAGTTTATTTTCTACTTGACTCTTTTAATGGATTGCTTGTTCCGCTGCAGTTAAACTTGATGTCTATTATATTTTATCAGTTTAACATTATTGAAGGCTAATGATAATTTATTCTGCATTATCTTAGTCATAATATTTCTTACTGGGCTAGTTGAGCTCACCCTTTCTTTCACTGTTCTCTTCAGGAAATGAGAACGTAGCTGGGGCAAGTCGGGGAACGGAGTGATGGTCCGAGTGATAGTATTAGTTAGTAGTCCTCACTATTCTATGTAATAGTGTGTTAATAAATGTAATGAGGACTCCTTTTGAGTATGAATACTCTCTAGAAGATAATATTTGTATTTAAACTCACAGTTTATGTTTTGTCGTATTGAACACGACAGTTGTATTAGTAAGTTGTATTTGTATTCTGTACTATGTATCTGACGACCCAAGATGGGTGATGTATACCTAATTTTGGGGGCGTCACAGTTGGTATCAGAGCTTAGGGATATAATCCCTAGCTAAGATGTGAGAATAGAACTAGGAGGGGAGAGACGGGAAATTCCTTCGCTAGTATGACCTATCTAAGTTTATTTGCATGACATTTAATTGGTAGGTCAGAATATAAGGATAATATATGACATATCAATTAACTTTTATTTTGTGACAGTATTTGAAAATGGCATCTGAGAATGTTGAGAATAGCAATGGAGCACAGGCGACTGTTGATTCGCCACATATCAATAATCAGGATAATGTGCATCAGGAAGGTGACAATCCTCATGCAAACAACAACACTGACCAGATGATGAATGATAGAATGTTCAGAAACTTTATGCAGTTTATGCAACAGCAGGCGAGAGCGGCTCCTGTCCAAAATATAGGTGGAAACACTGAAAACTCTCGGACGGTCACCGCTAAACAGTTCAAGGAGCTGGGACCACCAGAGTTTAAGGGAGAGCCAAAACCACTTATAGCAGAAATATGGATAAAGCAGATTACCAAAATATTTGATGTCTTGGGATGCTCCGAAGAGCAAAAGGTTCCCTTTGCCGCCTTTATGTTGCAAGGAGAGGCAGATTACTGGTGGGAATCGATTAAGCGTACTCAACCTGCCGCATTGAAGATGTCTTGGGAGAAGTTCCAAGAGCTGTTCAATGACAAATACTTTCCCGAAAGTGTTCGTCACATGAAGGAGGTGGAGTTCATCAAATTGGAGCAGAATAATATGACCGTGTTGCAGTATGAGGCTAAATTTGCTGAGTTGTCCCGGTTTGCATCCCACTTGGTGGATAATGAAGAGCGAATGACGCGAATATTTTTGCGAGGTTTGAAACCTGAGATACGTCAACATCTTATTTCTCATAAACTGTGTTTGTATTCAGATGTTGTGAATAGGGCTCAGTTAGCGGAGCGCGATAACGAGTCAACGCAACCAAAAGAGAGCAGTCGGCAAAATGATAATACCAGTGAGAGCAGTCATCGAAGCGGTGACAACAAGCGTAGAAGGAATCAACAGACCAGAAATGGTAACCACTTCGGTGGTAATCAGGGCCAAAACAATAAGAATGGTCATTTCAAGAAGAAGAGATTCAACAATGATGGAAAGACGTCAGCACCAGCACCCGTTGTTAAGGAAGGAGAACGACCACCTATCATATGTTTCAAATGCGGAGGGGAGGGGCACATCAGTCCAAACTGCGCGATGCCATCTAAAGCATGTTATAATTATGGAAGAGAATGTCATTTAGCTCGATTTTGTCGTTTACCAAAAATAAGTTCAGCCAAGATGGAGACACCAAAGGCCGTCCCAGAAAAGTCCAAACCGGTAGTGCAAGGGAGAGCGTTTGTTGTGACCTCCCAGAAAGCAAAGAACTCGAATGAGGTCATCACGGGTAAGCTTATCATAAACTCTAACGAAGTCTATACTTTATTTGATACCGGTTCTACCCATTCTTTTATTTCTCCTACTTGCGCTCATCGATTAAATTTAACTCCGGAGAAATTAGACTTTGACTTATCTGTTGAAACTCCATTGGGAGAAACCTTCATTATATCCACGGTTTATAAGTCTTGTTTGGTTCAAGTTGGTACCCACACATTACCTGTCGATCTGATTTCATTAAAAATACTTGCATTTGACGTGATTCTAGGGATTGATTGGTTAACTACTCATCATGCAAAAATTGATTGTTTTCGTAAGGTTGTTAGATTTCATATTCCTAATCGACCTATTATCCGAATTCAAGCAACCAAACCATTAAAATCAATCGCTGTCATCTCAAGCCATAAAACTATTCGTTTATTGAAAAACGGATGTCAAGCTTTCTTAGCTCATGTCACGGATCTAAACAAAAGTACGTCAGTTTTGAATGATATTTCTATTGTTAATAAATTCCCTGACGTATTCCCTGAAAAACTTCCTGGCCTACCCCCAGAGCGTGAAATTGAATTTTGTATCGACCTTGAACCAAGTACAAAACCCATTTCCAAAGCCCCATATCGAATGACTCCTATTGAACTTCAGGAGTTAAAGATCCAACTGCAGGAATTGTTAGACATTGGCTTTATTCGTCCTAGTATTTCTCCTTGGGGTGCTCCTGTGCTATTCGTGAAGAAGAAAGATGGAAGTATGCGACTTTGTATTGATTATCGGGAGTTGAATCATGTCACCATCAAAAACAGGTACCCATTGCCACGTATTGATGATTTGTTTGACCAGTTGCAAGGAGCACAATTCTTTTCAAAGATCGATCTTCGTTCTGGATATCATCAGCTGAAGGTTAGAACTGAGGATATTTCAAAGACGGCTTTCAGAACTCGGTATGGGCATTATGAATTCCTAGTCATATCCTTTGGATTGACTAATGCTCCTGCTGCCTTCATGGATATGATGAACCGAGTATTCAAGGAATATTTGGATCACTTTGTGGTCGTCTTTATTAATGACATCCTTATTTATTCCAAAAGCCGTGAAGATCATGAGCAACACTTGAGGCTGGTACTCCAAAAGCTTCGTGAATACAAGCTTTATGCCAAGTTGAAGAAATACGAGTTCTGGTTGGAGGAGGTAGCATTCCTTGGGCACGTAGTATCAAGTCGTGGAATATCGGTTGACCCGGCAAAGATTGAAGCTATTCAAAGCTGGGAGAAACCTAAATCAGTGACCGAAGTACGTAGCTTTCTTGGTTTAGCTGGTTATTATCGGAGATTCGTGGAAGGATTTTCTCGAATCGCTACTTCATTAACTCAGCTGACTCGGAAAGATACAAAGTTCGGTTGGAGCAAAGAATGTGAGAAGAGTTTTCAAGAATTCAAGAGGAGACTCATTTCAGCACATGTTCTAACAATACCATCTGGCTCGGAGGGATTTGTCATCTACAGTGATGCTTCGAGCAAAGGGTTGGGATGCGTTCTCATGCAACATGGAAAAGTCATAGCCTATGCATCAAGACAACTCAAGGAATATGAGAGGAATTATCCTACTCATGATTTAGAGTTGGCAGCTGTTGTCTTTGCACTTAAAATTTGGAGGCATTACTTGTATGGGGAGAAGGTGGAGATCTTTACGGATCATAAAAGCCTCAAATATTTCTTCACTCAAAAGGAACTCAACATGCGACAACGACGTTGGCTTGAACTGTTAAAAGATTATGATCATACCATTCAATACCATCCTGGAAAAGCGAACGTGGTAGCTGACGCATTGAGTAGAAGATCATATGCAAGTACGAGTGCGATATTGTCAACACAAAGGCCCATTTTGTGTGACTTGCAAAGGATGGAGATAGAGTTAAAGACTCCAGGGACCCATGTGATGATGACGAATATACAAGTAGAACCAACTTTAATCGATAAAGTTAAAGCTGCTCAAGCTACAGACCTGGAGCTGATGCGTATGAGGAAGAAAGTGCAAGAAGGTGCTATGCCGGAAGCAAGAATCGATGAAGAAGGAATACTTCGAGTCAACTCCAGACTTTGTGTTCCTAACAACCCTGATTTAAAGTATGAAATCATGATGGAGGCGCACAACACACCGTTTGCAATCCATCCTGGAAGTACCAAAATGTATCATGATCTTCGTCATACATTTTAGTGGAGCAATATGAAGAGAGAGATAGCGCTGTTTATCTCAAGGTGTTTAACTTGTCAACGAGTCAAAGCGGAGCATCAAGTACCAAAAGGTCCATTGCAACCACTTGAAATTCTAAAATGGAAGTGGGAGCACATTACCATAGATTTCGTTACCGGTCTTCCTACGGTTTCTCAAGGTATTGATGCGATTTGGGTCATTATTGATAGATTGACCAAGTCTGCTCATTTCTTACCGATACGAGAAACTTATACACTTGAACGTCTTGCTCGTATGTACATAAACGAGATTGTAAGACTGCATGGTATGCCAGTATCCATAGTTTCAGATCGAGACCCAAGATTCACTTCACGATTTTGAATTAGTTTACAAAAAGCTATGGGCACAGATTTACGATTTAGTTCGGCATATCATCCTCAGACGGACGGACAATCAGAGAGGACTATTCAAACTCTAGAAGATTTATTAAGACTCTGTGTCCTTGACTTCAAGGAAAGTTGGGACAAGTTCTTACCATTGGTGGAGTTTTCCTACAACAACAGTTATCAAGCAAGTATTGGCATGGCTCCATTCGAAGCATTGTATGGAAGAAAATGTCGTTCTCCAGTATGCTGGGATGAGGTGGGTGAAGCAACGTTGTTGGGACCGGAGTTGGTACGTATGACTACAGAAAAGATTCAAACGATCCGACAACGTATAAAAATCTCACAAGATCGACAAAAGAGTTATGCTGATCTTCATCGAAAGGACGTGGAATTTGATATAGGAGATCAAGTGTTCTTACGTGTTGCTCCATGGAAAGGAGTTACGAGATTTGGAAAGAGAAAAAAGCTCAATCCTCGATTCATCGGTCCATTTTTAATCCTCGATCGAGTAGGAACTGTGGCTTATAGACTCGCTTTACCGCCAAGTATGTCTCGTGTTCATAACGTTTTTCACATATCCATGTTACGCAAATATGTAGAAGACCCGAACCACATTATTGAGTTAGAACCGGACGAAATAGCGGAGGATTTGACGTATGAAGAAGTTCCTGTTCAAATCTTGGATAAAAAGGAATATATTCTACGCTCTAAGGTTATACCTCAAGTCAAAGTTTTGTGGAGAAACCACGATGTTGAGGAAATGACTTGGGAGTTAGAAATTGAAATGAAATCAAGGTATCCTTACCTCTTCGACATACCAGGTACGTACCCTAATTTCGAGGGCGAAATTTCATAAGAAGGGGAGGTTGTAAGACCCCAACTTTTATAAATAAAGATGAATTTTCTATAAATATTATTTTTGAATATTATGAAGTAAATTTGATATAATGTTATAGTTGTGGGTAATATTTATAAATTTTACAAAGTACGCAAGTTGTTATATAATATTCGATTGGTCGGAGAATATTCGTTTTAACAGAAAATATTCGTACAACGGCACAATTATTGGTGGACCCCACAACGGAATTATTGTCGGATTGAGAAAACGACAAAAATATTTTATTAAAAATAACGGCGGAAGTTTTACCATTGATACTGTTGAACTACTCGGTAGTAAAAGTACAGTAATACGTGTGGTTGCATAGTAGCACACAGTATTGATTATTAATGCTTATGTGAGAAGTCACTCAGTTTGATTCAATTATTGTCAGTTAATAATATGAATTATTTAGCGATAATGACGTTTTGTTTTATTCGTATTATTAACGTAATAAAACAGAAACATCTTTTTATATAAAACAGAATACTTTATTAAAGTTATTCTATAAATAGAATATATTATATTTTATTTAAAAGATTTTTCTTTAAATATGGACCGTCAGATTAAAGTAATTAATCTGGACCGTTCATGGATTAGTTACTATGCATTCTATTTTTCTATAAATAGCAGCTCATTCCTTCATTATTTCTTATGAATTCACTGAACTCTAGAGAGAGAAACTATAGAGAGAAACTATAGAGAGAGAGAGAAGAAGAGTATTCTACTACTTAACTACTTCCTTATTTCAGCTCTTCTTTAAAATGGTAAGGGGTATTATTCTTTCTTATTCATAAAGAGAACTGTTGTTATTCCATTTATTATTATTCTGTTGGAACATCCTGTCTGTGTGTTTTACACCGGACCTGGTTCCGTCTTTATTATTATTCTGTTGGAATATCCTGTCTGTGCGTTTTACGCCAGACCTGGTTCCATTATTTATTATTCTGTTGGAATAACCTGTCTGTGCGGTCTATCGCATGTATGGTGATTTCTTTTATTATTCCATTCTTTATTATACTCAGTTGGTTAAGTTTTGACTTCTATACTCCATGAAATTTGTGGAATATCCTTGATAATTGCGTTTCATCCAGTATCTTTTCATGAAAATATTCTTCTAAGCATTCTTGAATTCTACTCCACAAAGCAGTATCATGTTGACAATTTGGACGTTGTTAATTCTTGGATAAATTAATTCTTGAACTTGTTTTATTGAATTCTTATATTATTGTCATCATCCTCATGTTTATAAAATGTTGAAAGTCATCTGTAGCTTGTAGTGCATAGATGGACTTGGTATGATTATGACCAGGGATTATTCGGTATAATCATGACCATAATGTTACAAATGATATGGTAAAAGTCCTCATTGGCCCGTAGTGCGTTGATGGACAGTTGTTGGCATGATCATGACCATTAATGAATACACGAATATCCTTGGCCGTAGTGCAGTGGTGATTCGATGATGTGAATTATTTTATTAAGCTGAGTCCCAGCGATCACAGTGTTGAAAAACCTTTTAAATCATAAAAGATAGTAGAGTTTATTTTCTACTTGACTCTTTTAATGGATTGCTTGTTCCGCTGCAGTTAAACTTGATGTCTATTATATTTTATCAGTTTAACATTATTGAATGCTAATGATAATTTATTCTGCATTATCTTAGTCATAATATTTCTTACTGGGCTAGTTGAGCTCACCCTTTCTTTCACTGTTCTCTTCAGGAAATGAGAACGTAGCTGGGACAAGTCGGGGAACGGAGTGATGGTCCGAGTGATAGTATTAGTTAGTAGTCCTCACTATTCTATGTAATAGTGTGTTAATAAATGTAATGAGGACTCCTTTTGAGTATGAATACTCTCTAGAAGATAATATTTGTATTTAAACTCACAGTTTATGTTTTGTCGTATTGTACACGATAGTTATATTAGTAAGTTGTATTTGTATTCTGTACTATGTATCTGACGACCCAAGATGGGTGATGTATACCTAATTTTGGGGGCGTCACATCAGCTATTGTCAAATAGCAAATTAAGAACAGCTAAATCATCATAGGAATCTGCTAAACTAATATATGTACCTTTAGGTGCTCCCGTCTTTTTTTAAGTTCAATGTGATGTCTCTCCTTGGTAGTATCTTTCTGTAAGGATAAGACAGGTTTAACTATATCTGCAAGAGATGATTTTTGGGCATTCTGTGAGGAGGCTCCAGAGGAATTATTGACAGATAGATACTTGTTGGGAAAAAATCACCTTCCAAATACTGTTGTCTTTGATAAATTAGACGGATAAAATATCAGCACATGCCAAACAGATAAAATTTGTAGTTCCACCAAAATGATAACCATGCAGGAAATAATAAGTAAAAAAATATCCAACCACGAGACACCAAGATTTTACGTGGAAAACCCTCTAAAACTAAGAGGTAAAAATCACGGGACAAACTCCGAAAAATTCACTAGAATAATATGAGAGAATACAAAGATATTTTAATTTGAGTACAAACCCAAATTACTTCACCACAATAACTATGTGATGGAACCCAAATAAAATACCCTTTTATTTGAACTATCTTTCTCTCTCTATTTTTCTAAAGCTTTACAAAAACTTTTCTTTCTCTCTCTCCTTCTCTTCCAACTCTCGGATGTAGTATATATTTTGTGTTGGTGTGTTTTTCCCTCATGTCATGGCTGCCTTTTATAGCCGAAGAAAGGAGAAGAGGAGTAAATGATGGGGCAAAAATTCAAGGGTTGTTGGACTGTTGAATTTTCAAGGGGCTGAGCATTAAATGGGTGAAGGAAATAATGTTGACCAACAATCTCACCCTCCGAACCCATTAGAGGAGGTAATCTCTGTAACCCTGTCACTTGGAGTCCATCCCGGCCAATTCCTTGCAAAATTATAGCTTGTCACGAGTGACAACTTTTGTTAACATGTCTGAAGGGTTCTCGTCGGTATGAGCTTTCTTCACTTTCATTAATTCCTTTTCCATCACTTCTCGAAGCCAGTGATAACGAACATCAATATGCTTGGTCCGATTATGATACGTGGCATTCTTGGTCAAGTCAATTGCACTTTGACTATCACAATAAACCACATACCCATCTTGTTTTAAACTCAACTCTTGGAGAAACCATTTTAACCACAACATCTCCTTGCCTGCTTCAGTAGCAGCGATGTATTCTGACTCAGTTGTAGACAACGCAACACACTTTTGCAACTTGGACTGCCATGATACTGCTCCCCTGCAAAAGTAAACAAATACCCCGAAGTAGACTTCTTCTCTTCAGAAACTGCCATGTCTGCATCTGTAAAACCCTCCAAGACTGGACTCGTACTACCAAAAACCAAACATAAACTGGAAGTAGCTTTTAAGTATATGAGAATCCACTTAACTGCTTCCCAATGTTCTCTACCAGGATTTGACAAATACCTGCTCACAACGCTAACTGCATGAGCAATATCTAACCGCGTACAAACCATTGCATACATAAGACTCTCTACAACAAAGGAGTAGGGAACTGCAGCCATATCATCTCTCCCTTCCTTGGTAGAAGGACACATGCACTTTGTCAACTTAATATGACTAGCCAGTGGTGTGCTAACTGGTTTAGCATCACTCATGTTGAACCTTGCAAGCACCCGCTCAACATACTTCTCTTGAGACAACCACAACCTCTTGGCTTTCCTGTCACGAACAATCTTCATACCCAAAATCTGTTTAGCTGGACCTAAGTCCTGCATATCAAAGGACTTGAACAACTCACCCTTGAGCCTGCGAATCATATCAGTATCTTGCCCAACTATCAATATATCATCTACATATAGAAACAGAATAACGAAGTTACCATCCGGGAACCTTTTAACATACACATAATGATCTGCAACTGTTATCACTACAAAAAAATGGGCCTTTAGCAACGATTTTTCGGGCAACGACTTTATAAGTCGTTGCTAAAAGTATATGTTTAGCAACGAAATTTGTCCTTCGTTGTAGATTGTGTCAGACTTTCACTTTTTACAACGAAATTCATAAGTCGTTGCAAAATTTCGTTGCTAATTCATTTGCGGGAAAAAAATTCGTTAGAAATTCGTTGCAAAATTTTCAGCCACTTGATTTTCCGTCATCGTGGGCAACGAAAGTTTTTTTATTGCTAAAAATTAGGCTTTAACAACAATTTTTCAGGCAACGACTTTATAAGTCGTTGCTAAAAGTGTATGTTTAGCAACGAAACTTGTCCTTCGTTGCATATTGTGTCAGGTTTTCACTTTTTACAACGAAATTCATAAGTAGTTGCAAAATTTAGAAACAAAATTCGTTAGAAATTCGTTGCAAAATTTTTAACCATTTGATTTCTCCTCATCGTGGGCAACGAAAGTTTTTTTGTTACTATATTTCGTTGTCTAATATGGACCACATTCATTGACAATGATTTTTACTTTCGTTGCATATTTTATATAACTTTTTGCAACAACTATTAATATGTTGCCTTAAATAATAATAATAATAATAATAATAATAATAATAATAATAATAATAATAATAATAATAATAATAATAATAATATTTTATACAACTTTTTGCAAAGACTATTAACATGTTGCCTTAAATTAAGATAATAATAATAATAATAATAATAATAATAATAATAATAATAATAATAATAATAATAATAATAATAATAATAATAATAATAATAATAATAATAATAATAAGGGTTAAATGTAAAATCGACCATTGAACTTTAGTGAAATTTGGGTATTGAACCCCTTTCTTCCGGTCAACGCAAACTGAGCCCATTTCTATTCAAAAAATTGGACTTTGAACCCCCAGGCGCCACATGTGCGTTGACATGCTGACGTGGCGCCTACATGACACATCTGGCGTGTGGCTTCTTTAGATTTTTTTTCTAAAAATTTGTCACTCCATAGGTTTGAACTCACAACCTAAAACATGAAACTTTAGTCATCTAACCACTAGAGCACCATAGGTTATCTATTAATATTTTGTAATGACTAATCTTTATATCAAAAAATATTAAATATATTAATATAACAATAAAGATGGGCATATGTTTAACATCATTTTTGAACAAATATATTTTTTACTTTTAGGCCATGCTGTTTTTAATATTCTCAAGAGATTAAAATTGGCCCAAAACCTTATCGCTATAGCAATATTCTATATTATATGAGCTATTATCACAATTAGTTATTCTATAATTATGTTGTTATTGTCTCGCTACAGGTAATATTGGAATCATGATATGTGAATTGGAGGTAATATTGGAATCATGATATGTGAATTTAAGGAAACAATAAAATATATCACAAATAGACCTGGCAAAATATGGTTATGGGTTGGTTTTGGTTTTTAAAATATGGTTAACCAACCATTTAAGAACTAAAATCATATTAACCATTTTTAATATGAATAATGTGGGTTAGAACCATATGGTTATGGTTAAAAACCATATTAACCATATTAACCATTTTAAGATGTTTCATGTAAATATTTATTTGTATTAGTTGTTATAATATTATATATTTTTTATATTGTGATTGTATCATAAATAAATAACTAAAATATAATAGTATTTAATTATAATTTGTGCTTGAGATAATTTTATTATATAATCTATCATAAGTAAAGAGGAGTGAAAACAATAACAAAATATTATTTTTTTTTCGTGGGTGGGGTGGGTGAGGTAGGGGGTGGAGTGGGGTGGAGTGGAGTAGGGTGGGGTGGGGTAATATTATTTTTTTTTACATAATATTATTTTTTTATATAATCACATAATATTATTTTTTTAAGTGGGGGTGGGGTAGGGGGTGGGGTGGGGTGGGGTGGGGGTGGGGGAGGAGGTAAGGTGGGTGGGTGGATAGGGTAGGGTGGGTGGGTGGGGTGGGTAGGGTGGGTAAAGTGAGTGGGTAGGGTGAGTAGGGTGGGTGGGGGGTAGAGTGGGTTGGGTGAGTTGAGTGGGTGGATAGGGTGGGTAGGGTAGGGTGGGTGGATGGTGGGTGGGTGCATGGGCAAGGTGGGTGGGGTGGGTAGGTGGGTGTAGAGTGAGTGGATAGGGTGGATAGAGTGGGGTAGAGTGGGTGGGTAAGGTAGGGTAGGGTGGATGGGTGGGTAGGGTGGATGCGTGGGTGGGTTGGGGTGGGTGTAGGTGGATAGGGGGTGGGTAGGTGGGTAGGGTAGGTGGGGTGGGGTGGGATAGGGTAAGGTGGATGGGTAGAATAGGATAGGGTGCGTGGGTGGGTGGGGTGGGGTGGGTTGGAGTAGGGTAGGTAGGTAGGGTAAATGAGGTGGTGGGTGCGTGGGGGGTAGGGTAGGGTAAGGTGTGGGATGAGTGGGGTGGGTGGGTGGGTGGGTGGAGTAGGGTGGGGTAGGGTAGGGTAGGTGGGGTGATGGGTGGGGTGGGGTAATGGGTGATGTTGGGGTAGGGGTACGTGGGTAGGGTTGGGTAGAGTAGGGTGGGGTAGGGTGGGTGGGGTGAGTTGAGTGGGTGGGGTAAGATAGGGGTAGGGTGGGTGGAGTAGGGTGGGGTGGAGTTTGGTGGGGGTTGGGTGGCGTTGTGTGGGGTGGGGGTAGGGTAGGGTGGGGTGGGGTGGAGTGATGGGTGAGGTTGGGGTGGGGGTGAGGGTGGGGGTGTGGTTGGGCGTAGGTTGAGGTTGGGGTGGGGTTGGGGGTGGGGTTGGGGGTGGGGGTGTGGTTGGGGGTGAGGTTGAGGTTGAGGTTGGGGTGGGGGTTGGGGTGTGGTTGGGGGTGGGGTGGGTGGGGGTGGGGTGGAATGGGGGTGGGGTAGTGGGGTGTATTATTGTATAACAATATAATAGTATAACACTCAACGGAGAAATAAAGTGTACAATTTAAATTAAAAAGTGTTATATAAATATGGGTCGAAAAATGGTTAACTGATTCAGAACCATAACCGACCTGAATAAATATGGGTCCAAACCATAACCGACCTGAATAAATAAAAATGGTTAACCGACCCATTTGGTTCCAATTAATATGGTTTGACCCAATAGTTAACTACTTATATTGCCAGGTCTAATCACAAATAATTCTATCATTGATATTGTTGCTAAAATTAAATTAATATATGTTGCTAAATTTATATTTAAAAAATGGGTGAAAGATAACGCAAAATAAAAAGATTTTTTATGTACGTTGGTTATAATCAGAATTACTCAAACACAAACAAAATATGAGTTTAAGGATGTAATTATGTTAAAATTAGTTTGATGAATAACCTTACTTCAAAAAGTTAATTAATAGTTCATGGGCTAAATAGTTAATTTATCATATATATAGTATGTTCTTTTTCTATTTTCTTCTCTTTTGTTTTTTCTAGTGTTTTCTAATGAATGGAAATTTATTAATATATTTATAAATTTATTATTTTTAAATATTAATAAATTATGTTAATTTTTTTAAAATTATCAAATTCCATGGTGGATCAGACGAGAATAAATATTGATTGGTTGCTGAGGGACAATGGTCCAGTGCATAAATTTTAATAAGGCAATGAGAATTTCAATAGGACAATGTTATTATTATTATTATTATTATTATTCTCCTTCAAATAACTAACTGTTATTATTATTATTATTACTATTTTATTTTATTTTATTATTATTATTATTATTACTATTATTATTATTATTATTATTATTATTATTATTATTAGATTCCTTCCGACTATCGTTTTGGCGATAGTAGTCTGCCTTTATATGATGTTAAACATATGTCCATCTTTATTGTTATATTAATATATTTAATATGTTTTGATATAAAGATTAGTCCTTACAAAATATTAACAGTTAACCTATGGTGCTTTAGTGGTTAGATGACTAAAGTTTCACGTTTGAGGTTGCGAGTTCAAACGTGTAGAGTGACAAATTTTTGAAAAAAATTTTAAAGAAGTCGCGTCAGATGTGTCATGTATGCGCTATGTGTGCCACGTCAGCAAGTCAACACACATGTGACGCTTGGGGTTGAAAGTCCAAATTTTTTATTTAACCCATAATAATAATAATAATAGTACTAATAATAATAATAATAATAATAATAATAATAATAATAATAATAATAATAATTATTATTATTATTATTATTATTATCACGCAATTAGTTATGTACATTTATGTATGTACGTAACAGATCTAAGGAAAGGGGATCTGTTTTATCTCGAGGAAAATAGTTTGTTCAGTTATAAATACCAATCCTTGCAAAATAATATTCGCCACATCAGCCCGTCCACGTGTAAAATAAAATAAGAAATGCTCACGTAGATCTGCCACGTAGGCATCATGCACGCAGGTCAAAGCACATGTTACACCTGGGGCTCGAAGTCCAAAATTTTTAATAGAAAGGGGTTCAATTTGGCTTGACCAAAAGAAAATGTCTCAATACCCAAAAACTCCTAAAGTTTAGTGGTCAACTTTGCATTTTACCCTTATAATATATTGTGTAACTCTTCAAAAAGTCTACGGAATGAAAATTTTAATTAATTTAACGATATTTTAAAATGAACAAATGAAATGTTACATAAGATTAAAACTAAATTGTATGTAATTAATAAGTCATTTCAGACTATTTGTTTTACATTTATTTGAGTCATAATTGAATTCTACTTGTTTGTTTTATTATTTATTTAAGTATATGCATATGTGTGCTCACATGAATTAGTAAATAAGACCCACATTTATGTGAACAAAAATTTGTAAAAATATCAAAATTGCTTTGTAGAAATAACAATTCCTTTTAACCAATAAGAATTTAATAGATTTTAAAAGGGCTAGTATTTGGAATTTAACATAATTTTTTGTTGCCATCAATTTTTTATTCAAAAAAATAATTATTTATCAAATTATAAGAAAAAGTCTCTCCTGCAAAAGCAGCCCTTTTTTTTGCCTTCATACAATCAACTCCTTTTTTTAAGTACAGCTCCAAGTTGGTTGTTGTTGACAATTACGCCTCTTTCCTCAGTTAGGATCAATTGCCTCTATTGCCTCTCCCTCCATCGCTTCTCCTCCACTGCCTCTCCTCTATCGCCTCTCCTCTGTCGCGCCTATCCTTTCCCTATATCGCCTCCCCTCAGCCACTTCCCATCTCTTTCCTCCCTCGGCCCAATTCATCAACAAACCCTAGTTCTAATAGTCGTTCAATCCCTTCTTTTCTCTCTCTAAATATTACAAATAAAATCAATTATTCTGTGTTTCTAGATCATTTTTGGTCCCCCCTAAAAGCTTTGTGCAAAGCAATTGAAAAGATTCGGAAATTATGCAAGTTTGAGAAAACGGGACACTAAGAGAAGGTTTGTTTCTTCTTTGATGTGACAGTTTCTAATTTCTTCTAATTTCTTCGCATATGTGTTGGTTTATTGGTTAATTTTCTTCAAAAATTTGAACCTAATGTATGTGTATTTAATTTTCACAGGCTCTGAGCTTTTTAAGTAAACTTGTTGAGTGAGTCTAATTATGTTTTTTTGGTGGGTTATTTTTATTGTTGCAAAGATTAGTGACTTCTCATACTATTTATTCCTTCAATTCCATATCATAATTTTATGTTTTTATCATTGTGTTTGTTACTTTTTGCAACAATACCCATATGATATACCTACAAAAGCATTTCCTTTTGAGATTTTCAAACAAGCCTTTGTTGCCATTCAATCTTGTGTTGTCCATTTACAGGTTCGCCTCTCTAATTGGGGATACAATTTAACTTGGAACTGTTAAAGAGTTACTTTATAAGTTCCTTTTGTTCCTATTATAATTTGTGCAAAATGTTTACTTTGGTTAGCTGTTCTTTGTTATTATGCAGCCTCAAACATAAAAATAGTTATGTTAGATAGATTATATTTTGCAAATAAGACATGGAGAAAAGGAAATATGAATTTTCTTATGCTAATTTTACCTAGTTCTATTGCCTACAAGCATTTATGTTAAATGTCTGATGCCCTTTGAATTCAGAAAGTTAGTTTGGCACAGAGATTTGCATTGGTTCCTATTAAACTCCATTGTTATCCTATAAAAGCAACTGTAAGGCATGTTAACTGCTGTTGATGATGCTGTTCAACTGGTTGTTGATCGCCCATACAAGGCTGGCGATCCAATATTGTTTCTAGTAAGTAGTTAGTCCATTGAGGATCTTTCCCCTGCCCACCCCGCTTCTTCTAGATGCTTTTTTAACAAGTTTTTTGAGTTGAGGTGGAGCTATGTTTTATGTATTTCAAATTAAACTTTAAATAGGAACTTATATTGCGTGCCGGAAACATGTTAGCTAATGTTGCAAAGATGAATGTTTTGAACATTTTATTTCAGAATAATTACAGTCATATTTTGATTTTGGAGACTGTTGGCTGTTTCTTAATTTTTGAAATGCTTTGGCAATTTCAACTGATAAAGAGTGGATTTGGTTTTTAGGCATATTAACATTTTAGGTGATATGTGTTAATTCATACCTGAAGTATAGTGTTTTTTAATATCATTAATGCCTAAGATCTTTCAGAATATACGTTAAGATCTTGTCTCATGGAGTTTGCCAATCAGTATGGGTGATATGTCTTTGAAATTTATTTTCTTGGGGGTCTCTTTGCTGTTCTAATATGATCTGGTTTGTATGGTGGCTGGGTCTGCTGCTGCAATGCTGTTTTGAGACTGGGTTTGGATGAGTCTGTTTTGCTGTCGTCTGGCTACTTTGCTGTTGGGCTACTGGTTGTGCTGTTAGTGTAGTTAGTCTCTGTCTCTATTGCTTGTCTGTTAGTCTCTGTCTCTATTGCTTGTCTGTTAGGCTATATGATTAACCTTTATATAATATGTCCATTACACACATTAGTTGTGAATATAAATAAAATCTCCATTCTCAATATATATCATTTCTCGTACAACTCTATCTCCTTAAGAGTTTATTTTACACCAACTGTAAAGCTTTATTTTAATTTCAAAACAAACATCTTTTATTATCTATTTTAAGTTTACATAACTGTATTTTATGTGCATTACAAGTGTCATCTTGATTTCATAAGCCCAAACACAACCAATATAGCACTATACTATATTATTAACTGAAATTTTTCATAAGTTGCTTAAGGAAGTTTTCATACCTCGAAGAATTTTAGTTATAAGAAGAATACTTGCTGCACTTTTCAGGATTGATGATGATTAAGTATAGCTCTGTTGCTGGTAATAGCTTTCACTTTAGCTTGCAACTTCAACCCTTGGAACCATTGTTGCTTTCAGCCGAAATTAAGGAAACTTAAGATCATTGGAGTAACTTTGGGCAATATAGAGAGACACGAAAATGGTTTGGAATGGATGGTAATCACATAGCAGAGTATATTAGCTTAAAGCTTAGTTAGTGTATTGCTAATACTCTCCTTAGTTGGCAGCTCATGTTTACAATTACTTGGTGGATGTTTAGTTCCCTAAGTTGATGCCACCTCATACTTCTCTTTTATATCAAGCATTTATTTATTTATTTTTTTGGCTCATAAGTCCCAGCTTTATATACCGGCATGAATTTTTATTACATACACGTAAATATAATACATTATTTTATCAATTCATTACATATATACATAAACTTAATTTGCGTTATATTTGCAATACTTCCAATATTTCATGTAAATTGAAATATGTATTATAATTACATATTTCACATTTTTTCATGCTCGATCTCTGTTTTCGATTTTACTATGAAATTGCAGATACTGATATTACAATTATCTGATGGTACTACTTGGATCCAGCATCACAAGCGAGGTAATGCATTATTTTCTTAACCAATTCAATTCAATAGTATCATCATTATTTCATAATTGAAAGAGATTCTGAAGTCACAGTAATATATTAATCACTCTGTATAATGTATGTCGATGTTTGTATAATTGTTTATATAGCAAAAGATACTTGAGAATTTAGATCAATTTACATCTTTTTTCATTTAAATCAAATTACTCGTCCATATTAAGCATGAAATAAATAATATCATTAAAATTCTGGAAATCATTAAAGTGCTAGTGTATGCAATTTAAAACTAATACAACAAGCTGTTATATTGTGTTTTTAAAATAATCTGAGCGGTTTTGATGATCGACACTCAAAAAGTATGATTCTATAATGTGTGAAATTATTAGTTTCAGGATTACTGATGTATCTAAAACTATGTTTATGGACTGTTAATAATAGATGCATTGTTGTTTTCTATGAAGTTTTGATTGCTGTCTATTGTGGTTTGTAAATAAAAGTTTGGCTGAAAGGTCTAAATCATAGGTATATCTCTGGTTAATAACGACTCCAACTAAAGGAGCTGAAGGAAGTGACGTATATAACTTCTCCGTTGATTGCTTTTGGAAAATGATGATGCAAAATAACTAAAATGGTGTTATGAGTTAAGTAATTACTTTCACTGGGGTTATTATAGAGATTGGCTAAATTTTTGGACTATTACAGTCTTAGACAGGGTGACTTGTTCTTTATGAAACCTTTTTGTTATGATTATGTTATTATTGAAGATAATATATTTTGAGCTAATTTATACAACTTGCTTTTATTAGCTTCTGCAAGTGTGCAAGAATGGTAACTAGGGTGATTATATTGTTTTGAGGAATAATAATCTGTGTGAATTTCTGTACTTTGAGAACTATATTATTATATTATTCTTTTGATGCAGGTTGGGCTGCGGTTGCTTCTTTGCCTACTTAATTCAAAAATTGTGATGCGAACAACATGACAAATGTTAATATTGTGCAGTTGGCTATCTGAACTTGTGATGCTAGAGCCAAACTGTGGCTCAAACAATGTGAAAGATAAAATGTTTCTTAGCAATTTGGTTAGTGCAATTGGTAAAACTCATGAGGAGAATGTATATATTTCGTGCTATGATATGAAATTTTTGGAATTCATTTTTGGGAAAACCTATCCTCGTAGATTGGTACTCTAGTGGTGGAAAACATAAAGCATCTTTGGCTTTTTTGCATGATTATTTCATAGTAGTTCAGTAACTTGGGGGAAAATTTAGCAGTAAGCCCTCAGTTCTGTTATGTTCTTGTCAAGTGGCATTTAGAAAATGGCATGTTTCAAATCAAGATACTAACATTCCCTTATATTGACCAAAAAAAGAAGTGGTATGTTTGGTGCTTACTTGATCAGGCACTTTATCCTTTCCTGTAGCAACTCTTAGACATAGTACAATAGGACAGTCTCTTAGGTTGAATTTTAATTCCACTGCCTCTGTGATAATTTTTTTACAATATACTTTTATCATGTTTGTTTTGTGAATGATTATTTTATTCAACTCTAACAATGTGTGGTTTAATGAGCTATATCTTGATAGGCATGTGGAAGGCAAAAACCTTGATAGAATTGTTTGGAAAACATTTAATGCATACGTCAGTTATCATGTTAAGGTAAGATTTTTTTGCACCTATATTGTCAAGCTTACATAATTTATTTTCTTCTATTATCTTAACCCTAGTCTTTTGGAGATATAATATATTTCAGTCATTGGAGCATTTCTAGAATTGTGGCCTCGAAGATAATTCACATTTATTAATAATTTGTTGTTCGTGCCTAGTTACTTGTGAAAATCATTTTTACAATTTTCTAGCACCATAAGCTTTAACTTATGGATCAATGAATTAAATAAGGTAGAAAGTGTTAGGAGATTCAAAGGAAGGCCAGAGCAATATGATATGAAGCTTCAAAAAAGTTTTAATTTCTTCATTCAAACAATGATATGATTTGCATGGAACAGACTGAAGAAGACAGATCCATGCTGTGACCGGAAGTAGTTGACTTATGTCTAATGGAGTTAAACTCTTGCATGGCCCTCTATTTTTTTCCTGACTTGCTATTATTTTTAAATATGTGCAGGAAGACTGCTTCTACGACCTGCCTTACAATACTGGGTATTAAATTTTCGTGTTACGTTTACGGAAGACAAGGGACGAAATTATGAAGTGTACTCTCTCTATATATGTAGATATATACTTTGATTGAAGAACTGTGGTAACTTTAGATGGTTAATTGCAAAGATAATGAATGATTATGTAGTGGATGATTTTATTAAGTTAATAATATTTTAATTTTTTGTATTTTTGCCATTATTTGCTATGGGGACATTGAGCCAGCTAGGTACACAAAAAGAATGTCAAATTTTGATTTGGCAACAATATAATTCGTTACCAAAGTATTGAATAAATTTTAATATAGCAACAATTTTTTATACATTTAGCAACAAATTTTCGTTGCTAATGGTTTTAAAAATTTCATATTTGGCAACGAAAAATTAGTCTAATAATAGCGGAGAGGATATTGTTGCTAATACTAAAATAAAAGGCAACATTTTTTATCGTTGCAAATCATATCAACTTTCGTTGCACATATAAAGAAACGACAACATATAATGTTGTTGCTAATCGACGACTTTCGTTGCTATTGAAAAATAACCAGCAACAAACATTTTCGTTGCTGATTCAGCAAAATGTCGTTGCCAAATAATATAATCAGCAACGAAAATCGTTGCTAAAAAGTTTACATTCCGCAACGAAAGCAAGTTTAGGCAACAATTTTCATAATTTACTGCAACGAAAAATGTCGTTGCAAAATGGTGTCAATTGCAACGAAAATGCATGGTCGTTGCAAAAAAAGAGAGTTTATTTTGTTGCCAATTAGCAGGCTTTTGTAACGAAATGGGCTTTTTAGCAATGAAATTTTAATTATTCTGCAACAATACATTTTGTTGCTAAAGGATCATTGTCTCTGTACGAAAACCAAATTTCGTTGCAAAATATATTACTTTTGGCAACGAAAAAAATACGTTCGTTGCGGAACAATTAGCAACGCTCATTGCACAACGAAAGACGCAACGACAGTAAAGTCGTTGCCAAAACCCTTTTGCAACGAAATTTGGCACCTTTAGCAACGAAAATCGATTGTTGCTGAAGCCCCATTTTTTTGTAGTGACTGTAACCTTGATCCACCATAAATGAATCAAATTTCATGTACCACTGCCTTGGGACTTGTTTCAGACTGTACAAACTTTTCTTCAACTTGCAAACCAAGTGTTCTTTCCCTTTAACTTCAAATCCCTCTGGCTGCTCCATATAGATTTCTTCCTTCAAATCACCATGAAGAAAAGCAGTCTTCACATCCAACTGCTCAAGCTCAAGATCCATACTAGCTATTAACCCCAACACTACTCGAATAGAAGTCATCTTCACAACTGGAGAAAAAATCTCATCAAAGTTAATACCTTGCTTTTGAGCAAAACTCTTGACGACTAATCGAGCCTTGTACTTCACTAGTTTTTCACCATCCTTCTTAAGCTTAAACACCCATTTGTTCTTCAATGCTTTCCTGCCCTTCGGAAGTGTAGTCAGCTCATAGGTGTGATTCTTGTGCAAAGAATCTATCTCATCCTGCATAGCTCTCAGCCAATTGCCCTTCTCCTTATGAGTCTTGACTTCCTGAAAATCCTCTGGCTCCCCCTCCTTAGCAACTAAAAGATATTCAGATGAAGGATATCTGACTGATGGCACATGTTCTCTAGTGGATCTTCTTAGCTGAGGTTCTTCAATATCAGGTTGCTCCCCCTGATCAACACTCTCTGCATCTGACCTATCACCATCGCTGAGGTCTGGAACTCTATTATCTCTGGGTTGTGTAGCATTATCAAAACGCTCATAATTTTGGTGCTCATGAAACACCACATCTCCGCTCTTGAATAATTTTCTCTGCACTGGATCCCATAACCGGTATCCAAACTCTGCATCTCCATAGCCAACAAATACACATGGAGTAGACTTGTCATCAAGTTTCGATCTTTGTTCTTTGGGGATATGTGCAAAAGCCTTGCACCCAAATACCCTCAAATAAGAATAAGACAAATCCTTATCACTCCAAATCTTTTCTGGAATCAGAAAATCCAACGGTGCTGATGGAGATCTATTAATCAGGTAACAAGCAGTACGAATAACTTCACCCCAGAATGACTTAGGCAGTTTAGCCATTCTTAACATGCATCACACTTTCTCAATAATAGTGCGGTTCATTCTCTCAGTCACACCATTATGTTGTGGGGTACCAGGAACAATCTGTTCATGCCGAATGCCATGCTTACTGCAATATTCAGCAAACTCCTTAGAAGTGTATTCCCCTCTGTTGTCGCTACGAAGACACTTCAACAATTTTCCAGTCTCCCTTTCAACCATAGCATAATAACTCTGAAAATTCTAGAATACCTGGTCTTTTGTTCTCAATAAAAATACCCACACCTTCCGCGAAATATAATCAATAAATGTAACAAAGTACCTATTTCCACCCAAAGACTCAACCTCAATGGGTCCACATACATCAAAATATACTCTCTCCAGTAGCTCTGATTTTCTTTTAGCTGAACTACTAAAAGAAACTCTATATTGTTTCCCAAACAAACAATAATCACAAGGGCTTAAAACAGTACCTTTAGCAAAAGGAATGAGTGACCTTTTTGCTAATAACTGCAACCCTTTCTCACTCATGTGGCCAAGCCTCTTATGCCATAAGTTTGGTGAAGAGTCATCCTCAACTGCATTCAACACACTAGAACACACCTTTACATGAGTCTTGTACAACGAACAACAAGCAACACCTCTTGCAATCACCATAGAGTGCTCGGTAAGCTTCCACTTTTCACTGCTAAAGTGATTCTCATAGCCTTCTCTGTCCAAGGCCATGCCAGAAATCAAGTTGAGACGCAAATCTGGAACGTGTCTAACATCCCTCAAGGTAACAGTGCAACCAACACCTGTCTGAATGCAAACATCACCAATTCCAATAATCTTGGACTGATCAGTATTTCTCATTCTCACGTACCCAAAGTCTCCAGCTTTGTAAGTAGTGAAAAATTCTCTCCTAGATGTAGCATGATACGAGGCACCAGTATCAACCACCCAATCAACCTTTTGATCATTAACATGCAAGCATTTTTCTTCCCCAAATGAAAGAATAACAACATATTCGGTAACTGTAGCTGCAGTGTTCTTCTCTTCAACCTTTCCCTGCTCATCATTTTTCTGCTTGTCTAACCAGATTCTGCAATTTCTCTTGTAATGACATTCCTTATTACAATGGAAGCATCGATACGTTTCACCTTGTCTGGTCTTTGATTTGCTCATGTGATTTTTGTTTTTACTGCGACTTGTATCTCCTTTGTGAGATCCCCTAAAATTGTTTTTGCCCCTATTCTATGTGACAAGAGCATGTGTCTTAAAATTTACGCCTTGCTCCTTTCTCCTTATTTCCTCATTATGAAGATTGTACTTGACCATCTGCATAGTCATTTTTCCTTCTGGAGCTGAATTGCTTAGAGACACCACCAAAGTCACCCAGCTGTTTGGCAACGAACTGAGAAGCAAAAGAGCCTGAATCTCGTCATCAAGATTCAACTTCATGGTGGACACCTGGTTCACCAAACTTTGGAACTCACTTATATGCTCCGACACACTGCTCCCATCCTTGTACTTTAGATTGCGAAACATGGTGGAACACACTTTGATCAATCCACTGTCGGATGTGACCAATAGTCTTCCTATTCATTTTATTCCAATTAGCCTCAGACTTATCCGCGAGCTTCTTTCCCTTGAGCTCCAACGGATCATACAAATCCTTGCAATAAAGGATATCCTCCATTCTGGGCTTCCAGATCGAAAAATTTGAAGAGGTCAATTTAATCATGGCTCCGACTGATTCCTCCATAAAATTTATCAAAAACAACCAAGCAATTAACCTTAGCTTTGATACCAGTTGTTGGGAAAAAATCACCTCCCAAATACTGTTGTCTTTGATAAATTAGACGGATAAAATATCAGCACATGCTAAACAGATTAAATTTGCAGTTCCACAAAAATAATAACCATGCAAGAAATAATAAGTAGAAAAATATCCAATCACGAGACACCAAGATTTTACGTGAAAAACCCTCTAAAACTAAGAGGTAAAAACCACGGCACAAACTCCGAAAAATTCACTAGAATAATGAGAGAATACAAAGATATCTTAATTTGAATACAAACCCAAATTACTTCACCACAATAACTATGTGACGAAACCCAAATAAAATACACTTTTATTTGAACTATCTTTCACTCTCTATTTTTCTAAAGCTTTACAAAAGCTTTTCTTTCTCTCCCTCCTCTTCCAACTCTCTGATGAAGTATATATTTTGTGTTGGTGTGTTTTTCCCTCATGCCATGGCTGCCTTTTATAGCCGAAGAAAGGAGAAGAGGAGTAAATGAGAGGGCAAAAATTCAAGGCTTGTTGGACTGTTGAATTTTCAGAGCATTAAATGGGTGAAGGAAATAATGTTGACCAACAAGACTCTCCTGAGCTACCCAACAGATTTTCAACTCTCCTCTCAGTTTCTGTAGTCTGTAGACATCCGTATCTGCAAAATGGTGGAAAAGTCAATCTAAGTTATTAATCATAATAAAATTGGAGTTTACTGGTGATACGAATTATGTTTACCTCTTCTGTGCAGATCCATGGTGTTCATCAAGATCTGCTCGATAATTTGGCAATGGAACTTTGCTCACAACAAGCGCCTTTCCTTTGTCATAAGCATGACTTTCTTTCCACAAATACAAAGTAAGAAAATAAATTATAAGGTGAAAGATTATTTGTGGCTACTGGCTACCGTCATAAGAATATATCTTTAAGTACCCTTAACTGCATTATTATGTAAATTGATGCAATGGGACACAACAAAACAAACGTTATCACGAGTAAAATTACACCATCTGTACTAAAGTTATCCAAAAGAACCCCAACCCCCCAAATAACAAATTGTTCAAAAATCCATGCAGAAATTAGTATATATTATCATATTCAACTACAGTTTCACCTCATTTTCCGTTGTACCCTTGCTCCAATATTTGCAAGTTTCATTCAAAAATATAGTTAAAGATGCGTAAACAAGTGATAGCTCGATTCAAAGCATGTGTTGTCATAATTTTTCCACGTATTTATGCTACATAAATTTGTGGAAGACTTAAAACCATATTATTAAATTAGAACCAGTCCAGATAATAGAAAATTTAATATTACCTGTCAAGATTTTATCCATAAACCATGATATTGAGAAAATAAATTAGGAGTTAGAATCTGAAATGAGAGCAACGTATCCTTACCTCTTCGAAATACCAGGTAAGTACATCAATTTCGAAGACGAAATTTCATAAAGATGGGAGGTTGTAAGACCTCGAATTTTATGAAATAAAAGTATTCAATTTTTCTTATAATTATTATTCTATTCAGTAAATAGTTAAATTGATAAAAGATTAAAGTTAAGGGTGATATGTGTAAATTATAAAAGTATGTCGGGGAATATTCGTTCTGTCAAAAAATATTCTTTTTATCGGGAAATATTCGTACGACGGCGCCAATCATTGGTGGACCCCACAACATAATAACTATCGGATATAGAAAACGACAAAAACAACATTTTTATAAAATAACGGCAAAACTTTTACCGTTAAAATGTTAAAATACCCGGTGATATAAGTATAGTAATATGCGTTGTTCCACAGTAATACGCAGTATTACACTGTATCTCTAATTATTGATTCTTACGTAAGAAGTCACTCAGTATTTTATTCAATAATTGTCATAGTAGTTGTTGCATAGTATTTCATATTATTGATTTAATAATTACTAATTGTTACAGCGATAATTGCATAGTATTTCACATTATTAAATCAATAATTGTCACGTCATAGTAACTCATATTATTTGAAAAGATCTTATTAGTTTGCACTATTGGCAATGTCTAGAAGTTCTGTCGAGGAAAGAGGTTAGATTATATAATTGCGCGCTAATAAAAAGATATCCTTATCGGAAAGCCCCTTCTTTCCTGGAAACGATTTGGTTGTCATTATTGTGAGTCTATAATATCAATAATAAATAATTATTAAAGGATTAAAAGGTGTTAATTGTCGACGTTGGGATTTTTATTTGTCTCATTCTATTCTTGTCTTTTGGTGTTCTCATTTTAGGTGAGATTTATTTGAAAAAATAAGTTTGAAAAAGTTCGACATGTATATATCGACGATTTGACTGCGAGAGTTGCCAATTGGTATTTTTAAATGGTTGCATCAACTCAACCGAGAAAAAGTTTGCACAAAGACCTAGTGATTTGGCACTGTTTAACTGGTATGAGCAACCGAAATTCGTTAGGGTCCGAGGGCTTGATTAAGCGGAGGGAAGGTGTTAGGCACCCCCGACTTTCGTGATAACACGGTTACCGCCACTTTTCATTAAACTTTTATCTGTGTATGTGTGTGTGTGTTAGGTCTATGTGCAGTTGTTTGGAAGTAGTGCTATGCCTCGTTTGCACCTATATACAAAGGGTTTGACTTTTGTATAAAAGTTTAATTTTAACAAGATATAGCAGTGAAGTTTTGTAAAACAGGTTTTTCAAACCATTGTGCTCAATAGTGATTGAGGCCTTTGATACTTCCATTTTATTATGTGTTCGGCTTGATTGCTTTTATTTTCGAGATGCGAGGCATCTTTGAGAAAATAAGATACATAGCAGTGCCGAACTCCTTGTGGGCATGAGAGTTATCTAAGGATATTCAGATACCGTAGATAATTTATAAGCTGACTATAGCTGCAAAATGTCCATCACGAGAACCGAGTCTAGATTCAGAAGCTGGATCTGTGATCACATGATTCCTAGGCTCACATGAGAAAGTAATATGTACAAAAGATAGAAAAAAAATTAGATTTGAGTAAATCTAAACTATTGTAGCTTCAACGGTTCTAACTTAGTCACTTTGAACCGATTAAAGTTAGAAATAGCCAGATTAAGGCAAATCTAGCCCGCATGCTGAAAGATTAAATATCTATATTATGATAGCGGTTAAACCAGATATTTATATAAAAGCGGTATATATATATATATATATATATATATATATATATATATATATATATATATATATATATATATATATAGAAGTAGTAAAAAGCTTAAAAATTTGAAAATCTTATAGTGGGCTGCCAAGAAGACTTCAGATAGCTTTTGACATCTGAAAACTCGGTTTCCAACTGTTAAATTTCAGTATGTTACAAAACACAAGCTCACAAGTGTTTAGAAAGAAGAATCACTCAATTTAGAGCACTCTAGCAGGGTTTACAGGCTGAAATGAACAAAGTTTTCTCTCCCTTTTTCCTTTTTTTTCTTTTTCAATTGAGCTGTCAAGAGCTCATATTTAAAGACTCGATGGCTGTGGGTCTACCCACGGCAGCCGCGGGTCTACCTGTGGCTACCCCGGGCCATGCGGGCCCTATCGTCTCGAAGTACGTGCACTTTAGCTTCGCGCTGTCCGCTCGAACCTTCATAACTTTCAATTCGGGCTTCCGATAAAAGAGTGTTATACCTTTTTGGAAAGCTGTTGTCGAGAGATACACAATGACATTGGGTTAGAGGTTGTACGAAGCTGGAAAGATAGGTCCATGACCAGATCTCCAAGTATTCAAAGTCTATCCGTTATACTGTCTTGTCTAGTAGTCACTTGGGATTTGAGCTATGGTTCTTATGGGACACCTTGGTACGCAGTGTGGATTGAATTGTATTGAGACGACGTGAATGTGGTATTGAGGTGGCAAAATGATAATTTTTCCCCTCACCGGGGTTATCTCCAGCTTTGGCGCAGATGTAACAGTCGTTTCTCAGGGTTATCTCTAAGATTGGGTTGCTGTGAATACTGAATGTCCTCAGGGTTATCTCTGAGGTGTGCTTAACCTCCCGGGGGTTATCTCCAGGGTTGAACTGAGTATCCCGGGGTTGGAACTGACTTTTTCGGGGTTGTCTCTAGAACTTGAACTTCATCCCTCGGGGTTATCTCCGAGGTTGGAACTGAATCTCCCGGGGTTATCTCTGGGGTTGGAACTGAGTCTCGGGATTATCTCTGAGATTAAAAATTGGAACTCCCAGGGTTGTCTCTGGGTTAAAAACTGGATCTCCCGGGGTTGTCTCCGGGATTGAAACTGAGATGACTTTTAGGGTTATCTCTGGAAGACGATTTTGCCCTCCTGTAGGGTTAGTAACAGGAACACAAAATTTTGAGCGTCTACATTAATTAATTATGTGATACGTAGCATAACCATTAAAAGGAAGTTGCCGACACTCGAAAGAAATAATGGTTATATGTGGCATTTTGTAAGTTTGGCTTGTTCACGAGACCCACAATTTTATTTCCTCCGTAAATTTTATTTCTTCTGTGTGACCCAAAGATCATTCAAGAGCCACTTGTCTCTTCACATTGCTAAGAGTAACTTTCGCTAAGAGTCACTTTTGCCAATAGTACTTTCCTGTCGCAAATAACCAGTTGTCCCTTCACATTGGTAAGTGTCAAGCCAGTTGTCCCTTCACATTGCCAAGGGTCAAGCCAGTTGTCTCTTCACATTATCAAGAGTCAAGCCATTTGCTTCTTCACATTGTAAGGGTCAAGCTAGAATTCGTCTATAAATAGAAGCAAGTATTCTTCATATTTTACTTACAACTGATAAGAAAAAGCTATAAAGAGAGAATAAGAGAGAAAGAAGAAGAGTATTATGCTACTACATTATTGTAGTATCCAATCTCCTACTAAGGTAAGGGATATCATTTATTGCATACTTGTATGTAATATCATTTGCTTTCATATTCATACGTGATATTACTTCATACTCATAAGGGTTGTCATTTTATTCTTTATTAATATGGGGGAATAACCTGTCTACACGGATTACCGCATGCATGGTAAATAACCTTTCGTATTCATTCTTAATTAAGTTGTGAAAATGATTTGTCTACGCAGATTACCGCATAACGGGTGAAAATCCATTTGCAGTTTTGTATATTCTTTCATACTCGTAAGGAATGCTATTTTCTTTCAATATTCGTAAGAGATATCATTTTCTTTCATACTCCATATTATGTAAGTGATATTATTTCATTTCATATTCCTAAATCTAAACTTACTATGGTAAATATTGCTTCTATATTTCCTGAAATGATTATAAATTCCTTGAGGTTTGCGCTTCATCTAATATCATTTCATTGAAATATTGGTCTGAACTTTCTTATTAAAATTTTAATCTTTTTATGTCGGGGTACTATTCATCCGGGGTACTAGTTTCTTTTTCTGTCCAAATTATCTTTGATATATGAATCTTATTATTGAATTTGAATCCACGTTTTGATCATCATGTTGACAATTTGGACATTTTTGAACTTGGATAAATTAAATTACAAATCTCTAATATTTATCCTTGATCTCACTTGATTCATTCTTTATATCTTGTCATAATCCTGAGACTTAAATTGTGGTGAAAATTCTCTTTGGCTCGTTGTGCAAAGATGAATTATTGATTGGTGTTACAAATGAATATCTTTAGCCCTTAGTACAAAGATGAACTGTTGATTGATGAATATCTTTGGCCTGTAATGCAAAGATGGACATGTGTTTGACATGATCATAACCACTGGTGATACAAACAAATATCTTTAGCCCGTAGTGCAAAGAAAAATTGTTGATTTGAAATGAATATTGATTGGTGTTACAGGAATAAAATATTGATGATGAACTTTTAAATCATAGAAGATAGTAGACATCATACTCTACTTGACTCTTCTAATGGATTGTTTAGTTATTGATCTAAAACTTGTTGTCCATTATATTTTATCTGATTTATCATAGTTGAAGACTAAAGATAAATTATTCTTCATTATCTTAGTCATGATATTCTTTACTGGACTAGTTGAGCTCACCCTTTTCTTTTTTGTTCCATTGTTCTTATTAGGAAATGATCCGGGATAGTAATCCTCACTATTTTGTAAAATATCATGTCAATAATTGTAATGAGGACTTAATTTGAGTGTGGATATTTTCGTATTATATACGACATAATATTTGTATTGAAACTCAAAGTATGTATGTTGTCATATTTTGCACGGACAATTAATAGTTACAAATAGAAAAGTTTGTATTTTGATTTTGTAGTATGTATTTGGCGACTCAAAATGGGTTGTGTGGACCTATTTTGGTGGCGTCACATAAAATGTGTAAGCCATAAATATGATCCAAAAATGTTATGTTTGAACTTTTATGAAATACGAACACAACCCAAGTGGAATCGTTGGATTCGGACATAAAACGAATTCATAGTGGAACTTTTGGTAAAACATATCCAAGTAAGAACCCTAGCTTGGAAATCAGTAAAATTTGATTAACTAAAGATATTGAAAAGTGATTTAAGAAATCAAATATTGAAGATATGTAAGTTTACAAGATAATGGAAGTAATTTGAACTTATTTGGATGTATAAAGCAGAAGTGATGAAAGGTTGAATCAAAAGAGGTAAAAAGTCAAAACATTGAAAAACCTTGTCAAGAAGTTCTGTCAAGATAACGCGCCCTACGCCGCCTATGAACAAAATTTGGCGCGCCCCGTGCCAGGATAGAATTAGGAACCCTTCAGGGGTAGCGCGACCCGCGCTGAGTATAGGCTTGAACCAGCGTGCCCCGCCGGGCCCTTTTCAAAATTGACCTGATCCGCGTCAAACCGAATCGGATCATGGTGAACCGGGTTGGTCGGATCATAAAGGGTAAAATAAATAAATATTAGGATTAATAAAATAATATTAAAAGATTATTTTGATTAAAAATGATTAAACAATTAAAGTAATTTTAATTGTAAATTAGTAAATTATAATTATTCTAATATTAAGGATTTCTTTAGAAAATTCCTAAGCTATACTTAAACAATTAAAACTAAAGATGATTTTAATTGTGGAATTATTAAGCAATACTTATTTTAATTATAAACTTAAAACATGTGAATAATAATATGGTTTAATAAATTGTAAACTATGACCATAATAGTAAAGATTATTTCTAATTGTGGAATTAATAAAGTATAAACAATTAAGATGACATTGAGAGACATTTTTAATTGTGAAAAATTAAAGTAATATTCAAATTAATAATTTCTTTGACTATGGAATAATAATAATAAACAATTAAATACTTGGAAGATTATTTAATTGTGATCAAAAGAGACATAAATAATTAGAATGATATAAATAGATATCTCTAATTATAAACCAAAAGTAAAAACAAGTTAATTGTGTACTAATAAAGTAGGGAAAGTAATTAAGGAAATTACTTAAAGAAAAATTAAATAAATGAAGTAAAAATACTTTATGAATACAATAAGGTGTGAAACCTTAAATGAACAATTAAGATAATAAAAGATTTTCTTATAGAATTAATGTAAAGATCAATAAAGGAATGAAAGAGATAATAAGTAGAGAAATAATTAGTTAAATAAATTGTTTTGTAAAGTCTTAATTATCTAGCTAGTGTATAGATCGATTAAAATTTGTATTTATGAGTTGTTAGAGAATAACCGTTATGATAAAATAGGTTATTCAAGGGATAAGGAGTCAAGGTCAAAT
This sequence comes from Panax notoginseng, assembly GCA_016801055.1. Classification (NCBI taxonomy): domain Eukaryota; kingdom Viridiplantae; phylum Streptophyta; class Magnoliopsida; order Apiales; family Araliaceae; genus Panax; species Panax notoginseng. The sequence goes on along the minus strand of CM029021.1, from coordinate 115,198,340 downwards.
ATAATCAATAATTCAGGCAAGTATCTAAACTTGTACTCTTATTGATCGTACGAGTAAATGATTGCTAAAATGATTCTTGTGTTATATAAATTCATAAAAGTTATGATTCTTACTTTGAGCTTGATTTAAATCACCATATATTCCTTGAATCCAATTATAAAGCATTGAACTTATAAATTGTTCTTAAATGTATTGAGAAAAGTGTCTATGCCATTTGACTCAGCTAGATACATATTCATGTGATTGAAAGCTATCCAAACCAATTGCCTTGATGTGGGCTCTTATAATCTGCTAAGATGAATCAAAAATGGAAAATATATTATGTTGGGAAACCAACACACGTGTGAACAACATGTTTAAGTGTTATGCATAATATATAGTACTTTGGGTTGATTGTGATGCCCCCAAAATAGGTCCACACAACCCATTTTGAGTCGCCAAATATATACTATAAAGCTCTAAATACAAGCTTTTCCTATTTGCAACTATTAACTGTTGTAGACACTCGAAATTTTGCATTCCTGTTACTAACCATGCATGAGGGTAGAATCGTCTTTCGTCTTCTAGAGACAACCTTGGAAGTCAAAATTATCAAATCCAAACCCCGGAGATAACCCCGGGAGATCAAAGTCCAGCACTAGAGACAACCCCGGGAGATCAAAGCCTGCCCCAGCAAAACCCCCGAGAGATCAATTCAAAACCCCAGAGATAACCCCGGGAGATCAAAGCCAGACCCGATAACAACTCCGGGAGATCAATTCAAAACTCTAGAAATAACCCCAAGACATCAAAGTCAAGCCCTGGAGACAACTCTGGGAGATCAAATCCAATCCCGGAGACAATCCTAGGAGAACAAGTCCAACCCCGAAGACAACCCCGAGAGATCAAGTCCAACCCCGGAGACAACCCCAGGACATCAAGCCATCCCCAAAGATAACCCCGAGAGATCAATTCCAATCCCGGAGACAACCCCGGGAGATCAAGTCCAATCCCGGAGATAACCCCGGGAGATCAAATCCAACCCCGACAACAACCCTGAGAAACATCAAATCAACCTCAGAGACAACCTTGAGGATGGTCAGAAGTCAACAGCAGTCCAATCTCGGAGACAACCCTGAGAAAAGACGACTACAGCTACATTAAGCCCGGAACCAACCCGAGAGGGGAAAAATAGTAATTTTGCCAACTCAACATCAATTCAACCCAAATCACTACAAAAGAAGTCATGCAGAACCATAACATCAATCCCGAGTAAAAACAGCACAAGACAGCTCAACGGATGGACTGCGATGACTCGAAGATCTGGTTATGGACCCATCTTCCCGGATTTGAAAAATGTCAAATCCCATGTCATTGTGTAGCTCTTGTCAAGGGATTTAAGAAAAGGTATAGCACGCCTTCATCGGATTCCCGGATTAAAATTTATGAAGGTTCGAGCGGACAACGTGTTGGCCCGAGTGCACGTACTTTGAGACAACGGGACCTACGGGGCCCGGGCCCACCGGGCAGCCACAGGTCGACCCGCTGCTACTTTGGTCTATAAATAGATCTCCCCATCAGCCAAAAAGAAAAAGAAGAAGAAATAGAGAGAAAACTATGTCCATTTCAGCTCTTAACCCCTTCTAGAGTGCTCCAAAATTTAATATTCTTCTTTCTAAACACTTGTATACATATATTCTATGACATATAAAATTTAACCGGTGAAAACCGAGTTTTCAAGCTCCAAAAGCGATCTGAAACTTTTTTTGCAGCGCATTGTAAGATTTTTTCAGATTTGAAGCTTTCTACTGCTTTAATATATATATATATATATATATATATATATATATATATATATATATATATATATATATATATATATATCTGTTTACTACGTTTAAATATCTGTTTTAACTGCTCATTCAATGTAAATCCATAATATGTAAATCTGTGGACTAGATTTATCTAATCTAGCCATATCTAACTTTTAACCTATTCAAAAGTTGTAAAACTGGAACCGTTGAGCTAGAATGACTAAGATTTATTTAAATTTAGTTTTCTTTTTAATTTTTGTAAATATTAAGCAATCATGTGAGCCTTGGAGCCATGAGATCTAAGATCCAACTAAAGTATCTAGATCTGGTTCCCATAATGGACCTTTTTCAGCTGTACAACTATCTTGTAAATCCTATTTATGGTGTTAGGACATCGTTATATGGCTTTCATGCCCACAAGGAGCCCGAAACTTAAATGTATATTATTTTGTCAAAGATGCTTCGTATCTCAAGAATAAAATCAAATCAAGCTGAATACGAAATAAAATGGAAGTATCAAAGGCCTCAATTACTATGTGAGCATAAGGGTTTGAAAACATGTTTTCAAAACATCATCTCTGCACATATTGCTTAAAATTGAACTTTTATACTAATAAACCATTTGTAAATAGGTTCAAACGAGGCATATAACTACTTCCAAATAAATGAACTTAAGCTCAATTAACACACACACACACACTTCAGATAAATTAGGGAATTAAAAAGACATGGTAACCGTGTTTTCGCGAAAGTTGGGGTGTGCCTAACACCTTCCCCCCGCTTAATCAAGCCCTCGAACTATATGAATCTCGTTTTCCAAGGCCTGTTAAATAGAGTCCAACATTGGGCCTTTGTGTAAACCTTTTCAAAATCGGTTGAGTTGGTACCATTTCAAAACTACCAACTGGCGATTCTGAATTTTCAAATCGTCGATATTTTATGTCAAACTTATTTCAAACTCGCCCTTTCAAACAAAACCCAACACATAGAGAACATAAAGGTTAAAAAGAGGAATTTCAAAGAAAAGAGGAAAATTTTTCTCAACGTCGACAGGTTGCGACTCTGCTGGGGACAGTAAAGGGCTTAAGCCGCATTTCAAAATTTTTAAAAATACCTTCCGCTTGTGTGTGAATGCTTACTTTACATTGTATGGATGTAAATGAATGCTTTATTTACTGCACTTTAGTGCCTCGCACAACTTCTACATGTTGTATTAGTGCATCATACAATTTCATCATTTCATATGGTGAGACACGATGTATGTTAATGTATGTTGTGTGATTACTCCACCAGGAGGCAAACCCATCGATGTTTGATTACTGGACTCAACGGAGAGCAATCCCGCGAGGCTCAAGAAAGGCACCACTCAGATCCGCTCCAATTGAAAGATCGGATTAACTTCCGATCTAGTAAATTACGATGATCTGGGGACCTTCAAGCCGAAAAGTCGCGAGGGTAGCTTATGATAGGTCAACCTCTGATAAACCAAACGTGAAGGGGAGTCTCTTCATGCCTTTCCCTTTCAATTCTATGTAAATTTTGATTCAATGTAAATTACAATTCCATGTAAAAATAAGAAAGATGTAAATATACATTCCGTTCCCTATCAAAAACTGTCATGTTATCCTGTCATCAAAACAACTGACATCTATTTTGCAGGAAAACATTTAAAAAACTCCTAAAATAAACACATTGCATAGCATGCAGACTATTCATGTTTATCCAGACTAAACTACATAATCTTTTTGTAGGGAAACAATTGGTCCCGTTACCCGTTCAAAGTCCAAAAAGGAACTAAGCCCACCTTCAGACATGTCTGCAAGTGCCCAACCTAAATCTACTCCTATTTCTCGAGAGGAGTTCGAGGGACTAAGAAATCAGATAGCAAAATTAGCTGTCTTTTTGAAAGAACAAAACAAACAGAATCAGGGTCAACAAATACCCACTCAAACAGAATCCTTTGCACAAGGAGGAAGCCAGGGTACTGATAAGAAAGAAAAGGAAGTACAGATACCTGAATCTCAAATCCATGAAAAATCCAACAAAACCTCTGAAATCACCAATCTTAAAGATATTCGAAAGAAAGTCCAACAAATGGAAGAAACCATCCGGTTAATCAAAGGGACTGGAGCGTATGGAAGCGTGACTTATTCAGACCTTTGCATATTTCCTGGGGTTCATTATCCAGACAAGTTCAAAACTCCTAATTTTGAAAAATATGACGGATTGGGAGATCCTTACACTCATTTAAAAGTGTTTATTGGAGAACTCAGATCCTATGCCAAGGATGAAAAATTAAGAATTCAGTTATTTCAAAAGAGTCTAACTGGAGAGGCCAAAGCATGGTATAATAGATTGGACAATTCTAAAATCCATAGCTGGGAAGAACTAGACCATGCTTTTCTAAACCAATACAGTTTCCAATCACAAATGGCTCCAGATAGATATCAAATTACCAAAGTCAAAAAGCAGAATACTAAGTCATTCAGAGAGTATACCCAAAGATGGAGACGCAAGTAATCCCATCAATGATAGAAACTGAGATGGTAATAAACTTCATTGACATTCAAGAAGCTCCATTTTATGAGAGGGTCCTAGAAGGCATAGGAAAACCATTCTCAGAAATGATTAAACATGGATAAATGGCTGAGATGGGGTTAAATTTTGGAAAGATTAAAGACCTCACTATTTTAGAAGCCGTGGCTGAGCACATTCAAGCTGGAAATTATAAGAATAACCTTTGGAGGGTTTATAAAAAGAAAGAAGAGGATGTATCCTTAGTGCTACAAGGACAAACTCAAAGAGGTAATCAGAACTTGCCCATCCAAAGGAAAAATTATTCTCCTTTTCAAGCATATGCACAATCTTCAAATCCTCAATTAGAAAAGGTTGGAGAGGTCAGACGTCAAAGATTTTTCACACCCTTAGGGGACTCATTGGAAAATATATTTAAGATTCTGACAACACAGAAGAAAATTGTCCAGCTCTTTCCTCCAGCCTACCCAAGTGGAAAGAATTTTGATACAAGTAAGAAATATGCTTATCATTCTGGAGCTTCGGGGCATGACACCCAAGATTGCTGGTCTCTCAAACACAAAATCCAGAATCTAATAGACAGTGGTGAGATCGTGGTAACAAAGCCAGAACAACCATATGTGCAAAATAACCCTCTCCCTCAACACAAGGAAGAGAATGTCAACATGATCAGCAGAGGGAGTGGAGAAAGTTCCAATTACCTCAAATATGTAGGTGATTCTCCCCAAACTATCAAAGATAATTCTGATAAGTAGGATTATTCTGAATTCTGATTTATGATAGAGCGAGAAATGAAGTCTATCAATGAACGGGTTGATCAACTGGAAGAACTGGTGATACATCAGCACCAAGTAATTCGACAGCTGATTAGTTAGGGGCATACAAGTCTCCTCTCCCTTATCACTAGGAATTAACAATAAGTCCAAGAGAATGAAACCTTGGAAGAAAAACTTGCAAGGAAAACAAGATCCCAAGCTCGTCGGGACTATGCAGACCAAAGAAAGTTTACTCCTTTGGGTCAACCAATGGAAGAAATCCTGCAGATGTTGATCACTGAAGGGAAGATCACAACACTGTTACCCCCAATCAATCCACGTTCCAAGAGATTTGATGCTACCGGGGTCTATCAATACCACTCCAATACTCGGGTCATAACACTGAAAGTTGTTGGGCACTTTATCATCTAATCCAGAATATGATTGATAGCGGTGACATGCAAATGACAAATAATGATATTGTATTGCCTGAGGAAGAGAAGATATTTCCTCCAAGAACACAAAGATGAAGGGAAGTTATAGCAGTCATATCCTCTAAAGGAGACTTGTCTGTAATACCTTTTTTAATCCAAGGAATGAAGCTCAAAGGAGTAAAGAACCCTTTGAAGGTGGCTGCACCAAAACCATTGGTGTTGCCATTCGGGCCATAGTATCCCATTATCAGCCTGAAAAGAGTCCCGTGGGACTATGGGGAGGATGAGGGATCAACTTCAAATCAAACTACTGCTGTATTAAAGGAAAACCCGCTGTGTCTACCTTAGCGAGTAATGAAGCCAGTCATCAAATCCAAGGGGAAAGTGCCTGAGGAAAAAATTGAAGAATTTCTCCACAAAATGGGACATAGTGAAGCCAAAGTGGTGCAAAGCTTAAAACAAGCACCTCAATAGATATCTATTTTGGACTTGGTATTATCCTTTGAAGATCATCGCAAGGTCTTATTGAAAGTAGTGGAAGATGCTCACCTGCCAAAGACGGTGGACACTGAAAAGTTTCATCATTTGGTATATCACATTTTCAACATCAATGTGACATCTTTCACTGATGATGACATACCACCTGAAGGGACGAGTCATTGCAAGCCATTGCACTTATTAGTGATATATTTAGGATATGTGGTCAGAGGTGTATTAATAGATAGATGATCTTCATTGAACATCTGTCCCTATGCCACATTGGAAAGAATGAAGATCAATCCCAATTGAATCCGAAGCAGCCACATAGTCATGAGAACCTTTGATGGATCTTGACGAAATGCTGTAAGAGAAATTGAACTACCAGTGGAGATCGGTCCACATACCTTTTATATATCCTTTCAAGTGCTAAACATCACCACATGATATAATTTGCTATTGGGAAGGCCATGGATCCATATGGCAGGAGCAGTTCCATCTACCCATCAACAGGTCAAATACATCATCAAAGGTAATCTGGTCACTGTCAATGCTGAACCAGAATATCCTGTTCATACGCAAAGTGATACGCCTTTAATCAGTCTAAATGAAGGAGTTGAGCTTGTCAGTTTTCAAGCCCTCGAGGTGAGCAACACTCAATATCAACATATCGGGGTCCCAACTTTGTAGCCCAGAATTTCCACCGAAGTAATGTCTGCAAGTCAGGAAATAATATCCTTGGGTTTCCAGCCTGGACAAGGGTTAGGGAGAACTCAGCAAGGAATCAGAAGTCCATTTTAAATTCTTAGCCAGATAAGGAAGACTGGATTGGGCTACTCCTCTAGATCAGATCATCGAAACCGGCACAAATATCCACCGGTTCCTTCTTCTATAATTTTGCTACCAAATCTTACAGATGCATGATTTTAAAGCCTCTGAGGAAAATTCCTATTTTCGTGGCGGGTATGCTGATTCCTAGGCCCAAGCCGGCTAGTGGAAAAGAAGTTTTAATTCTGGATCAAGAAAGCGAGGAAAGGAATCAAAGACTCAAATAAGAAGTGAAAAATCGGTTATTAAAGATGTACTTTCTGGTATATACTAAGGGTATGAATGATGATATCCCAGATGATGACTGTGTTGGAACTTGCATATTTAAATTTGATGTTGAAAGTAAATAATCATGCTTATATGTAAAGTCCTTCCAGAAATACATGTACAAGGACTTAGTGATAGATCAAAATTGTTAGGTTTGATCTGTTCTTTATGTTTATCATTCTGTAAATGAATGTATAGAAGAAAAGATCAAAGCTGTTAGGTTGATCTAATTTTTGAGATGTAATAGATAGGCTTCAACAGAATCGTAGTTTTTCGAGCCATTCAAGAGATTGCAGAAGCCAAGGCAGAATCGTAGAGCATCGAGAATCATAGTCTGTCTGCTTCGGAGGGCCTCTCCCAGAATTATAGAGTGGTCCAAATGCCTGTCGAGCCAACTCAAGAATCGTAGTGTGCTCTCGGAAGCGTAGAGTCTGCAAATCAAGAAAGCAAAGATCATAGTCTACAAGTGCTTAAGAGAAATCATAGTGTTCTCTTCTATCAGTACCGGATCAAGCACTAATGTGGCAAGACACCATGATCATGATCGTAGTGCATTATCTGTCTGCATCAGAAGCATCGAGCTTTGTCCATTTGTTTAAGAATAAATTACAACAAATGTGGAATGGATTATAGACGTTGAGACTCTCGGGAATCCTAATGACTCAACACTCATCCTTAGTATATAACAAAGAAACGTATTGAATAAGCTAAGGAAAGTACTACATGTCAGTCGAAAACACCTTTTTAGGTGTTAGGTGAGATAGCAGTCTGCTGTGTCAGTGGGCCAGACAACTAAATAGAAGATTTACAGAAAGTCACCATCAGTGTTCAAAAATGTCAAATACAATTAATGCTTCAACGGATGCCTTCAAACAAATACATTTCAAAGGCACCTTATATACAAATCAGATGCAGATGCAAGAGGCAAGCAAGTACACAACGAAAAGCTTCAGAACACTCAACGCACAACTCTACGATATGAAAAGAATGCTTGCTTAGCTACTCAATTCTTTCGAACACAAGCTTAACGATAACTGAGTAACACCATTCAAGAACTTAACCATCATTAAGTGAAGTAAGAAGTTCCAAGTCTACTGGACTTGAAGAGTTCTGAGTGAACTAAGAAGTTCCAAGACTGCTGGTCTTGAAGGAATCTGTGTGATTCAAAGATTGTAAAGACATTCTTAGTGGATTTCCTACTCAAGGAGTAGAAGAGTGGACTAGGAGCCTTGAGTGCTCTGAACCACTTAAATTCTCTGTGTCATTTATATTCGTGCTTTAATTGTTATACTTGCTATATCTGCCAGTTAACTATTATCTTTGTTTATCTTAAAGGGGAATAAACAAATCATATATTCAGCTAAAACTAATTAACAAATATGACAAAGTATTTTGGAAAAGAAAATTTAAAATATCTATTCAACCCCCCCTTTTAGATAATTATTGTGCCTCTAGGAACTAACAATTGCTATCAGAGCAGGTTTTCTCAATCAGCTTACAAAGCTTGAGTAGATTCAATGGCACATTTGATAAGCGAATTAAAGACTGGAGGAGGCAGCAAGCCACCTATGTGCAACAAAGATAAATTTGCCAACTAAAAAGTTTGTATGCTAGCATACATGGACTCAATAGATGAAGAGTTATTTGAAATTGTCATAAATGGGCCCTACATCCCAACAAAGCTCGCACCAACTCCAGAAGATCCAAATAGAGTTCAAATCAAGGTCAAAGCTGAATGGAATGACAACGAAAAGAAAGATGCTCAACTCGACAAAAAGGCCAAGAACATTCTGTTCCAGTCTTTAGAAGATGACCTGTTTGAAAATGTGGTCAACAACAAAACTGCAAAGGAAGTATGGGAAGCATTGCTCATTATGCACGAAGGAACTGAAGAAGTCAGAGAAAACAAACAATCTCTTCTAACTCAACAATACGAAATGTTTGCCCATGTTCTAGGTGAAAATGTCACTTCCACTTATGAAAGATTTAATGTTCTGCTCAACTCTCTTCGAGCTTTTGAAAAGACCTATCCAAATAAAGATCTAATCATAAAGTTCATGAGAGCTTTACCTAGCAAGTGAGATGCCAAAACCATTGCCATCAGAGAATCAAAGAATCTCCATGAAATGACTGTTCAACAACTCTATGACAACCTTCTCACCTATGAACTGGAGCTGAGTCAGCGAGCAGAGACTCTATCTGAAGGAAGAAATAAGGACAAAGGAGTTTCTCTCAAAGCTACATATACCATCTCCAAAGCTAACACTGAAAATGACCTCTGAGGAAGATGATGATGAGGATATTGCAATGCTAAGAAGACGCAAGAGGTTCATGCGTAAAGGCAGAAGCAGTAAACCTAAGAGATTCAACAACAACAACAGCCATGAGCAGATAAATGACTTATGCTACAACTGCAAGAAGCCTGTCCATTTCATTGCAAATTGCAACAAACCTTTTAGAGAAGAACTAAAGAGGAAATCAAATTCAAAGTAAGAATTCAACGGCAACAAGAGGCTCCAGAAAAAAAGACAAAGGTCTTGTGGCTGGAGGATCATGGAGTGACTCAGACAACGACACAACTCTTGAGTCTGGAGATGATGAATATCCTCAAGTAGTAAATCTATGTCTAATGGCCAAACATGCAAAGGATAAGAAAAGCCCTGACAATCATGAAGTAAGTATCGATGTGGTATTTGACTTTAACTCTCCTGATGTAGATATTGATTGTGACGCCCCCAAAATAGGTATACATCACCTATTCTGAGTCGCCAAATACATGGTATAAAATATAAATACAATCTTAAATATACAACACGAGCTGTGAGTTTTAATACAAATATTGTCTTCTAGACAGTATTCAAACTCAAAATAAGTCCTCAATACATTTATTACCACACTATTTCATAGAATAGTGAGGACTATTAATGCTATCATTTGGACTGTCACTCCGTTCCCCGACTAGTCCCTGCTATGTTCTCATTTCCTAAAGAGAACAATGAAAGCAAAAGGGTGAGCTCAACTAGCCCAGTAAGAAATATTATGACTAAGATAATACAGAATAAATTATCGTTAGCCTTCAACATTGTTAAACTGATAAAATATAACAAACATCAAGTTTAACTGCAGCGGAACAAGCTATCCATTAAAAGAGTCAAGAGAGAATAAAATCTACTATCTTTTATGATTTAAAAAGATTTTTCATCACTTTTATCGCTTAGACTTAGTTTAATAAATAATCCACATCATCCCTGCACTACGGCCAAGGATATTCATTAGTATCACGACCACAAATTATCCATGCACTAACGGCCAAGGATATTCGTGTATTCATTAATGGTCATGATCATGCCAACAACTGTCCATCAACGCACTACGGGCCAATGAGGACTTTTACCATATCATTTGTAACATTATGGTTATGATTATACCGAATAATCCCTGGTCATAATCATACCAAGTCCATCTATGCACTACAGGCCACAGATGACTTTCAACAAAATATAAACATGAGGATGATGACAATGATATAAGAATTCAATAAAACAAGTTTAAGAATTAATTTATCCAGGAACCAACAACGTCCAAATTGTCAACATGATATTGCTTTGTAGAGTAAAATTCAAGAATGCTCAGAAGAATATTTTCATGAAAAGATACTGGATGAAGCGCAAATATCAAAGATATTTCACTAATTTCATGGAGTATAAAAGTCAAAACTTTAACCAACTGAGTATAATAAAGAATGGAATAACAAAAAAATTCATCAAGCATGCGATAGACCGCACAGACAGGTTATTCCAACAGAAAAATAAATAATGGAACCAGGTCATGCGTAAACGTACCGACAGGATATTCCGACAGAATAATAAATAATGGAACCAGGTCCGGCGTAAACGCACATACATGATATTCCGACAGAATAATAAATAATGGAACTAGGTCCGGCGTAAATTCATAGACAGGATATTCTGACAGAATAATAAAGAACGGAATATTAGAAGAATTTCACCATGTATGCGGTACTTCGCATAAACAGGTTATTCCAACAGAATAATAAAGAATGAAATAACAGAAGTTCTCTTCATGAATACGGAAGAAATAATACCCCTTACCTTAAAAGAAGAGTATTCCGACTAGCAGGGCGAGGATATTCTTGAAGAAAACTTGCACTATGCTCAAAGCTTCTTAAAACTCTAAAGAAATACGCTCAAGATTATAGAAGAATTCTCTAAACTTCTAGTGTGATTTTCAATTCTAACTAAGCATCCTATTTATAGGAAAATAGAAAAGATACTATGCTGCACTATGCAATAAAATATAATATATTCTATTTATAATCAAATAAAACAAAATTTTATAAAAAGTATTCTGTTTTATATAAAAAGATTTTACTATGTAAATACTATGCAGGCACTATGCAAATACTATGCATAATAAAATATAATATATTCTATTTATAGTCTAATAAAATAAATAACTTTATAAAAGTATTTTGTTTTATATAAAAAGATTTTACTATGCAAAATACTATGCATAATAGAATATAATATATTCTATTTATAGTCTAATAAAACAGATAATTTTATAAAAGTATTCTGTTTTATATAAAAAGTTTTTCTGTTTTATTACATTAATAATACTAATAAAACAAAATATATATATATATATATATATATATATATATATATATATATATATATATATATATATATATATATAAACTTTCGTGACTTCATAAAAAGACACCTCAATATAATTAACAATATTTATCATCATTATTATAATTCACAATATTAATCGACCAGGTCGTTCTCAGGAAAGATGGGGCTTTCCAATAAGGATTTCTCCCTATTGGCGCGTAATTAGGTGACCAAACCTCTGCTTGACAGAACTTCTAGACATCGTTAATATTGTAAATAATAATATTAATAACTTTGTCATCTCAATTATTGATTATAAAATATTGACAATAATTGAATCAAATAACATGAGATACTATGCAGCAATTACTGTAACAATAATTAAACAAAACTGAGTAACTTCTCACCTAAGTATCAATAATCAATACCGTGTGCTACTATGCCATCACGCGTATTACTGTACTTTTAACACCGGGTGTTTCAACAGTTAACGGTAAAACTTCCGCCGTTATTTTCATAAAGTATTTTTGTCGTTTTCTTAATCCGACAATAATTCCGTTGTGGGGTCCACCAATGATTGTGCTGTCATACGAATATTTTCTGTTAAAATAAATATTCCCCGACCAATCGAATATTATACAACAACTTGCGTACTTTGCAAAATTTATAAATATTACCCACAACTATAATATTATATCAAATTCATTCTATAATATTTAAAAATGATATTTATAGAAAACTCATCTTTATTAAAAAAAATTGGGGTCTTACAACCTACCATTCTTATGAAATTTCACCCTCGAAATTAGGGTACGTACCTGGTATGTCGAAGAGGTAAGGATACCTTGATTTCATTTCAGATCCTAACTCCCAGGTCATTTTCTCAACATCGTGGTTTCTCCACAAAACTTTGACTTGAGGTATAACCTTGGAGCGTAGAATATGTTTCTTCTTATCCATGATTTGAATAGGAACCTCTTCATACGTCAAATCTTCCGCTATTTCGTCCGGTTCTAACTCAATAATGTGGTTCGGGTCTTCCACATATTTACGTAACACAGATATATAAAAAATGTTATGAACACGAGACATACTTGGCAGTAAAATGAGTTTATAAGCCACAGTTCCTACTCGATCGAGGATTAAAAATAGGCCAATGAATCGAGGATTAAGCTTTCCTCTCTTTCTAAATCTCGTAACTCCTTTCCATGGAGCAACACGTAACAACACATGATCTCCAATATTAAATTTCACATCCTTTCGATGAAGATCATCATAACTCTTTTGTCGATCTTGTGAGGTTTTTATACGTTGCCGGATCGTTTGAATCTTTTTCGTAGTCATACGTACCAACTCCGTTCCCAACAACGTTGTTTCACCCACCTCATCCCAGCATACTAGAGAACAACACTTTCTTCCATATAACGCTTCGAATGGAGCCATGCCAATACTTGCTTGATAGCTGTTGTTGTAGGAAAACTCCACCAATGGTAAGAACTTGTCCCAACTTTCCTTGAAATCAAGGACACAAAGTCTTAATAGATCTTCAAGAGTTTGAATAGTCATCTCCGACTGCCCGTCCGTTTGAGAATGATATGTCAAAATAAACCGTAAATCCGTGCCCATAGCTTTCTGCAAACTAACCCAAAATCGTGAAGTGAATCTTGGGTCTCGATCAGAAACTATGGATACTGGCATACCATGCAATCTTACAATCTCATTTATGTATATATGAGCAAGACGTTCAAGTGTATAAGTTTCTCGTATAGGTAAGAAGTGAGCAGACTTGGTCAATCTATCAACAATGACCCAAATTGCATCTATGCCTTGAGAAACCTTGGGAAGACCAGTAACGAAATTCATGGTAATGTGCTCCCACTTCCATTCTGAAATTTCAAGTGGTTGCAATAGACCTTTTGGTACTTGATGCTCCGCCTTGACTCGTTGACACGTTAGACACCTTGAGATAAACAACACTATCTCTCTCTTCATATTGCCCCACCAAAATGTATGTCGAAGATCATGATACATTTTGGTACTCCTAGGATGGATTGCAAACGGTGTGTTGTACTCCTCCATCATGATTTTATACTTTAAATCAGGGTTATTAGGAACACAAAGTCTGGAGTTGACTCGAAGTATTCCTTTCTCATCGATTCTTGCTTCTGGCATAGCACTTTCTTGCACTTTCTTCCTCATACGCATCAGCTCCAGGACTGTAGCTTGAACAACTTTAACTTTATCAATTAAAGTCGGTTCTACTCGTATATTCACCATCATCACATGGGTCCTTGGAGTCTTTAACTCTATCTCCATCCTTTGCAAATCATACAAAATGGGCCTTTGTATTGACAATATCGCACTCGTACCCGCATATGATCTTCTACTCAATGCGTTAGCTACCACGTTCACTTTTTCAGGATGGTATTGGATGGTATGATCATAATCTTTTAATAGTTCAAGCTAACGTCGCTGTCGCATGTTGAGTTCCTTTTGAGTGAAGAAATATTTGAGGCTTTTATGATCCGTAAAGATCTCCACTTTCTCCCCATACAAGTAATGCCTCCAAATCTTTAGTGCAAAAATGACTACTGCCAACTCTAGATCATGAGTAGGATAATTCCTCTCATATTCTTTGAGTTGTCGAGAGGCATAGGCTATGACTTTCCCATGTTGCATGAAAACACATCCTAACCCTTTGCCCGAAGCATCACTATAGATGACAAATCCCTCCGAGCCAGATGGTATTGTCAGAACAGGTGCTGAAATGAGTCTCTTCTTGAGTTCTTGAAAACTCTTCTCACATTCCTCGCTCCAACTGAATTTTGTATCTTTCCGAGTCAGCTGAGTTAGTGGAGTAGCGATTCAAGAAAATCCTTCCACGAATCTCTGATAATAACCAGTTAAGCCGAGAAAGCTACGTACTTCGGTCACTGATTTGGGTTGCTCCCAGCTTTGAATAGCTTCAATCTTTGCCGGGTCAACAGATATTCCATGACTTGATACTACGTGCCCAAGTAATGCTACTTCTTTAAGCTAGAACTCACATTTCTTCAACTTGGCATAAAGCTTGTTTTCACGAAGCTTTTGGAGTATCAGCCTCAAGTGTTGCTCATGATCTTCACGGCTTTTGGAATAAATAAGGATGTCATCAATAAACACGACCACAAAGTGATCCAAATATTCTTTGAATACTCGGTTCATCATATCCATGAAAGCAGCATGAGCATTAGTCAATCCAAAAGACATGACTAGGAATTCATAATGCCCGTATCGAGTATTGAAAGCCGTCTTTGGAATGTCATCGGTTCTAATCTTCAATTGGTGATATCCGGAACGAAGAACAATCTTTGAAAAGAATTTGGCGCCTTGCAACTAGTCGAACATGTCATCAATACGTGGCAATGGGTACCTATTTTTGATGATGACATGATTCAACTCCCTATAATCAATACAAAGTCGCATACTTCCATCTTTCTTCTTCACGAATAGAACATGAGCAGCCCAAGGAGACGTACTAGGACTAATGAAACCGATGTCTAACAATTCCTGCAGTTGGGTCTTTAACTCCTGAAGTTCAATAGGAGCCATTCGATATGGGGCTTTGGAAATGGTTTTGTACCGAGTTCAAGGTCGATACAAAATTCAATTTCACGCTCTGGGGGTAGGCCAGGAAGTTCTTCAGGGAATACATCAGGAAATTTATTAACAATAGAAATATCATTCAAAACTGACTTATTTTTGTTTAGATCCGTAACATGAGCTAAGAAAGCTTAACATCCATTTTTTAATAAATGAATAGCTTTGTGGCTTGAGATGACAGTGATTGATTTTAATGGTTTGGTTGCTTGAATTCGCATAATAGGTTGGTTAGGAATATAAAAGCTAACAACCTTACAAAAACAATCAATTTTTGCATGATGAGTAGTTAACCAATCAATCCCTAGGATTACGTCAAATGCAAGTATTTTCAATGAAATAAGATCGATAGGTAATGTGGGTACCTATTTGAACCAAACAAGACTTATAAACAGTGGATGTAATGAAGGTTTCTCCCAATAGAGTTTCAACAGATAAGTCAAAGTCTAATTTCTCCGGAGTCAAATTTAAACGTTAAACGCAAGTAGGAGAAATAAAAGAATGGATAGAACCGGTATCAAATAAGGTATATACTTCGCTAGAGCTTATGATAAGCTTACCCGTGATGACCTCGTTCGGGTTTCTTGCTTTCTGGGAGGTCACGACAAACGCTCTCCCTTGAACTACCAGTTTTATCTTGTCTGGGACGACCTTTGACGCCTCCATCCCAGCTGGACTTGACTTTGTGCACGACAAAATCGGGCTAGGTGACCTTCTCTTCCATAATTGTAACATGCTTTGGATGGCATCGCGTAGTTTGGACTGATGTGTCCCTCCCCTCCATATTTGAAGTATATGATAGGTGGTCGTTCACCTTCCTTAACGACGGGTGTTGATGCTGACGTCTTTCTATCATTGTTGAATCTCCTCTTCTTGAAATGTCCATTCTTATTGTTTTGGCCATGATTACCACCGAAGTGGTTACCATTTCTGGCATGTTGATTCCCTCCACGCTTATTGTCACCGCTTCGATGATTGTTATCACTGGTATTATTATTTTGTCGGCTGCTCTCTTTTGGTTGGGTTGACTCATTATCGCGTTCCAATAACTGAGCCCTATTAACAACATCCGAATACAAACACAATTTATGATAGATAAGATATTGACGTACCTCCGGCTTCAAACCTCCTAAAAACATCCGCATCATTCTCTCCTCATTATCAACTAAGTGGGACGCAAACCGGGACAACTCAGCAAACTTGGCTTCGTACTGCAACACGGTTATGTTGTTTTGCTCCAGCTTGATGAACTCTACCTCTTTCATGTGACGAATACTTTCGGGAAAGTACTTGTCGTTGAACAGTTCTTGGAACTTCTCCCAAGACATCTTCAGTGAAGCAGGTTGAGTACGCTTTACAGATTCCCACCAGTAATCTGCCTCTGCCCGCAACATGAAGGTGGCAAAGGGAACCTTTTGCTACTCGGAGCATCCCAAGACATCAAATATCTTGTTGATCTGCTTTATCCACGTCTCCACCTTAAGTGGTTTTGGCTCTCCAAAAAACTCCGGTGGTCCCAGCTCCTTGAACTGTTTGGCGGTGACCGTCCGAGATTTGCCAGTGTTTCCACCTGTATTTTGGACAGGACCCGCTCTCGCCTGATGTTGCATGAATTGCATAAAGCCTTTGAACATTTCATCGTTCATCATTTGGTCAGTGTTGTTGTTTGCATTAGGATTGTCGCCTTTCGGATGCACATTATCCTGATTATTGATCTGTGGAGACTCAACGGTCTCCTGTGCTCCATTGATGTTCTCAACATTCTCGGATGTCATTTTCAAATACTGTCATAAAACAAGGGTAATTAACATATCACATATTATCCCTATACTCTGACTGACCAATTAAATACCAAATAAACTTAGGTAGGTCATACTAGCGAAGGAATTCCCCGTCTCTCCCCTCCTAGTTCTTGTCTCACATCTTAGCCAGGGATCATATCCCTAAGCTTTGATACCAAGTGTGACGCCCCCAAAATAGGTATACATCACCTATTCTGAGTCGCCAAATACATGGTACAAAATACAAATACAATCTTAAATATATAACAAGAGCTGTGAGTTTTAATACAAATATTGTCTTCTAGACAGTATTCAAACTCAAAATAAGTTCTCAATACATTTATTATCATACTATTTCATAGAATAGTGAGGACTACTAATGCTATCATTTGGACCGTCACTCCGTTCCCCGACTAGTCCCTGCTACGTTCTCATTTCCTAAAGAGAACAATGAAAGCAAAAGGGTGAGCTCAACTAGCCCAATAAGAAATATTATGACTAAGATAATGCAGAATAAATTATCGTTAGCCTTCAACAATGTTAAACTGATAAAATATAACAAACATCAAGTTTAACTGCAGCGGAACAAGCTATCCATTAAAAGAGTCAAGTAGAGAATAAAATCTACTATCTATTATGATTTAAAAAGGTTTTTCATCACTTTTATTGCTTAGACTCAGCTTAATAAATAATCCACATCATCCCTGCACTACGACCAAGGATATTCATTAGTATCACGACCACAAATTATCCATGCACTACGGGCCAAGGATATTTGTGTATTCATCAATGGTCATAATCATGCCAACAACTATCCATCAATGCACTACGGGCCAATGAAGACTTTTACCACATCATTTGTAACATTACGGTCATGATTACACCGAATAATCCCTGGTTATAATCATACCAAGTCCATCTATGCACTACAGGCCACAGATGACTTTCAACAAAATATAAACATGAGGATGATGACAATGATATAAGAATTCAATAAAACAAGTTTAAGAATTAATTTATCCAGGAACTAACAACGTCCAAATTGTCAACATGATACTGCTTTGTAGAGTAAAATTCAAGAATGCTCAGAAGAATATTTCCATGAAAAGATACTGGATGAAGCGTAAATATCGAAGATATTCCACTAATTTCATGGAGATAAAAGCCAAATCTTTAACCAACTGAGTATAATAAAGAATGGAATAACAAAAGAATTCACCAAGCATGCGATAGACCACACAGACAAGTTATTCCAACAGAAAAATAAATAATAGAACTAGGTCATGCGTAAACGCACCGACAGGATATTCTGACAGAATAATAAATAATGGAACCAGGTCCGGCGTAAACGCACAGACATGATATTCTGATAGAATAATAAAAAACGGAATATTAGAAGAATTTCACCATGTATGCGGTACTTCGCATAAATAGGTTATTCCAACAGAATAATAAGAAATGGAATAACAGAAGTTCTCTTCATGAATACGAAAGAAATAATACCCCTTACCGTAAAAGAAGAGTATTCCGACTTGTAGGGTGAAGATATTCTTGAAGAAAACTTGCACTACGCTTAAAGCTTCTTAAAACTCTAAAGAAATACGCTCAAGATTATAGAAGAATTCTCTAAACTTCTGGTGTGGTTTTCAATTCTAACTAAGCATCCTATTTATAGGAAAATAGAAAGGATACTATGCTGCAATATGCAATAAAATATAATATATTCTATTTATAATCAAATAAAACAAAACTTTATAAAAAGTATTCTGTTTTACATAAAAAGATTTTACTATGCAAATACTATACAGGCACTATGCAAACACTATGCATAATAAAATAATATATATTCTATTTATAGTCTAATAAAATAAATAACTTTATAAAAGTATTCTGTTTTATATAAAAAGATTTTACTATGCAAAACACTATTCATAATAAAATATAATATATTCTATTTATAGTCTAATAAAACAGATAACTTTATAAAAGTATTCTGTTTTATATAAAAAGCTTTTCTATTTTATTACATTAATAATACTAATAAAACAAGATTTATATATATATATATATATATATATATATATATATATATATATATATATATATATATAAACTTCCGTGACTTCATAAAAAGACACCTCAATATAATTAACAACATTTATCATCATTATTATAATTCACAATATTAATCGACTAGGTCGTTCCAAGGAAAGATATGGCTTTCCAATAAGGATTTATCCCTATTGGCGCGCAATTAGGTGACCAAACCTCTCCTTGACAGAACTTCTAGACATCATTAATATTGTAAATAATAATATTAATAACTTTGTCGTCTCAATTATTGATTATAAAATATTGACAATAATTGAGTCAAATAACGTGAGATACTATGTAGCAATTACTGTAACAATAATTGAACAAAACTGAGTAACTTCTCACGTAAGCATCAATAATCAATACCGTGTGCTACTATACCACCACGCGTATTATTGTACTTTTAACACCGGGTGTTTTAACAGTTAACGGTAAAACTTTCGCCGTTATTTTTATAAAGTATTTTTGTCGTTTTCTCAATTTGACAATAATTCTGTTGTGGGGTCCACCAATGATTGTGCCGTCATACGAATATTTCCTGTTAAAACGAATATTTCCCGACCAATCGAATATTACATAACAACTTGCATACTTTGCAAAATTTATAAATATTACCCACAACTATAACATTATATAAAATTCATTCCATAATATTTAAAAATGATATTTATAGAAAACTCATCTTTATTAAAAAGAATTGGGGTCTTACATTGATGATTTAAGAACTGCACTACATGGCATAACATCTGATCTACATCAATACATGAAATGGTTCAGAGTTCTGTCTAAAGATTATTCTCTTCTTCAAAAAGAGAAAGAGAAAGTTCCGGAAGAACTGGAAAAAACTCTTCTATGTACTAACTCTCTCTCCAAATTTGACGCTGAGAATACACTCTTAAAATAAACCAATGAATTTAATGCACAAAGATAGTCAAATCTAACCTCTAAGATTGAGGAACTAGAAAAGATAATCTTAACGTGGAATAGATCCTCTTCATCCATGGACTCCCTGATCTCCAGTCAAAGAAGTGCATCTGACAGAACAGGTTTAGGTTTTGGGGAATCCACCTCAGAACCACATGTGGAAAAGTCAAAGGAAACTAACATTGGCAGTGCTTTAAATCTCAATAGAAGCATTGCATTTGTGAAATCCTCACAGAAGGAAGAACCAGCCCATCCCTGCCCTTTTGATCCAATCTATGCTACAAGGCATAACGGATCCCATGCTGGCCTATGATTCAGAAAAGAGAAGAGTAACTTAGTCACTGCCCTCCAACCTCGAAGGATCGTGGAGTCGAGTAAAATCAACTCCACGAACCAACCAGGTGGAAATAGTAGAGTTAAGTAACACTCTTCACAAATCATGAATCACAAGGACACATTGAAAAGGAAGAATCAGTATAAAGGAAGGACTACCAGAAATCCACATAAGTTCAAATAGAAAAAGAATTCTCACACACTCACAAGCATGCATCATGCTAGATGTTTTGTATGTGATAAGACTGGTCATAAGGCTGCAATATGTTACAATAATCCTAGCATATCAAACCCAAAGTCAAGCAGATTTGGGTTCCCAAGGGTACTAACAAGATAGGACCCATGCAAGTATGGGTACCAAAATGTGAGCTTAAATCTCAATGTAGGAATAAAGCTCCACGATCATAACTTGGTACCTGGACATTGGATGCTCACGACACATGACTGGGAACAAAGCCCTTCTGTCTAACTTCATAGAGAAAGAGAGTCCAACAGTCATCTTTGGAGACAATGGCTATGGCAAGACAAGAGGTTATGACTCAGCTGGGGAGGATGCAGTATCCTTCAGCAAAGTAGCCTATGCGGAAGGACTAAATCATAATCTTCTGAGTGTATGCCATCTCTGCAACAAGGGTCATCAAGTTACCTTTCTCAACAATTAATGTCAAGTCAGAGACTTGAAGACCTCTTCCATAAAGATGACCGGAACAAGAGAAGGAAACGTCTACAATGTTAATCTTGGTCAACTGAGTTCTGACGAGACAATATGCTTTCTGGCTAAAGCCTCTGAAGAAATGAACTGGCTATGGCATAGAAGGTTGTCTCATCTCAACTTTAAAAGCATGTCAAAACTGGCCTCCAAGGATCTAGTAGCAGGCCTACCCAAGTTCAGGTTTGTCAAAGAAAGACCATGCAACGCCTGTCAACTTGGAAAATAAGCTAGAAGCTCTTTTAAAAGCAAAACTATCAACTCAATTGATAAGCCTCTGTAGCTACTTCACATGGATCTATTTGGGCCAATTCCAACCACGAGCCTTGGAGGGAAGAGATACTCATTGGTCGTAGTGGATGACTACATAAGATTTACATGGGTGTTCTTTCTAAACTCAAAAGATGAAACAAGTTCCCAACTCATCAAGATGTTCAAGTTGGTGATGAACGAGAAAGAGGAGAAAATCAAGGCCATAAGGAGTGATCATGGTAGAGAATTCGACTTCTCTAAAATGGATCAGTTCTGCACAGACAATGGCATCAGTCATAACTTCTCAGCTCCACGAACTCCACAGCAAAACGAAGTAGCTGAAAGAAAGAACAAAACATTGATTGAAGCTGGAAGAACTCTACTAGCAGCAGCCCATCTACTTGAATACTTTTGGGTAGAAGATGTCAACACTGCATGCTACACTCAGAACAGATCTCTTGTGCACTCTACGTTAAAGAAGACTCCCTACGAGCTATGGAGAGGAAGAAAGCCAAATGTCAGCTACTGCCATGTGTTCGGTTGTTCATGCTATATTTTCAACAATGGAAAGCAGTATCTGACTAAGTTTCAACCCAAGTCAGACGAAAGAATCTTTCTCGAATATACCACAGATAGTAAAGCTTATAGAGTATTCAACAAAAAGACGTTAAGTGTTGAAGTCTCGATTCACATCATCTTCGATGAAATAGACTTAGACAAGTCTGTGCCTCAAGACACTACTATCGACGACTCAGACTCTAAGAACGAGGTCATCGAGCTCAACACCAAGATCGTAGGCCCAGAAGATGAAATCGTCGAGCCTGAAGAAGAGATCGTAGAGAGAACTACGCCAGACAATGAACCTCCACATCAAGAAGCAGAGATTGATCTTGAAGAACTCAGACAAGAATGCATCAAGACAGATATTCTAACAAGGAACAGATGGGCAAGAGATCACACTCAAGACCTAATCATTAGAGATCCAAATGCAAGAGTTAAGACAAGATCTGCCACCCAGAATGAGTGTTTCTATCTAAGCTTTCTGTCACAAATGGAACCCAAGAAGATAGAAGATGCTATGGAAGACTCAAGTTGGATAGAAGCCATGCAAGAGGAACTAAATCAGTTTGAAAGAAGTAGAGTATGGAGATTAGTTCCAAGACCAAAAAGCCACCCAGTTATTGGCACCAAGTGGGTCTTCAGAAATAAGATGGATGAAGATGGGGTAATAACAAGGAACAAGACAAGACTAGTAGCCAAAGGTTACTCTCAAGAAGAAGGCATTGACTATGACGAGACCGTCGCACCTGTTGCCAGATTAGAAGCCATCAGGATATTCCTTGCTTTTGCTACCCACATGAAGTTCAAAGTCTTTCAAATAGAAGTCAAAAGTGCATTTTTGAATGGTGAACTTTAAGAAGAAGTATATGTGGAGCAACCTCTAGGTTTCATCAATCTAACTCTCTCTAATTATGTCTATAGATTAGACAAAGCCTTATATGGACTTAAACAAACACCTAGAGCATGAAAATGGTTTCACTAGAGGTAGAGTAAATACCACATTATTCCTTAGAAAGCACAAAAATAAAGTCCTATTAGTTCAAATATATGTAGATGCCATTATCTTTGGCTCTACTGATGAAAAATTATGCAAGAGATTTGCCAAGCTTATGCAGAGCAAGCTCAAAATGAGTATGATGGGTGAGCTAAATTTCTTCCTTAGATTACAAGTAAAGTAGACTGATGAAGATATCTTCATTTACAAAGCCAATTACATTAAAGACTTACTTAAAAAGTATGGCATGAAATCAGCCTTTCCCATGAAAACACCAATTGCCCCAGCAACTAAGCTTGACAAAGATGAAAAAGGTAAAAGTATTGACATTACTCAATATAGAGGTATGATAGGCTCTCTTCTATATCTAACTGCCAGTAGACCAGACATAATATTTGCAATATGTATATGTGCTAGATTTCAAGCAAATCCTAAGGAATCACACTTAACTATTGCAAAAAAAAATTCCAGGTATCTCAAAGGCACACCTCACTTTTTGGTATCCCAAGGAGTCCTCCTTTGAACTGACAGGATATACAGATGCTGATTTTGCAGGCTGCAAGATCGATAGAAAAAGTACTAGTGGCACTTGTCAGTTGCTAGGAAACAGACTTGTGTCCTGGTTTAGCAAGAAGAAAAACTCAGTATCTACCTCAATAGCAGAAGCTGAATACATTACTGCTGGCAGCTGCTGTGCTCAAATCTTATGGATGAAAAATCAGCTAGCAGACTATGGGTTTGATTTCAAATCTATACCTGTTCATTGTGATAACACAAGTGCCATAGCAATAACAAATAATCCTGTCATGCATTCTAGGACTAAGCATATAGAAATAAGATATCATTTTATTAGGGACCATGTTCAAAATGGAACTATATCTTTACAATACATCCCTACTGAAAATTAACTTGTTGATGTCTTTTGAAAGCCTCTAGATGAATCCAGATTTAATAAATTGATAAGTGAGTTAGGCATGCTAAATCTGCAACCATAAACTCTATATTTTAGTTTGTGCTAACCATGCATATAAAAAGGCTATGTTTAAAATCGTAGAGATGACTAAAGAGGAACCACGATCGTAGAGCAGCCTCGACATAACCGAGAAGCATCCTGTGATGACATCATTTCTATCAAATCCAAGTAACCCCTCTGATAAGCTCCTCAGAGACAAACTTGACCCTTAATTCAGTCTAAGAGGTTGGCCCTTCTTGAGCTACCTTAACCTAGAAGGAATGCTTTGTCAAAGCTCATCACAAGGTCCAGGTCAGACAATGATCGTAGAGAAGAGTCAGCAATAAACTCTACCATCGTAGTGCAACCTCGACGATCGTAGTCCTCCCAAAGGATACACTAGCTCAGGGGGAGCTAAGGACAGATCAGTATTTTCAACATTATTTAAAATCGTGGAGCCCGACAGAACTCGACACGTGCCCCACTATGCAGATCGTGTGGAGGGAAGTTACAAGTATAGTTTGAAAAGGTTTTTTGAAAATTCACCTCAGAATTTTAAAAAGCTCATTCCTTTCTCTCTATCTCTCTACCAGTAGAAACCCTAGCTTTCAGAATGCTCAACTAACCTCAGTTCAAGAAAATCAATGGCTGCTTCCAATGTTATCTCTGGTTACCAACTCTACTTCGACGAATTCAAGACATTTGACCCTCAATTTTACAAGATTCTGTCTCTTCTAAAGAAAGTTGGTCTTGAAGAAGCTCTAAGCACCAACACATGGATATACCCGAAGCTGGTGAAAGAGTTCTACAATAATGGAGTCTTTGAGAACGACATCATCACTATAAGGGTCAAGGGGGAACAAATTAAACTCAAAGCTAAAGATATAAACCTAGCCCTAGGTTTCAAATCAAAGGGAATTGTATCTATGGATGTCATCGACTTTCATAAAGGTTTGAAGAAGATGCACCACACAAAGTTTCAGAACGTCAAGGGATACAAGAAGAAAGAGTTTCCCCAGAAGTATGAATTTCTGGCTGACATTTTTGGGAAGTGCATATGTTGTAAAAGCTGTGGCCATGACTCTGTAAATGAAGTTCAACTAAAGCTCATGACCGCAATCTGCTTTAGGATTCAACTTAACTATGGGGCCCTACTTATCGATTGGATTGGGAAGTGGATACTCAGTTCAAAGAAATCAAATAGCTCTGGAAAAATGCTCTATGGGTGGTTCATAAGCATAATCCTGCAATCGGCTCTGGGTGACAAAATTAAGGACAAGGAAAGAGAATTCATCAATCTGAAGTCAACCATCATTAAGTGAAATAAGAAGTTCTAGTTAACTATTATCTTTGTTTATCTTAAAGGGGAACAAACAAATCATATATTCTGCTAAAATTAATTAACAAATTTGACAAAGTATTTTGGAAAAGAAAATTTAAAATATCTATTCAACCCCCCCTTCTACATAACTATTGTGCTTCTGGGAACTAACAGACTGTTCAGAAGATTAAATCCTGACCCCTCGCATAAATAGGGCAAAGGAGAACTTGTCAAAGAAAAATACTGAACCTGATAAGAATTCGGTCATGGTCATCATCAAAGAGGAGGATGACGTTAACTATCCCTTCATTACAGCTGTCCACAAAGACTTGACCCAAGGCAACTGGAGCAGCACTCCTTGCATCTGCCGAAAAGGGAAAAAAGGGCAGAAAGTCCATCTACCCTAAAGTGTAGATATTATTAACTGCTTACTTTTGTTGCACAGTACTAGCAGTTTCTTTTGTCATGCTTTTGCTAACACTTGGTATGATCAAACAATCTCATATATTAAGTGAAAGCATTTTGTTTTCAGGACTCCAGAGTTGGATTTGACTAGCCTTGCTAATGGAATGCCAAATATCCAGAATGACTACAACTTTGATGTAGAGTTGGACTTTGACTTGATGGGGATTGAGCAAGAAGAGATAGAGAACTATGAGGTACCTAAGGAGATCAAGGAATGGGTCAAAGATAAACCCAAACCAAAACTTGATCAAACCACCTTTGTCAATATCGGAACCTTAGAAAACCCTAAAGAAATCTAGATTGGCATGGACCTTACCCCAAGCCAATGAAAAGACTTGGTTGCTATACTAACCCAGTTCCATGATATGTTTGCATGGTCACATGAGGACATGATCAGTTTGTCTAATGATATTATCATTCATCGCCTGCCCATTAAAGAAAGATTCAAGCCAGTCAAACAAAAGCTCAAGCGATTGAAACCTGAGTAGAGTTTGAAAGTCAAGGAAGAAATTGTTAAACAATTCACAGCCGGCATCATCATGGTATCAACCTACCCTGAGTGGCTATCCAATATAGTTCTCATGCCTAAGCCCGGAGGGAAGGTACGAGTGTACGTGGATTACAGGGATTTGAACAAAGTTTGTCTCAAAGATAATTTCCCAGTACCTTTTATCCACATACTAATAGACAACACAACTCAGTATGGCATGTATTCTTTTATTGACTGCTTCGCTGGGTATCATCAGATCATGGTTACTGAAGAGGACAGGGAGAAAATGGCCTTCATCACTCCATGGGGAACCTTCTGTTACAGACATTTATCTATCCGCCTTATCAATGCCGGTGCCACCTATCAGCGAGCCATGATGGCCATTTTCCATGATTTGATGTACAAAGAAATAGAGGTCTATGTGGATGTCATCATCGTCAAATCCCAGAAGGAAGATGACCATATTGACCATCTCAAAAAGCTTTTCAACCGACTGCGCAAATATAACTTGAAGCTGAACCTGACCAAGTGTGCCTTTGGTGTCAAATCAGGTAAGTTGCTGGGATTTCTAGTAAGCCATAGAGGCATTGAACTGGATCCCGCCAAAATTGAGGCAATCATCGAGATGCCCGTGCCCCAGACGGAAAAGGAAATACGAGGATTTCTGGGGAGAATCAATTTCACTAGCAGATTCACCTCTTAACTCATAGCAATGTGTGAGCCCATCTTCAAACTGTTAAAGAAAAATTCCTCCATGAAGGGGGATGAAGAGTGTCAAAAAGTCTTTCTTTCCAATAAAAAGAAATTGGTCAAAGCTTCCGTCTTGGTACCTCCAAGGGACAATGTTCCCATGTTTATGTACCTGTCATTCAATAACAATGCTGTGGGCTGCATGCTGGGACAAAAAGATGATATACGTAAGGAAAGAGATATCAATTACCTCAGCAAAAGATTCAGTAGCGGCGAGCAAAAGTATACCTTGATTGAAAAGACCTGTTATGCATTAGCATGGGCTGCCATAAGATTACAATATTATCTCCATGGTCACACAACGTATCTCATATCCCGTATGGATCCTCTGAAATACGTATTCAACAAACCCATATTGAATTGCCGACTGTCCAAATGGTAGTTGTTCCTCTAAAAATTTGACATCATCTACGTGACTCAAAAGTCCATCAAAGGTTAAGGAATTGCAGATCAATTGGCCGAAGCACCATCATGGAATTCTGACCCCTTGGAAACGTATTTCCCGGATGAAGGAATAATAACAATTCAACAAATCCATTAGGAAAATATAGTTTGATCTTGGAAATTGTATTTTGATGGAACCGTAAACATGGAAGGTGCCGGAGCAGGGGAAGTTCTGGTATCTATTTTGGGAGAACAGTATCCCGTGACTATCAAATTGTAGTTTGTCAAAACCAATAACACAACTAAGTATGAAGGCTATAAAATGGGATTGAAACTGGCACAATCCATGAATATCAAACGGTTAGCTGTCTTTGGCAATTTCGAGCTGGTCATCAAGAAAACCACTAGGGCATATCACACTAAAGAATTGCATTTGCTACCTTACCATTGATAAGTAATCAAGATGGCTATGGAATTCGAAGAAATATCCTTCATTCACATCCCTCAGAATAGGAATGATTTTGCAGATGCACTAGCAACCCTGACATCATCTACGTGACTCAAAAGTCCATCAAAGGTTAAGGAATTGCAGATCAATTGGCCGAAGCACCATCATGGAATTCTGACCCCTTGGAAACGTATTTCCCGGATGAAGGAATAATAACAATTCAACAAATCCATTAGGAAAATATAGTTTGATCTTGGAAATTGTATTTTGATGGAACCGTAAACATGGAAGGTGCCGGAGCAGGGGAAGTTCTGGTATCTATTTTGGGAGAACAGTATCCCGTGACTATCAAATTGTAGTTTGTCAAAACCAATAACACAACTAAGTATGAAGGCTATAAAATGGGATTGAAACTGGCACAATCCATGAATATCAAACGGTTAGCTGTCTTTGGCAATTTCGAGCTGGTCATCAAGAAAACCACTAGGGCATATCACACTAAAGAATTGCATTTGCTACCTTACCATTGATAAGTAATCAAGATGGCTATGGAATTCGAAGAAATATCCTTCATTCACATCCCTCAGAATAGGAATGATTTTGCAGATGCACTAGCAACCCTGGCTTCCTTGATCAATATATCTAAAAGGGGACGAATCCCAAATATCAAATTTACAAGCCAGAAGGCACCAGCCTATGGAAATTACATTGGAGAAGTATCAGATGAACTGCCTCCCATCAAACAGCCCTAGTATCATGATATCAAAGAATATCTAAGAGATAAATCTATGCCCACTGGGGAAAGTCAAGCTGAAAGAAAGAGGATCCATAAAATGGCCATGAAATTCTATCTAAGCGAAGACACACTTTAGAAAAGGGATGTGGGAATAGGCCTTCTAAGATGCCTAGAAAAAGACCAAGCATAAAGACTCATGGATGAAGTCCATGGTGGAGTATGTGGTCCACACATGAGCGACCCTTTACTTGCCTAGAAGATATTAAGAAAAGGGCATTATTGGGCCTCTCTTAAAGCTGATTGTGATGATCACGCCAAGCGATGCTATTGATGCCAAATTCATGGAAATGCCATCCACACTCCTCCAGATGAACTACACAATATTAGTTCACCATGACCTTTTTCCTTGGTGGGAATGGATGTGATCGGACCAATCGAGCCCAAAGTCAGCAATGGTCATCGGTTTATCTTTACCATGATTGATTACTTCACCAAATGGGTAGAAGCGGCCTCTTTTCCCAAATTCACAAGAGAGGTAATCATTGGTTTCATCATAAATAATGTCATTTGTCGATATGGATAACATGAGGTGATCGTATCAGACAATGCCAAGAATCAAAATAACCAGATGATAGAGGAGTTATGTAGCAAATTCCACATCAAACATTTTAACTCCATCATTTATCGTCCCAAGATGAATGGTGCTGTTGAAGTAGCCAATAAGAACATCAAAAAGATCATGCAAAAGATGTTCGTCAATCATAAAGGATGGCCTGACTTATTACCTCTGACTTTGCTAGCCTACAGAACATCCATGCGCACTTCTACTGGGGCTATCCCCTACTCATTAGTCTATGGCATGGAGGCAGTGCTCCCCATAGAGGTAGAAATGGAGTCATTAAGAGTGTTGATAGATGCTCAAATGGAGGAAGACCAGTGGTTGAAAGATCGGTACCACCAATTATCTCTGATAGATGAGAGGAGGGCCACAACCATCTTTCATGGTCAATTATATCAACAAAGGATTGCTTGGTCATACAACAAGAAAGTCCGGCTATGGAAATTCAAAGAAAATAACTTGTTATTAAAGAAAGTCGTTATTAATCAAGATCAATCTAAAGGAAAGTTCACCCCAAACTGGGAAGGCCCTTTCATTGTCAAGGAGGTGTTGACTGGAGGAGCCCTCAGACTGTAAGAAATGGATGGCGAAGAATTTCCCCAGCTTATCAATTCAGACACCGTGAAAAGGTATTATGTCTGAAATCACCTGCAAGCCAACATCCTGGTTCTGAAAAAAATTCATCATCAAAAATCAAATCAATCAAGTTAATTCAGGTTTTCACTAAAGAGCCAGAACTATGGAAGACCTGATCTCCCCTCATCAATGGGAGTACGTAGGCAACCAACTATGGTGCAGTCTAACCCCTACAAGAAACCCAAAAACCCAAATAGAAACTTCTCAAACCATCCAGCTCATCAAGCCGGAACTACGTAAACCTGATCTCCTCTCATCAATGGGAGTACGTAGGCAGCTAACTATGGTGCAGTCTGACCCCTACAAATATCACAAAACCCTTCAATTATCACAAGATACAACTTTTCAATAGCCCAAGCCAGAGCAGGAACTATGTAGACCTAATCTCCCCTTATCAATGGGAGTACGTAGACAACCATCTATGGTGCGGTCAAACCCTTAAAGAGGAAAGATAAACCCTTTGCTTAAATCTTAACCACATCAAAGACCAGTCCCAAGACGCCAAAAAAAACTTAAAGACTAAAGATCAACGACCCATTCTGGAAGATCCTAGGATATCTCAATGTCAATCCATCAAAGAGAAGTTCGGGACACATCAAGATAGCAAGTCATAAAGAAAATGGCAACTATCAAGAAAGTGACAAGGCATATCTAAAAGGGAAGTGAATCAAAATATATTTTCTTGCCATATAATATTGTTTGATATATACAATGCATCCTGTGCATGACAAAAATGGCTAACTTAGTCTATGCAGGAAAATGAAAGCTAGTTTATAAACCCGTAGATAAATGGGCCAACAAGTCAAGCATGGCATCCCTCTCAGAAGATAGAGGCGAATCTATAAGCTCCTGCCCTAAGGTATCCATGCGAGCTAGAGGATCCACGACCATCTGCATAGTGCTACCATGATCATCTATGAATGCACTCATCTCCGCAACAATGCTAGTCGTATGAGATCTAAGTGCATTACTATCAGCAGTGGAAGCATCTTGGGTAGCTCAACCCTTATCCCGCTCAACAAAAGCAACATCTCGAGCCACTCGAGCCTCATCCCGCTCAACAAAAGCGGTATCCCAGGTAGCTTGGGCGTTATCCCTCTCAATAAAAACATCATCTCTACCAGAAAGAGCTATCAACATCAGAGTCCTAGCCTGATCCCTCTCAAATGTCATCAGATGTAACCTCTACTCCAAATACTCTATAGAAGGTGGAGCTGCAGCAGTGGGAATACTGGGGGAATCATAGACCAGAGATGCTGTCAAACTAGTAAATAACTCATCCTCGACAGGAGAATCAGGGTCCTCCATAGGCTCCCCATCATCAGAATCAATACTCGGCTTTGAGTGAACAACTATAGCCGATGCAATATCTACCTCCAGCCATGCACAATACTCTAAAGAACGGACTGGATGACTAGTTGAAAAATCAGCTCTCACTCGATGAGTCCAACAATCATAAATCCTAGTTAAGTCATCTGCTAACAAAAGCTAAGCTGATAGCCGCTAACCCAATGCCCCGTCAAATGGGTGAATATCCTAAAACTGATCAAACTGTCCCACGACAGCCAGTGGATGATATGTGGTCACCCCTCTCAAACCAGCCAGAGGTAGATAGTCCATGCTAACTGCATAAGTAATAAATCTATAGGGAGAGCTGAGTCCTGAACACGACAAGATAGCAAATAGTTCTTCAATCCCTATCAAAAAAGACAACCAGGATGCTGCATCTATACACTTAGTCGACTAAAAAAAAATAAGACATGGTTATCTCATGAGTAAAGCGGTACCCATGACGTCTAAAGGTGCCAATCGGTCTCAAGTGTGTCATAAACCACACATACAAAAAAATGACACTGCCTCTGAAAAACCCCACATGATGGATATGGCAAAATATGGTTGACCTCAATGTTTCTGCCAATATCATGGGTAAAATGGTGTAACCCTCCATGAGAACACGTACTACCGTAATCAGGCCAATATCCAGATAATCCATATACAATGGCATGTACAAATAGGCCACGATGCACATCAATAGAATATCTACGTGGGTAACATGCCACTCACCCTTAGTAATGGTGAAATCCCCTGAATGCCGTAGATAGCTGTCCAATGACCCAAATCGATCAATCAAGAAATTCATGGACACCACATGCCCTGAGGTAATCATGTCCAGGGTAACTCTATGTCGTAAGCTTGTCAGGGTCATAAACTGCCGGCTCATATCATCGACAGCCATCCTAGCGCAAGTCCGGTCCAAGGGCAAATCAGTAAGATGCTTATACTTCTCTAATGTAAGAGTCAACTTATGGATATAGAATCTAAAGACCTGTCTCTCTGGTATCCAACGAGATATCATGTCCTCTATAAAGCCCAACGACACCTAGAACGTCAGAAGGTTCATAGAGTGCCTCAATAATAACTGATCAACTGTCACCCAATCTATGGGAAACAAACTGCCATACCGGGATCTCAAAGAAGAGGCTACCAATATGGGTGGGGTATAATCAATTCGGCTAACGGTAGATGAAGACATCTGTAGGCCGTATCATAAGACCATCTAGAGGTCAATGCTAAACTTACCTCTATGTATGCATATCCATGACATAATGCATGCATCATGATAAATGACAAATGATAAACGACAATATGATGTAGGGAATAGAAAACATTATACATACATTCCTAATTACATCATCATCTAATACATCATCTCTATATATAGCTGAAAATAAAAAGTACAGGGAAATGGGGCACAACCGCCCAATATCTAATAGAGGCCTATCAAAAGATATAACGAGAAATCTATAAGAAGAAATCAATGATGCCACATTATCCAATTGATCTATCTAATGTAACTTCTCCTGAGTCACTGAGTCTCTACCAAAAGGGATGTCAGGTCGATAGAGAGGGGGATCTGCACTGGTAAAGCTATCAAAATATGGGCCACCTAAAGGGCTAGCGCCAGAGCTGGATGGATCAAAAGAGTCTGCTTCTGATGGATCTTTGCCCAAATACCGGATGAAAAATGTGCACGGTTCAACCTCTGGGTCAAACTATCAATTTGTGTCAAATGAGTGGGCTCTCGGACGCAAGCAATCCAGTCTGTCATCATAACAGACCCATGAACCATATCCCCCATAAATTGTGTGCAATGGTGAAAGGGAACCACCAGTGGTAGAAAGCCTCCTAAGTAAAAGGGCCCTCTGATAAAGTGAAGCCATCTAAACCCATTAGGGGAATCTCGGTGATCGGCTGGGATAAAGGCCAATGTCGCCTAGCAGGAGGAAAGAACAGAATGTGAATCTCCCCTGTGGTGCTCTTGATAGCACACTATCCTAAATTGAGCTCCCAGCCTCTATCTGTCAAGAAGGGAATCCGACGGGTGGATAATACATACTCGACTCCAATCGGAAAGCCACCCTCAAAGCCTACTGTCAAATGGTACTCGGAGTAGGGAACCCATGTGATGACATCGACTGTCAACAGCTCCAACTGTAAACGAGAATGGGTAAACCCCTCGGATATAGGAACCTCTGCAAGAGTGGAGTAATGACATCGCTGTCCCTGTGGATAGGTCTCCAGACCTAACGTAGTAACGAGACGAAGATATGGAAGCCTCTCATAGGCCCAAAACTGAAAATACAAAGATCAAATATCTTCAGTCATGAAAACTGACAGCCCGAGCAGGGGAAAATGAAAGATAAAGAGAAAATACTCACCAGAAAAAATGGGTAAAATCCTAGCCAAGCCTCCGTCACGCCCTCTGAGTGTAGGCGCATCCCTCTAAGGAAGTAGATAAAGGTGTATGAGCCCCAGTCAAAGTCTTTGATACGGTCCACATCATGAGTGGCGCTGACTAAAGAGAAAGAGACCATCGAGGAGTTATCCTCTAGGAAATAACCCCTGATGATGATTAGGAACAATCGTCGAAGAATACGATCTCTAACCCTCGAATCATCAGGAAAAGGTTCAATCAAAGCCCCACTGTGACAACCCCAAATCTGGGTCCTCTGACCCCGGTTCGGTCAGCACGATAAACTACAAACATCTACCTCTAAACAACATACGATAACTAAGATGCGGAAAATAATAAACGTACGTCGTTCATTCAAAAGGTGTTACTAGTCCCAAAATTCGATAACCTTAAAATACAATCTCACAAACATACCCTAAAATAATAATTACGGTTCACATTACATAACAGTAATTTAAACTAGGCATATAGTAAAGTCTGCTCCTGGCGACTATCCTACATCTTCCCTTTACCCTTGTCCTTTCCTGAGGTCTCGGGCTTAGCTGCAATATAATTCATGATATAGCAAGGATGAGCAACAAGTTTGCTCAACAAGTTTAAATATAACAATAAGGATATATCATGATGAAAGGAAAATATCTAACAAAGAATTCAACAATATGAATATTTGAAGAATTCAACAATATGAATATTTGAAGGATTCAACAATATGAATATTTGAAGGATTCAACAATATGAATATTTGAAGGATTCAACAATATGAATATTTGAAGTAAAGACAATGATTTGCTTTTAGAATAACTGCTAGTCAAGTAGACTTTGAACTATAACACTCCAATGGAATCAATAATTAATTGACCCTTTGGTTACTGGCTACAGAATAAATACTTGAGGGGATCAGCCTCGCGTACGCCATGTATATGCATAACATTTAAATATGCTCTTTGTATCTTATATTAGATACCTGGGGTACTCCCCTATCATAGAAGGGGTGTTCTTTCAGTCTAAGAATCCTTACCATCAATTGGTTTGGATAGCTTCTATAAAACTTCGTATACTTGTCTGACCAAACAAAGGTTCAGACTCTATCTGACACAGTTCAAGAATTATAGAACTTTAAATGAAGTACAAGTCCAAGACTGTACGAACTCAAGTGCACTAAGTGTGAATATCAATAATGTCGATGTGAAATAATTATAAAGTAATTAAACCACTTAATAGCATGCTTGGAAATAAGATTTCAAGCTTAAATGAATAACTTTCAATTCAACGATAACCTGCTCAATAATAATTGGAGAAAGTTTAGGGAACTTGCTCAATAAAAGTAGGGTTCAAAGAACTTGCATAAACATATACCTATTTGCACAAAATAAAGGTAGTGCGTAAGGTTTAGATACTTGCTCAAGTAAAAGAGTAAGAATTAAGGAACTTACCTGTTTGCTCAGCTACAATATAATATTAGCTTTAACTAACTCGTATTGAAACGACCTAACATTAACAAGTCGGTCTTTCAATTAATATGTGTAAACTAGTACGAGTCTACACTTACAAGAATCAAGTCATCACATAGCATGTTTCTCAACACATTATATGGCATATTGGTCATATATTACAAGGTAAAGTAACCATATAAGCATGCCTTGAAAGTCAGAATAAAAAACAGGTCATCTTGGCAAGACTGCAGGACGGCGTAGCTGCGCCTGGTCTAGGCCTAGGGACGGCGCAGTTGCGCTGGCCCTTGGCCAGACCAGGTTTGAGCTGTGCTCTCCTGACTTCAGTCCAACTCTAACACACTAATCACACATACCATTTAACATACATACATGCTAGAGTTTCACATATAACACATGATCATACTTGAGTTCAATACCACAAGTTTAA
Source organism: Panax notoginseng (assembly GCA_016801055.1). NCBI lineage: Eukaryota > Viridiplantae > Streptophyta > Magnoliopsida > Apiales > Araliaceae > Panax > Panax notoginseng. The sequence goes on along the minus strand of CM029021.1, from coordinate 115,162,888 downwards.
CTTACAAGTTATGTGTCATTAAAACGTAAAAGGTCATGTAATCATCATGCTTTGTGACTTGGTTATACAATACTCAGTAGTCATGCTTGTATACAGACATCACATGTTTACTTTACTCACATAGTTCATATCTTAGAAATTTCCTTTTTATGACTATGTGTGAACTAAGTGAAAATCATTCATTTACCAAACGATTCTCATGTCAATATGTCTATAGGCATAATGAATCCTAATACACATGCTTGCATAGTCATAACATACTTTACTCATTACTTGATGATATTAGCCTTCTCATTCTAACTTTATTTGAATTTAACACTAAGTCAACTTAGCATATACAAGGCATCTTAACATGTAACTCTCATGTATTTACAATATATATTAAATCCACATATACATGCTCAAAAAATCAGAACTCACTAGATAAAAATCTTCATCAAGTTCTCTTTGAAAAGTCTTAAGTTTCTTATCTTTGAAATAGTCAAATCTTTCAATCATGTATGCTAGTGTGTTCAATCACTTTAGTCTTGTATTTCATGTCAATATAAACCATATCAACATACTCATAAAGTCAAAAATGCTCACATGATGTGTTCGTGGCAAAGTTCACTTTTGAAATCCCAAACTCATTTCAAGACCATAAGTATTGTGTCATTCATTGCTATACTTGTTCATCCTATATGCATGGGCTTACATGTGCATGTTAAAATAGTTTACAAGCTTGCTTTACCATGTACTAACAAGTTAGCACGAACCAAAAACTTAACAGAACATCTCAGGTCTGGTGCAGGTCTGGCGCAGCTGCGCTGCACCCTAGTACAATTAGGGCGCAGCTACGCCATGCCTGAAAGAAAAACTGAATTTGGGTTACGGCGCAGCTGCGCTGCACCCTAGTACAAATAGGGCGCAGCTGCGCTGTGTATGCATCAGAGACAGTAAGCAGACTCTGTTTGCAGAGCCTTAACCCTTAACCATTCTGCTTAAATAAAACATGCTTCATACCAATATTTAAGAGTTCAAACATGTAAGGCTACTCCCTAAACACATTATAGCATGCTAATTCACTTTGATTAACAAAGAATTTCAAGTAATTTCAAGAATTTGACAAAACCCATTTCAAGAACATAAGTTAAGATTTTATACCTCTTGAAGCTAAATGAACTTAGTTTCTTCCCTCTGAACTTACTAGCCTCTTCTATGGACAAGCCACACTCAAACTAAAATTATCAGTGTTTTAAGAACCAAAACAAACAACGTAAACTGAAGATTGGGCTACTATTTATAGAAGGAGCTTGAACTGGGAATTAACTTTGCATGAAAGGTTGAGACTGGAATGTAGAAGAAGAATACATTGGTTCTTAAGGGGTTGCTCAACCACCCACCATCATCAGCTACCTTCCTAGCCAATAATCACAGACTTGGAAGTTACATATATAAGGTGTAGGTTACTATTCATGTACCTTTGTGACACTCATTTTGGGACAAGAGAGAAATCTCAGCATTCTTGATCAACTAAGGCTTGGTTTGGACACTATAATTCCCATAATGTAATATAAATGTGTAAATGCTACTACACAAGGAAATTTGGGGATTATTTATGTACTCACATTATATATTCCATGTACATTAAATACTCACAATTCATTTCATATAACAATATTATTATGCAACTCACATGAATGCAAATAATTCATTACTATATAGTCTATGTATTGACATATTAATGTGTTATCTTGTACAATATCAAATATATATTTAACTACCATATAATACAGGTTTACTATTCATGTTTGCACAAATTAATCAAGTAAACATATAATCATTTATAAATTATTAATCAGTTACACATTAATTATTATTTATTCATAATAATTATTAATTAACACATTCTCAATTAATTACTCGTAATTGAAATAAATCAATATGTTCAACTCTTGCTACTATATTCAAAGAAATTGAATATTTAATTAATACTCTTATCAAGTATTTGATATAAGAATCTTAGGGTTAGTCCACTAATTTAAATTAACTATTAGTGACTCCCTTTAATCATTTCATAAATTCACATAACCACATATGGTTTAAATAAACTCACAAAACTAACTCATTAAAATTAAATCACATATTTAATTAATAAGAAGTTTCAAATTCGTGGACGTTACACCCACTCACGACATCCACACTCAAGGGCCCATAACAAATAGTCCGACCCTTGAGGGACGTGGCCAATAATTCCAAAAGGGATCGAATGACAGTCGGGGAAATGTCAGCCACCAAAGGCACTAGCGCCCTTGTAAACTCCAACCCGGTGATGAACCACCAATCCATCGATGTCATCATCACCTCACAATCCAGCAAATGGAGAGACTGGGTCTGGTGGAACCAACGCTCAGACAAAGCCCTCAGATAACCCCATGGGCAGCAACGGGGATGGATAGAAAAGAAAGCTTAAAATCCCCATAAAGAGACGATTTCCCGGTACTTTGAATGGAGGGTCTGGTACAAAGAGTGAATGCTAAACAAGTTCCCCCTGGGTTGAGTAAAGCCGGGAACCTGCATCAAATTTCAAATCAAGATTAAAACCCTTGCCTCAAAAGTGGGAAAGATGGAAATGGCTATTACCTCGTTCGCATGAAGATAGATCAAGGGGTGATAACTTAAATCATCTAGAAGATCTAGAATCATCACGTTAATAGCTGGATGCTCCCAGCGAGGAATGGAAAAAGAAGGAGCAGGATTCACAATAGGAACATCCTCCTCGTCGTCCATGACATCTGTCCTCTCAACTTGGATAGGGCGAATAACTGACTCAGTCAACCGGCGAGGTTGCCGGGCTGGACGAAGGTGAGGAGCATCAGAAGCTCTCCTCCTCACACTTACAGAGGCCTTACGAGAGCTACTCGTCTGGTCTGGATCCATAATCTAGACAAAAGTCTCCAAATCACCTCAGAAAGAGTGAGGTAAGTTCTAAACTTAAAGCTCATTAAATTTAAATTATTGCTTTATACATAATCTAAGTCATGATACATGCATTGTGTTAACATAAGTCCACAGTAGACTTAAAATTGCATGTTCATTAAATGCCCAAACTCGTGAAATTTTTTTTGCCAGTCTCCTTTGTAAAATGGACTTTCCACATGCACATAAGCATGACTAGGTGGCCATCCATTAGCACACCAATCCAAAGTTATGAAAATCTCATATTCATGAAAAAACATCAAAATTAAATCCACTATGGCAACCAAATTGCCAGGTGTGCTTTATTTGAAAACCTATGCTCATTTGTCCTCAAATAGGATGAATAAACTAGCAAAAAAGGGTGCCAAATGACTGTCTTAAAAGTCAGTTTTTTTCACATCAATATGTTCAGCATGGTAAAATATGAACATTTACTAAGTTGAATAATTTTTATCAAGTCATATAAGCATGCATATTCACTACATTGTGTTTAGAAGCATTCTATATGAAATCTAACGTTCTAAACAGTTACAAATTGAAAAGAAAACATGTAAACATTACCAGAATAATGTAGAACATTTGTACGATGACGGAATTTGCAAAAAGTAATCCTAACTTAGTAGATCTGAAGAGGAAATTTTGGATTTTCTATTGTGTTCAAGTTGAAAATGACTTATGAAAGAGAAGGGAATGAGTAAATATACCCACGGGGAGCCGCGGGTCAACTCACGGCAGTCGCAGGTCTACCTGTGGACACCCATAGTGATCCCCACCCCCTCCAACTCGACCAATCTTGAGTTACAACGGAGTTCCCGAAAGTTAAAAAGTCAAATAAGGGAAAAAAGTGCTACACGATTAAGCAGAAAGGGCTTGAAACCCTGAATTCAGATGCCAAACTTCTGATCTACATATAAGTCATTGGTATTAACCCGGATGTGGGGTTCAGAAAGTCGATGATAGAGGTTATTGAAAGCAGCCCTTATCAAAACATCGAGAATGTCCGGTGTTATGAACCGTGGGTATTGAATTCTTTAAAACGTCCATATTTATCTAGGGGTATAACTCATCAGAAATATATCCCCAGCACAGATATCAGGCATGTCTGATAGTGCGAAATGTTGGCGACAACTCTAGTGTAGCATCAGGAATGGTCTGGTGATATAAGCCGTTGAAAGGTACTTACTAAGGTCAGAATGTCTGATAATGCAAACCGTTAGCGACATCTCCAGCATAGCATCGGAAAGGGTCCGATGATGTAAGCCGTTGAAAACAATTTCAACGAAGGTCAGAATGTCTGACACTGAAAACTGTAAGCGCTAACTCCAGTGTAGTATCAGGGAGGACCGATGATGGATCTGTTATACAAATCCCTAGCCGAGGCACTGCGAAGGTTCGATGATTTTCAGACCGTTGTAAACTACTGTTCAAGTAGGCACCGAGGAAAGTCTGTGATGGTCAACCTTCACAAAACTACTGTTCGAGTAAGTATTGTGAGGATGTTTTGAAAGTAAGCAATAAAAATTCTATCTCCAGTGGAGCTATCGGCATCAACCTGATAGAAAACCCAGGTGGTGGTGACAATCCCAGCGTAATGGCAAGAAGAATCCAACAATGGAAACCAAGCCAAGCTATCATCAGGATAAACATCAATAATCCCCAAAGATTTATTCCCAAAAGAGAAGATTATCTCCGGCGGGAGTAAAGTCAGAAAGCACATCTAAAAGATAAAGAACGTTGGTGAGAACCTCAACGTTAAAATCCAATGGTCTCAGCCATAGGAAAATCTCCACAACAGGGATCTTGGAAACATATCTGCAAACTTGTCGTCGAGTCAGTCTCAATAGCACTATTAGACATTTCAAGTCGTTGGCGACAACCCCAACGTAGCATCGGGAAAGATTCGGTGATGAAAGCTTTGTGAACTACCGTTTGAGTAGACATCAAGGCGGTTCAATAGAAACCATCATTGATAACTCCATCCCCAGCAGAAATGGCGGGAGTAGTCAGTGATAGAATTCTGTTGGAAATAATTCCAACCAAAAAAACATTTAACATTCATCATATCATGCTGTATTGCATGGCATCATTTTAATCTTGTCATATTTCAAGTGTCTAGTAATCTTTATCATGTTCATGCCATTACATTGCATAAACATGATAAAGAGGGGATCTGTATACACTCAAAATTTTGCATTCCTTTTACTAACCATACAAGAGGGCAGAATCGTCTTTCGTCTTCCATAGACAACCTTGGAAGTCAAAATCATCAAGTCCAAACCCAGGAGACAACCCCGGGAGATAAGATGTCTAACCTCGGAGATAACTCTGGGAGATCAAAGCCAACCCCGACAACAAACCTGGGAGATCAAATTTCAGCCCCGGAGACAACCCCGGGAGATCAAAGTCAGCCCCGATAATAACCTCGAGAGATCAATTCAAAACCCTGGGAGATTAAAGTCAAGCCCCAGAGACAACCCCGGGAGATCAAATCCAAGCCCCAGAGAGAACCCTGTGAGATCACATCCAATCCCAAAGACAACCCCATGAGATCAAGTCCAACCCCAAAGACAACCTCAGGAGATCAAGCCACCTCGGAGACAACCCCGTGAGATCAATTCTAATCCCGGAGATAACCCAGGGAGATCAAGTCCAATCCTGGAGACAATCCCGGGAGATCAAATCTAACCCCGACAACAACCTTGAGAAACATCAAATCAACCTCAGAGACAACCTTGAGGACTGTCAAAAGTCAACAATAGTCCAATCTCGGAGACAACCCTGAGAAAAGATGGTTACAACTGCCTCAAGCTCGGAACCAACCAGAGAGGGGAAAAATAGTAATTTTACCAACTTAACATCAATTCAACCCAAATCAATGCAAAAGTAGTCATACAGAACCATAACATTAATCCCGAGTGAAAACAACACAAGACAACTCAACAGACGGATTGCGAAGACTCGAAGATCTGGCCATGGACCCATCTTCCCATATCAGGAAAATGTCAAATCCTATGTCATTATGTATCTCTCATCAAGGGCTTTTTGGAAAGTTATAGCACGCCTCCATCGGATTCCTGGATTAAAAGTTATGAAAGTTTGAGCGGACAATGCGTTGGCTTGAATGCACGTACTTTAAGACAACAGGACCCATGGGGCTCGGGCCCACCCGCGGATACTTTGGTCTATAAATAGACCCCCCATCAGCTAAAAAGAAATAAAAAGAATAAAAAGAGAGAAAAATCTGTCCATTTCAGCTCTTAACCCCTTATAGAGTGCTCCAAACATTAATATTCTTCTTTCTAAACACTTATATACATATATTTTACGACATATCAAATTTTAATCGGTGGAAATCGAGTTTTCAAGCTCCAAAAGCGGTCTGAAGCTTTCTTTGCAGCACAGTGTAAGATTTTTTCATATTTAAAGCTTTCTACTACTTTAATATATATATATATATATATATATATATATATATATATATATATATATATATATATATATATATATATATATTACTGCGTTTAAATATATGTTTTAACTGCTCATTCAATGTAAATCCATAATATGTAAATCTGTGGACTAGATTTATCTAAATCTAGCCATATCTAACTTTTAACCGGTTCAAAAGTTGTAAAACTAGTACCGTTTAGCTAGAATGGCTAAGATTTATTTAAATCTAGTTTTTTTTCTAGTTTTTGTAAATATTAAGCAATCATGTGAGCCTAGGAGCCATGGGATCTAAGATCTAGCTAACGGATTTAGATCTGGTTCCCTTGATGGACCCTTTTCAACTGTACAACCAGCTTGTAAATCCTATTTATGGTGTTAGGACATCCTTAGATGGTTTTCGTGCCCACAATGAGCGCGACACTTATATGTTTATTATTTTGTCGAAGATGCCTCACATCTCGAGAATAAAATCAAATCAAGCAGAATACGAAATAAAATGGAAGTATCAAAGGCCTCAATTACTATGTGAGCGTAAGGGTTTGAAAACCTATTTTTAAAACATCATCTCTGCACATATTGCTTAAAATTGAACTTTTATACAAATCAAATCATTTGTATATAGGTGCAAACGAGGCATAACACTACTTCTAAATAAGCACTTAGGCCCAATTAACACACACACACACATACACACACATACACACATACTTCAGATAAATTAGGGAATTAAAAAGACGCGGTAACCGTGTTTTTAAGGAAGTCAGGGGGTGCCTAACACCTTCCCCTTGCTTAATCAAGCCCCCAAACTCTATAAATCTCGGTTTCCAAGGCTTGTTAAATAGATTCCAACCATTGGGCCTTTGTGTATACCTTTTCAAAATCAGTTGAGTTGGTACAACCATTTCAAAACTACCAACTGACGACTCTGAATTTTTAAATCATCGACATTTTGTTTCGAATTCTTTTTAAACTCTTCGTTTCAAACAAATCCCAACACATAGAGAACATAAAGGGTAAAAAGAGGAATTTCAAAGAAACGAAAAAAAAAATTCCTGACGTCGACAACTGTCGTGCTAAATACGACAACACACATACTGTGAGTTTCAATATCAATATTATTCTGTATATAATACGAAAATATCCATACTCAAATTAAGTTAGCATTACAATTATTGACGCACTATTTTACAAAATAGTGAGGACTACTATCCCATATCATTACTCCACTCCCCGACTAGTCCCATCGACACTCTCATTTTCTGAGAAGAATAATGGAATAAAAAGGAAAATGATGAGCTCAACTAGCCCAGTAAAGAATATCATGACTAAGATTATGAAGAATAATTTATCTTTAGTTTTCAATAATGATAAATCAAATAAAATATAATGGACAACAAGTTTTAGATCAATAACTGCAGCGGAACAAACAATCAATTAGAAGTGTCAAGTAGAGCATGATGTCTACTATGTTCTATGATTTAAAAGTCCATCATCAATATTTTATCCATGTAACACCAATCAATAATTATTTCAAATCAATAATTTATCTTTGCACTATGTGCCTAAGATATTTGTTTGTATCACCAATGGTCATGAACATGCCAAACACCTGTCCATCTTTGCATTACGGACCAAAGATATTCATCAATTAATTGTTCATCGTTGCACCACAGACCAAAAATATTCATTTGTAACACCAATCAACAGTTCATCTTTGCACAACGGGCCAAAGAGAAGTTTCACCACAATTTAAGTCTGAGAATTATGACAATGATATAAAGAATGAATTAAGTGAGATCAATGATAAATATTAGAGATTTGTAATTTAATTTATTCAAGTTCAAGAATGTCTAAATTGTCAACATGATAACCAATTGTCGAGTAAAATTTAAGAATGATATTTAAGATTCATATTTCAAATATAATTTGGACAAGAAAAAGAACTAAATTTCGTCATGAATAGTACCCTGTATGAATAGTACTCCAGTATAAATATTATCCTGGATGAATAGTACCCCGATATGAAAAGATTAAATTTTAATAATAAAGTTCAGACCAATATTCTAGTGAAATGATATTAGATGAAGCACAAACCTCAAGGAATTTGTAATCATTTTAGGAATTATAGAAGCAATACTTACCATACTAAGTTTAGATTTTGGAATATGAAATAAAATAATATCACTTACATAATATGGAGTATGAAAGAAAATGATATCTCTTACGAGTATTGAAAGAAAATAAAATCCCTTATGAATAAGAAAGAATATACGAAACTGCAAATGGATTTTCACCCGTCATGCGGTAATCCGCATAAACAGATCATTTCCACAACTAAATAAAGAATAAATACGAAGGGTTATTTACCAGAAATGTGGTAATCCACGTAGTCATGTTATTCCCACAGATTAATAAGGAATATAATGACAACCCTTATGAGTATGAAGTAATATCACGTACGAATATGAAAGCAAATGATATTACATATGAGTATGCAATAAATGATATCCCTTACCTTAGTAAGAGAGTGTATACTGCAATAGTGTAGTAGCAGAATACTCTTCTTCTTTCTCTCTTATTCTCTCTCTATAGCTTTATCTTATCAGTTGTAAGTAAAATATGAAGAATACTTGCTTCTATTTATAGATGAATACTAACTTGACCCTTACAATATAAAGAGGAAAGTGGCTTGACTTTTGATAATGTGAAGAGACAACTGGCTTGACCCTTGGCAATGTGAAGGGACAACTGGCTTGACCCTTGGCAATGTGAAGGGACAACTGGTTATTTCTGTAATGACCCCAAAATTCATACAATTTAACTATCGACTTAGGTCGTTAACAATACATTCAACCTCTAATTTTACATCATTAAACGATAATACAACCCTTGAAATTTGCAGAATAATTAAAATTTTCTATTACAAACTATTCCCGTTCCCAAAACTTTCAACCTTTACATCTAAATATCTCAGAATTATTTTAATACTACAGGAGTTTACATCGTAAAAAGATATTACAATACAACATTAATACATTTATCGAAACATTAGACATGGTTTACAAGAATAACAACTTGGCTAGGATATTAAATCTTCATGTATCACTTTTGATCCATATCAATCAAGTAGCACATAGAGTTACCTTCAATTCTTGAATATGCAAAATTGGTTATTTGCAAGAATGAGCTCAACAACTAAGTAAAATCTAACAGTTTTCATGCATCACGTAGCACATAATAACATGCTCAACATACAAGAATAATCATAAAATAAACATAGCATACATGTTGTAGCTCACATAATAACTATAAAGATTGAGTTCCTTACTCAATCAACATTCATAGCTCAATCATCATAGCCATAGATTGACTTTCATATTTCATACTTTTGACATATTTCATACATTATACAATAAAATTTTATAGCAGTTCATCATCAAGTTCACATAGCAAAAAGGAACTGAAAGACTTGCCTTGATCGTTGTTTACCAATAACAGTTTAACAGCTTACAGTTATCTGCACTTCACGTGCCCTACATAATTATATAATCATGCACATCAACTATTAGTCACACAGCAATGCATAGTAGTTGTAATGTAAACTTTACTCTACATCTCATAACCTTTCTTTTTAATCAATACACAATATTTAATTTGATTGTGTTAACTTTTGACTTACATCTCACTGTATTTCATACTCGAAGTTCATTCAAGTGTTTAAGTCTTGCTAGGAATTATTATTGGTTTTATATTAAACCCATTTCATATCTTATAGTATTCATTTCATTTGACTTAAAACAGTTTTTACATTCATTAACACTTATCATAGCGTTTTGACGTTCATTCGTCACACACCCGATTTGTCTCTCTTGTGTATGCTTAGTATGCTTATATAACTTATCTAATACATTAATTATTAATGTTAAACATCATTATGTTTACTAACATTCAGGTTGTATAACTTAGAACAATATCTTTATTCGTCAGAAGCATTACACTTGCATACGTGCATGCCCGACGCCCTCCGATTGTTCCCGAAAACACAATAGTCCTAAAGATGACCATTTGACCCCCGTTTCTGACCTCAAATTGAAAAACTTAAAGAATAAAAGTTGTAGTTCTATTCGTCCTCGTTCTGGATCATCTTGAATCGCCTCAATCGGAGTTCGTATAAAGATGTTATGCTCATTTTAGTAAAACATGTTCAGTTAGTTTTTTTTCCAAAATTTGAAAGACAGACTACCCCCAAGCCGGGGCTGGGGTTTTTGTACTACAATAGCAAGCCGGGGCTTGGGTACATTCTACCATTTTCGCGAATTAACATCACGAATACTACAGAAAGCCAAATTAGGCCTAAAAACTCCTTTCTAACAACCATACCAACCTACCCAAGGTGTAAATGTTTACAAAAATATAAACTAAAGTTTCTAACACGTTTCTAACCACATAAATAACATAAACATCAGGATTACAACCTTTAATTTCACTATTTCTATTATTTTTTCTTCTTTTTACATTCATAGCGAAATTCCTCACTGTGAATTCGTTTCTTAACCAAATTGATTTATTCAACTTGTGTTCTTTTCGTTTTTAAACGTTTTAACAACATCCCTCTTCAATTTAAGGTTTCCATCATGATTTCATAGCAATATTAGTTTTAAAATTGACCAAAACTTATATGTATTTCAACAAAACTCTAATTTCTCATCTTTAACATGTTTTCATGATTTTGATAACCCCAAAACCAATTATAGATTACTCATAATAGATTATCTATATCTAATAACATATATAACCGTCACAATTAAATTCCCAACTTAACATTCATAGAAAACTTACAAAAATCAAGAAAATTGAAATAAGGGTTTTCTTATCTTTTAATTTCTTCTTGGACTAGTTAGAAGATATGAATTGCTTGATTAATCTTCTTCCTCTTCTTTGGTTCTCAGAATTTTCTTCTCAATTTACAGAGAATTCTCTCCATTTCTCTATTCCTCTCTTCCGTGTTCTTAACCTTAGAAAAATAAGATACATATATTTACTTAGCCCTTAGTTACATAAACCAAGAGTCTCAGCAGTTAGAAAATACAAAGGGTCTCTAGGCCATGTTTGGCTAGAACCCAAAATCCCTTTTTAATTTATTTTAATATTCCTATATTATATGGTACATTTGTCACACATAACTAAACCAATCTTATAATTTCATATTAAGTTACATTGGGTTTATTAATAACTTAATTTATCAAATCACTCCTTATCAACACAATAAATTTATTTAATAAATCATTCATCCTCTAATTTAATTAAATTAGAGCATTGTCATTCTATTAGCGTAATAAAATACGTACCGATTATAAAATTGTTTATCATCAATTTACTTAATATCATCATACATGAAGAAATTATTCCATAATAATTTCTATCAAATATTTACTTTATTTAATAAATATCTCAACTAAAATATTTATTTTACTCGATAATTATCTTAACTACTTACAAAATTCACAATCAAATTACATTAACATATTACATTTATATGTAACACATTACACAATTATTTTATTAAAATAAATATATTTACATTAATTCACTATTTTAATTAAGTGAATTACTGAAATTTAATTCATAACAATTTCATTGCCAATAAGGCATAATAATCAAATTATATTATTTCATAATATAGTTTTCAACTTAATTAAATTAACTAATAACATTCAGTCAATTTCGTTTTTGTAACAATTTCATTTACTCTCATCAATAGTTAAATTAACTATTAAACCTCACTTTTTCAATATATGAAAATATATTTTTCTTCACACCAGATCACATATCTCAAAATATATAGCACCTATATATACATACTCAAATTCAAAATATCTCATAATAAGAATTTTAATTATTAAATTCTTATTTTAATAACTTATAAAAATTCGGGTTGTCATAATTTCTGAAGGGGCAAGTACTATTGGAGAAAGAAACTCTTAGCAAAAGTGACTCTTAGCAATGTGAAGAGAAAAGTGGCTCTTGGATGATCTTTGGGTCACACGAAAGAAATAAAATTCACGAAGGAAATAAATTTGTCGGTCTTGCGAACAAGCCAAACTTACAAAACGCCACATATCACCATTATTTCCTTCGAGTGTCAGCAACTTCCTTTTAATGGTTATGATACGTATCACATAATTAACTAACACCTTTTAATCCTTCAATAATTATTTATTATTGATATTATAGACTCACAATACTGACAACCAGATCGTTTCCAGGAATTAAAGAGGGGGCTTTCCGATAAGGATATCTTTTTATTAGCGCGCAATTATATAACCTAACTCCTTTTCTCGACAGAATTTCTAGACATTGCCAATAGTGCTAACTAATAATATCTTTTCAAATAATATGAGTTACTATGCCATGACAAATATTGATTTAATAATGTGAAATACTATGCAATTATCACTGTAGCAATTATCAATTATTGAATCAATAATATGAAATACTATGTAGTAACTACTGTGACAATTATTGAATGAAATACTGAGTGACTTCTTATGTAAGAATAAATAATTGGAGATACTGTGTAATACCACGTACTACTGCAGAACAACACGTATTACTGCACTTATATCATTGGGTATTTCAACAATTTAACGGTAAAAGTTTTGTTGTTATTTTATAAAAAGGTTATTTTTGTCATTTACTATATTCGACAGTTTTTCCGTTTTGGGGCCCACCAATGATTGGCTCCGTCGTACGAATATTCCTCGACAAAAAGAATATTTTTTGACAGAACGAATATTTCCCGACAGAACGAATATTCCCCAACAGAAAGAATTTTCTTGACATACTTTTATAATTTACACATATCACCCTTAACTTTAAACTTTTATCAATTTAATCATTTACTGTATAGAACAATAATTATAAGAAAAAATGAATACTTTTATTTTATAAAATTCGGGGTCTTACATTGGTCACCTATTGTACTTGTTTATTTTGGGTTATCAGTGAAATACTATTAATTCCAGTAGAAGTTGTTGGTCCATAGTGACTATTTAGTGTTAAATATTCTTTAACTTGAAAGTGTTGAAACCTTTGAATTCCCTTTCGTTCCATAGAGACTCTTTATTTCGATTCAAAGAACAGATTTGGGACAATTGATAAGTACTTTGTTTACAACACTCCTATTTAAATTCCTGAGTTATCCTTTATCGTTATATCCTTTGAGATTATGATCTTTAAATATATATGCATGTTCATATTTATTGTTATAATACTTACTGGACAAATTTGTTGCTCATTTTTTCTTTTCTTAAACATTTCAGCTAAGGCCAAACAGGGCGGTACCTCAGGAAAAGATAAGGGCAAGGGCAAGGCTATGAAGTAGCTTTGTTCTTTCATGTTATATGTTTATTATTATGTTGTAATGAGGCTTAATTAATATTATGTATTAAGTTATGTCATGAATTAAGTAATGTTTCATTTTAGTAATGGTTGCAAGACTTGAGGCGAGAATAATTATATTATATCAATGAAATTATTCTATTATTCTATTATATGTATTATTAGCCTGTTGTATAAGTTAGAACGTGGAACACTAGATTCGAGGTACATGTATCTGAATTTGAGAGCGTCACACTAATGATTCATTAAGAAGCACCTAACCATCCACCAACATGCACTTCATAACATCTCTAGAAAGCTTTTAAAGAATTGAGATGAAGTAGATAGATGAGTTTTTTGATTACTTATTTCTTGTGTTCTTGATAAGATGATGAAATTGATAATCAACTAACTTCTTTCTCCTTGCCAAATTCGAAATCTCTCTCTTTTATCTCTTAATATATTTGCTCTTTGACGTGTTAGATTATTAGTGAAGAAAACAAACATCTAACTTTTTATTTATAGGAGAGACAAGACTTAGGGCATAAAGGTTATTAGGACACTTTAATTAGGTCACTAATTGGTCACTTCACTTAAGGTTTCTTGTAGTCAACTCCCTTAAGTTTCAAATCTTCCAAACCATCCCCCACTTCATCTCCGTACTATTTCAACCATGGTTAGATTAATTAACTCATCCAAGACTTTTTGGTCCAAAACATTAAATGTCTTAACAAGTGGGGAGGATATTTTGGTGAGCAAACCTCCTTTGTAAGGATGTTTGGTCGGCTATAGCCCATGTAGGGGTCCCACATGGGTTTGGTTCAAGCTTTTACCCACCCACTTGGTTCGTGGGTTGACTCATGAGTTTGGATCTTGGATTGAGCTTAAACTAAATTCACATTGGGCCTCCATTTGGGTTTGAATTGTTATTTGATTGGACCTTGAATTAATTTCAAGTGGGTCTCCAAACACTTTCCATTTTGGGCCTTTTAAAGTTATAGTCCATTAGTTAAATGACTTATCTTGACTTTGGTTGACTCTTCATATTTCTTTTATATATTCTTCGTATTATTTTCGTATTTTATTAGTATAATACTTGTATTATTTTTCGTATTATACTTGTATTCTTCTTGTATAAAGTTTATATTATACTTAGTTAAATTTTCAAAATTCAATACACATGCTAAAACTGCATTTTTCATTTCTGAATTTTATTGGATATTTCATCTTTCCTCAGAATTCTTACATTTACGCGTTTTTCGAAAAATCAAAAAAAATACTTGAGCAATTTTGGATGAATAGTGGTTGTTAGGTTTGCTAGAAACACATATATGCAATCAAATCACATAAACGAGGCGGAAGCGTAATAAAAATGGATTTAAAAATTTCTTACAAACCATAAACTAAGATCATTCTTGTGCTTGATTATAAATCTATAAAGGAGTAGGAGAATCAGAATCATACCCTTGAAGATTCGAGCTTCCTCAGGTACAAGTTCAACTCCTAATCCTTAATGCTCTCCTTGAATACGTGGGTTTGATTCTTTCCTTTGATCATCGTTAGTCACCCAAGCGTTTTGCCTCTAGAGGTGATCCACCATGGAAGAGCACAAATCAAGAAGAAGGGTGTTTTGGCTAAACCCTAATTTTTCCTATCTCTATAGAAAAAGAGTACTCTCCAATAATTAGAATTTCATGTACACTGATATCTGACATAAGACTCCTCTTATATTGATATTAGTCAACCCTTCTAATCTAATTATAAATAGGTCTATATTTAATTAATTAAATCCTTTAATTAATTAAACTCACTAATCTTATTAGGAATAATTAATTAAACTCTTTTAATTAATTTGCTTCCTAATCTTATTAGGAATAAATGAGAGCACTTATATTAAATTAATTCTTAAACTTCATTAGAAATTAAAATAATAATAATTGTAATAATATTAATAAGACTTCTCTTATTAATTAATATTTAATATTTCTAAAATATTAAATAATAAATATTAAGCTATTTAATTTATTCTATCACTATAGATTAAATTAAATACACTTAACATGTTATTACGATTATGCCATTAACTTCTTAAATAATATTTTTTTTCTTTTATGGTGTGACCCTTTAGGTTCTCCATATTAAACTGGTTGCGAATAAATCAATTAGAACAATTCTAATCTTATTTAAATAAATAAATTAAACTATTAATTTATTTAGATAAATAATATTTATTCTACAATAAGGATAAGCTTCCTTAGCAATCAACAACTTTCTAGATAATATAGATTTCAACATCAATCATAAAAGAACATTTGAGTAAATAGTTACCGTACAATTCAATCCTTCCACCATACATTATCTCAATTAAATATAAGACATATAATTACTGTTAAGTCTTATTTTATTTAATTATATATATTTCGATTCCCAAATGTACAACTCCGAATAAATGCAAATTAGAAACTATTTTCTAATTTCATTCTACATCGGTCAAGGATTCTTGGGTTGTCATTTATCGAATCACATAAGACATTTCTCTTCTTTTACTAGAAGCGGTAGATTCTTTATTGATCATTCATTATTGTAAGACCCCAACTTATATGAATAAAGATTTAATTTTCTCTAAATCTTATTTTGAATAGTAAGGTGTTAATTTGATATAATGCAATAGTTATGGGTGATATATGCAATTTTTTTCAAAGTAAGCAAGTTGTCATAAAATATTCGTTGTGTCGGGAAATATTCGTTTGGTCGGGGAATATTCTTTTTGTCGAGGAATATTCGTACGACGGCGCAATCATCGGTGGATCCCACAATGGAATAATTGTTGGATATAGAAAGCGACAAAAATAACCTTTTTATAAAAATAACGGCAAGACTTTTATCGTTAAACTGTTGAAATACCCGGTGATAAAAGTACAGTAATACGCGTTGTTGCACAGTAGCACACGGTATTGCAAATATCTCTAATTATTGATGTTTACGTAAGAAATCACTCAGTTTCATTCAATAATTGCCACAGTAGTTTTAGCATACTATCTCATAATATTGATTCAATTATTGTCACAGTATCATCTGCACAATATTTTATATTATTAAATCAATAATTGAGACGACACAGTTATTCATATTATTATTTGCATTATTGACAATGTCTAGAAAGTTTTGTCAAGGAAAGGGGTTTGGTTATTTAATTACGCGCCAATAAGGAGAAATCCTTATCAGAAAGCTCCCTTTTTCTTAGGAACGATCTGGTTGTCAATATTGTGAGTTATAATATTAAATGATGAATAATTATTAAAAGATTAAAAATATGTTGATTGGAGAAAAATGAATTGTGGTAAATATTTATTCAATTTTTGATATAAATAGAGGGGTTTGTCATGAGGTTTTTGTTGTAATTTTGGTTTATTATTCTATGGGAAGATGTGCTAATTTTTCAGACTGTCGGTTGAAGTTTTAATAGTAAATCAATATGGACTGTCGGTTAAAGTTTTAATAGTAAATCAATACAGACCGTCAGTTGAAGTTCTAATAGTAAATCAATATGGACCGTCCGTTTTAATAGTAAATCAATCTGGACCGTTTGTGAATTAGTTACTATTTAATCCATTCTTTTATAAATAGAATCTCATTTCTTCCTTCTTTCTCACCAATTCACTAAAACTCTAGAGAGAGAAACTATAGAGAGAATAAGAGAGAAAGAAGAAGATTATTCTGCTACTACACTATTGTAGTATCCAATCTCTTACTAAGGTAAGGGATATTTTTTTTCGTATTCGTAAGGGGTATTATTTATTTCATATTCGTAAAGGATGTTATCTTCTTTTATATTCGTATGTGATAGTACTTCATACTCATAAGGGTTGTCCTTCGTATTCATTCTTTATTAATCTGTGGGTATAACCTGTCTACGCGGATTACTGCATACCTGGTGAATAACCATTTGTATTCATTCTTTTTTAATCTGTGGGAATAACTTGTCTACGCAGATTACGGCATGCATGGTGAATAACCCTTCGTATTCATTCTTTATTAAATTGTGAAAATGATTTGTCTACGCGGATTACCGCATGACGGGTGAAAATTCATTTGCAGTTCGTATATTCTTCCATACTCGTATGAGATATCATTTCTTTTATACTCATCAAGGGATATCGTCTTCTTTCATATTTCTCCATTTTTGGTATGAATTTATTGTTTGTTTCCATAACCTTATTATTAAATGGTGAAAACTTTTGAAATTTGTGGAATATTCTTAATAGTTTGTGCTTCATCTAGTATCATTTCACTATTGGTCTGAACTTTCTTATTGAAAATTTAATCTTTTAATGGGGGGATAATATTCATGTCAGGGTACTGTTATCATATCCAGATCTCAATCTATACTCCATCTTCTAATTTTATATAGATTATCACAGTAATTGTTGGCCAAACAATTAATCAATAAGCAAAAGATATAATAAATAATTCAATAAAAACCAACTTTCATTCAATGGGAAGGCTTAATTTAATCTACATACCAAGTTCCGTTGCAATCTTAATGAAAATTTAGTTCATAATAATAATAAAGAAAAACATCATCCAGATTAATAATCCAAACATCCTAGGTAATTACAAAAGATAAGAACTAGAGAAGAAAAGAAGAAACTCTGAATTTGCTCCAATACTCTCTCTTTGATCTTCAGCCCTTGCAATCCTCCTTCGTGTTTTCCTTCGTTGTTTTCTCTGCAATTCTCCTGAAAAATTCCTTGATACTTCTTTTCTAAAGTCTTCTCCTATTTGTATTAGTCAAAACCCTCCTCTAGGTTCCTTTTTGGCTTCGAAAACTAACTCATCAGTAGCAAAATCCCTCTTTAGCCGTACATGAGTGCCTAGGTGCTCAACCCAGGTCATTTCCAAGTGCCTAGGCGCTTGACTAGGACCACATATTTATAAAAATGCCACTCAGCTCTAATCTTAATGATTTTTGATCTTTTTCTTCTCCCAAATGACCAATTTATCCCTCCAGCTCCAACCTACAGGAAATAAACACAAAAACACATAAAAAGATACTAAAAACATATAAAGCTATCAATAATTAAGTTTAATAATATTGGATTCATAGGTATAAAACCTACTCATCAGGTACTATTCATTCGAGATACTCTTCATTAGGGGTACTATTCATTCAGGGTACTTTTCATTCGAGTACTATTTATTCAGGGTACTATTCACGGGGTACTATTCACAACAAAATTAGTTTCTTTTCTGTCCAAATTATTTTTGATACATGAATACCATTGTTAAATTTTACTCTACAGTTAGTGATCATGTTGACACTTTGGACATTCTTGAACTCTGGATAAATAGAATTTTAAATCTCAAATATTTATCCTTGATCTCACTTGATTGATTCTTTATATCATTGTCATCATCCTCATGCTTATATTATGTTGAAAGTCATCTTTGGACCGTAGTGCATAGATGGACTGTTCATTGGTATGATTATGACAATATATTGTGTATTGGTATAATCATAACCTGTAATGTTACAGACAAAGGTTGTGGTGAAAGTCATCTTTGGCCCGTAGTGCATAAATGGACAGGTGTTTGGCATGATCATGACCACTGGTAATACAAACGAATATCCTTAGCCCGTAGTGTATGGATAATTTGTTAATTTGAAATATTTATTGATTGGTGTTACAGGGATAAAATATTGATGATAGAATTTTAAATCATAGAAGATAGTAGACATCATATTCTACTTGACTCTTCTAATGGATTGCTTGTTCCGCTGCAGTTGTTGATCTAAAACTTGTAGTCTATTGTATTCTATCAGATTTTGCACTATTGAGGACTAAGGATAATTTGTTCTTCATTATCTTAGTCATAATATTCTTACTGGGCTAGTTGAGCTCACCCTTTTCCTTTTGGTTCCATTGTTCTTCTTAGGAGGCAAGAATGTAGCTGGGACTAGTCGGCGAGTGGAGTAATGGTCCGAGATAGTTACTATAGAAGTCTTCACTATGTTGTGAAATAGTGTGATAATAATTGTAATGAAAACTTAATTTGAGTTTGGATATTATCTACGGGACAATATTTATATTAAAACTCATAGCTTAAGTGTTGCCGTATTTTGCACGACATTTCAATAGTTGTATAATTAAAGTTTGTATTTGGATTCTGTATCATGTATTTGGCGACTCTGAATGGGTTGTGTGGACCTATTTTGGGGGCTTCACAATTATCTCCATATATAACTCATTCTACCCAAGTATACCCTTTGATATACCCTAAGGGTCTTAAGGAATAAGTCAAAGTATAAATCATTATATACAAGATACTATGATGATTTCAAGTCTAAGGATCACTTGTACTACTATCACTTCAGTAATTCCTATTAACAGACAAGTAAAACTCCATTAGATATTCCTTAGCGAGTCACGTTAAGTGAACTTATTCTCTAATAAACACTTACATACTTGCTTTAGTGTCTCCACACAAATGATCATGAGATCAACATCCTCATCCAATGAGCAAGCAACATATGTACCAATCTATCCAGATTCACTAATCTCCTTTATAGTAATCCATTGATTGGGAACATTTTAGTTTTTTAAGCTATCTAAGAATTTAGATCTCATTAGCATGATCTCATCATGATTCTAAAAGCATTGTTTAAAACTATGAGTTTATCACATATTATTAAAACAACAGCATGTAGATAAATTAAATACCTTTAGTAAATAAATACTATTATTAATAAATAAATAAGATTGTTTATAAAGTATATGCTTTATCATTATACATGATTGGCTTGTATGCATTCTACTTTCAGTGGTTTTATGTAAATTTCTCAGAAATATTTTATTTTCGTCTTGGAAATTTATACTATTTAATTTTAGTACATAGCCAAAATCCTAATATCAAACTGTAACGCCTCGAAATTCGGTTTATCTTCACATGCAGATTTCGTGCATCACGAGTACATCTCCTTCCAAACATACATTATTATATAGCTAAATATAACAACATACATTCTCAAATCTCAGGTTCTAATATCTTATAACCTCGTTCATTACAAATAATGATAATTACATTATTTTTTACATCTTACAAGAGTGACTTTCATCCTCCACAAATGATATATAGTAGTTCATTAAACTATTCTATAGTTTAATTAAACTATTCTACATTACAAGTCTTGGCTTGATCTTCACACTCTTTCACATATTGAATGTCACTTCATCTAGATACCGGTCAGCTTGATCTTTACGGGATCCTTAAGTTCTTCTACTTGTACGCTGAAAATATTTTTCATTTAAATCAAATGTGAGCATTTAATTTCTCAGCAAGTCATATCAGTTGAATAAACAACATCAAGAATCTAAACATTCTTTTAAGACTTCAATAACCGAACAAAGGTTATGAAGCAACTTGAATAATAGGAATAAATTTGGATTCCTATCATTTTAAAACATTAGTCACTTTCACTTTGAAATACTTTCATTCTTCTACCTTTTTCATACACATTCTGTCTGGCTAGAATCATTAGTACAAATTTAACAATAACGGTTCATGTATAAACAAAACATCTTCATATTGAATAGTTCAATCACAGAATAGTTCATGTTGAAAGCAGTTCAACAGTTGGTGACATTACTGACTGGAGCACTGAAAAATCAGTCGCAGAACTAAGCTGCGACTTTTAAGGATTTCAAGGCGGTTAGACCACTATAATTTTGTGGGTTCATGAATCCGGTTGAGGCAAAGACCTGGATCATGGAAATAGAAAAAGTTTTTGACGTTGCTAGAGTCGGTGAGGACCAGAAGACTGCTTTTGTGACATTCATGTTAAAAGCAGAAGCCATTTATTGGTGGCAGGCAAACAAAACTCGAGGAGGTCAGGAGGTGATGACTTGGAATAGGTTTAAGGAAATATTTTTCAAGAATTATATTCTAGAGAGTTCACAGAATCAGATGGAGGTTCAGTTTTTAGAATTGAAGTAGGGTACGATGACGGTGTCGGAGTATGCAGCAAAATTTAATGAGTTGGCGAGGTTTGCGCCGTATCAAGTTAACACAGGCGAGCACAAGGTAAGAAGATTTGAAAAGGGATTGAAGCCCTGATTGTACATCGAAGTCTCCATGTTTCAGTAGAAGTCGTTTGCAGCAGTTCTTGAGAAGGCAATTATCGCAGAAGGTGGAAGCAATGCCTTAACAAAGTATAATTAGGAATAGAGAAAGAAGAAGAATGAGAATGAAGACAAAACTGGTGGTAGCAGTGGTGGGAATAACAACCCAAAGAGGAAGTAGAATGTGAGTGTAGGTGCTGGAAGTCAGCAAAGTAGCCAGCAGAAGAGGAAAATTGAAGCATGCGTTGCTTGTAGAAGGAATCACACTGGAGTGTGCTTGAGAGGTAAGCGGGTGTGCTATAATTGTGGGCAGGAGGGTCACATTGCTCCGAATTGCTCTCAACCAAAGAAGAATACTTGTTACACATGCGGATCAAAGGATCATCTAGCTCGCGAGTGCCTTAAAAAGGCAGCTGGAAGTGCAAGCAATGGAGGTGGCAGTGGAGGTACATTGGCTATTGCTGGACCAACGACAACGAATAGGCCCACAGCCAGAACCTTCAACATGACTATACAGGATGCTGTGAAATCAAAATATATGGTGTTAGGTATCATTCCAATCAATGATATAGATGCATATGTATTATTTGATTTGGGTGCTACTTGCTCATTTATATCTGATGATTTTGCTAAGAGTTTAGGGTTGCCTAGTGAAGAGTTAAACTACCCTTTGAATATAGAAATTGCGAATAGGGAGGTGATTCTTGTTAGATGCATATATAAGAACTGTAGGGTGAATATTAAGGGAAATATTATGACAGTAGATTTAATTCCGATTAAACTTGGGGAGTTTGATGTTATACTAGGGATGGATTGGTTATTCAATTATGAAGCGATAATTGATTGCCAAAAGAAAAGTGTAAACCTTATAACTCTATCAAAGGTAGTCTTCTATAATAGCAAATCGCTTAGAAAAATGAGTTGTCTGACGATGATGCAAGCCAAGAAATTATTGAGGTAAGGTTGTGTAGGATATTTAGCTTACATAGTCGATACTCAGAAGAAAGGTGCGAAACTAGAAGAGATACCAGTTGTTAGGGACTTTATGGATGTATTTTCGAAAGATTTGCCATGACTTTCTCCTGACAGAGAGATTGAGTTCGTTATCGATTTAGCACCAGAGACTGCTCCGATATCGAAGGCCCCGTACAGGATGGCTCCGGTAGAGATGAAGGAATTGATGGTACAACTGCAAGAGCTGTTAGACAAGAAATACATCCTGTCGAGTGTATCGCCATGGGGGTTGCTGGTATTATTCTTGAAGAAGAAAGATGGGTCGATGCGTCTTTGCATTGATTATAGGGAATTAAATAAAGTCACTATTAAGAATAAGTATCCGTTACCAAGAATAGATGACTTGTTTGATCAGCTAAAAGGAGCTAGATACTTCTCGAAAATAGATCTGAGAAGTGGGTATCATCAACTAAAGGTCAGAAAGGAGGATGTCCCGAAGACGAAATTCAGAACTCAGTATGGACACTACAAGTTTCTGGTAATGTCTTTTGGTTTGACCAACTACAACATTCATGGTTTTGATGAACAAGGTGTTTAAACCGTTCTTAGATAAGTTTGTAGTGGTATTCATCGATGATATCTTGGTGTACTCCAAAACTCAAGAGGAACATATGGAGCATTTATGTTTGGCATTTGAGACTTTAAGAAGAGAAAAGTTGTGTGCGAAATTCTCTAAATATGAATTTTGGCTAGAATGTGTGCAATTTCTTGGGCATGTGATTGACAAAGATGAGATTTCAGCGGATCCATCAAAAGTTGAAGCTGTAATAAATTGGGAACAACCAAAGACACCATCAGAGGTGAGGAGTTTCTTGGGACTGGTAGGTTACTATAGATGGTTTATTCAAGACTTTTCCAAGATTGCCACTCAGTTGACAAATTTGACAAGGAAAGCAATAAAATTTGTTTGGACTGAGAAGTGCGAAGAGAGTTTTCAGTAGTTGAAGAAGAAGTTAAGCATGGCACCTGTGTTATCATTACCGGATAATATAGGAACCTTTGTGGTGTATAGTGATGCTTTGCACAAGGGACTAGGCTGCGTGCTTATGCAAAATGACAAAGTCATTGCTTATGCCTCAAGACAACTAAAAGACTATGAAAAAGGATACCCGACTCATGATTTGGAGTTGGCTACAGTGGTATTTGCTATGAAGATATGGAAACATTATCTCTATGGAGAGAAATGTGAGATATATACGGACCATAAAAGTCTGAAGTATATTTTCACACAGAAGGATCTAAACATGCGTTAGAGGTGATGGTTAGAACTGATAAAAGATTATGATTGTGAAATCTTTTATCATCCGGATAAAACAAATGTGGTTGTCGATGCCTTGAGTAGAAAGGGTCGGGAGAAGTTGATGTTTTTAACTGCCCAAGAGGAGCTCATTTCAGCAATGGCAAAACTAGAATTGGAAGTAAAACTTTCGAAAGATTCAGATGAAAGATTGTTCTAGATGGTAGCTGATCCAAATTTAGTGGACAAAGTTAAGAACGCTCAACTACAAGATGAAGGATGCGACAAAATTAAAGAAAGAGTGCCTGAGGGTAGTGAGGTGAAGTTCAAGATTGATACTGAGGGATTGCTAAGGTTCAAGGGAAGAATTTGGGTTCCATCAGTACCTGAAATTAAAGATGAAATATTAACTGAAACTCATAACTCAAGATATTCAATTAACCCGGGGAGTACGAAGATGTATCAGGATTTATGACAACATTTCTGGTGGCCGAATAAGAAAAGAGATGTTGCACAATGTGTCATGAAATGCTTGACATGCCAAAAAGTCAAAGTCGAGCATCAAAGACCAAGAAGATTAATTCAACCGTTGGAAATACCGGAATGGAAATGTTAGCATATCACAATAGATTTTGTGGTAGGTCTTCCGACTACTAAGAAAGGGTACGATGCAATTTGGGTGATAGTGGACAAACTGACGAAATCAACACACTTTTTGCCAATTAAGATTATATTCAATCTTGATTAGTTGTCAAAGTTGTATGTCAAGGAGATCGTTTCGATACATGGAGTTCCAGTGTCAATTGTGTCAGACAGAGATCCGCGATTCACATCAAACTTCTGAAAAAGACTACAAGAATGCATGGGAACACAGTTGACAATGAGTACAGCGTACCATCCTCAAATAGACGGCCAAAGCGAACGAACAACACAGACGTTAAAAGATATGCTAAGAGCGTGCATTATGGATTTCAAAGGAAACTAGGATGATCACTTACCATTGGCTGAATTCACCTACAACATCAGTTACCACACAAGCATTGGCATGCCGCCTTACGAAGCATTGTATGGCAGAAAGTGCAGAACTCCACTGTGCTGGGATGAAGTTGGTGAACGTCAACTGTTAGGACCAAAACTGGTACAGTAGACCACTAAGGTTGTCAAACTCATCAGGGCAAGATTGGTAGCTGCTCAAGAGAGACAAAAGAAGTATGTTGATCAACACAGACAAAATCGCGAATTTGACGTTGGAAATTTCATTTTTCTAAAAGTTTCTCCTTGGAAGGGGAAGATCTGATTTGGTAAGAAAGGAAAGCTAAGCCCAAGGTTTATTGAGGTGCTGCGAAGAGTAGGTGAAGTGGCTTACGAGGTAGCTCTACCTCCAGAATTAGAACATGTTCACAATGTTTTTCATGTTTCGGTGTTACGACTATATAAACTCGATTACAAGCATGTGATCGAGTACGAACCGTTACAGTTCGATCAAGATTTGTCTTATGAGAAAATTCCTATCCAGATAGTTGACAGGAAAGAACAAGTGCTCAGGAATAAAGTAATACCTTCCGTGATGGTGATATGGAGGAACCACAATGCCAAAGAAGCTACGTGGGAACTCGAAGAAAAAATGATGAAAAACTATCCTGAGTTATTTGTTTGATCTGTGTCTTCGATTCTGGGGACATAATCCTTATAAGAAGGGAAAAATGTGACGAATGAATTGTTTGAGTTGTGATTCTGGGGACAAAATCCTTGTAAGGAGGGAATGATGTAACAATCTAGAATTTTTATATGTAATTTCAAATATTTATTGAATTAAATAAATATTTTAGTTGATGTATTTATTGTTAAATAAATATTTATTTAATTTAATTATTTATTAGTTAAATAAATAATTCATAAGTTGTGAGTAATTGACTTGATTGTGTAATATTGTGACGCCCCCAAAATTAGGTATACATCACCCATCTTGGGTCGTCAGATACATAGTACAGAATACAAATACAACTTAATAATACAACTGTCGTGTACAATACGACAAAACATAAACTGTGAGTTTGAATACAAATATTATCTTCTAGAGAGTATTCATACTCAAAAGGAGTCCTCATTACATTTATTAACACACCATTACATAGAATAGTGAGGACTACTAACTAATACTATCATTCGGACCATCACTCCGTACCCCGACTTGTCCCAGCTACGTTCTCATTTCCTGAAGAGAACAGTGAAAGAAAGGGTGAGCTCAACTAGCCCAGTAAGAAATATTATGACTAAGATAATGCAGAATAAATTATCATTAGCCTTCAACAATGTTAAACTGATAAAATATAATAGACATCAAGTTTAACTGCAGCGGAACAAGCAATCCATTAAAAGAGTCAAGTAGAAAATAAACTCTACTATCTTTTATGATTTAAAAGGTTTTTCAACACTGCGATCGCTGAGACTCAGCTTAATAAAATCATCGAATCACCCCTGCACTACGGCCAAGGATATTCGTGTATTCATTAATGGTCATGATCATGCCAACAACTGTCCATCAATGCACTACGGGCCAATGAGGACTTTTACCACATCATTTGTAACATTACGGTCATGATTATACCGAATAATCCCTGGTCATAATCATACCAAGTCCATCTATGCACTACATGCCACAGATGACTTTCAACATTTTATAAACATGAGGATGATGACAATGATATAAGAATTCAATAAAACAAGTTCAAGAATTAATTTATCCAGAAATTAACAACGTCCAAATTGTCAACATGATACTGCATTGTGGAGTAAAATTCAAGAACGCTTAGAAGAATATTTTCTTGAAAAGATACTGGATGAAACGCAACTATCAAGGATATTCCACAAATTTCATGGAGTATAGAAGTCAAAACTTAACCAACTGAGTACAATAAAGAATGGAATAACAAAAGAAATCACCATGCATGCGATAGACCGCACAGACAGGTTATTCCAATAGAATAATAAATAATGGAACCAGGTCCGGCGTAAACGCACAGACAGGATATTCCGACAGAATAATAAATAATGGAACCAGGTCCGGTGTAAAACACACAGACAGGATATTCCAACAGAATAATAATAAAACGGAACCAGGTCCGGTGTAAAACACACAGACAGGATGTTCCAACAGAATAATAAACGGAACCAGGTCCGGTGTAAAACACACAGACAGGATGTTCCAACAGAATAATAAACGGAACCAGGTCCGGTGTAAAACACACAGACAGGATGTTCCAACAGAATAATAGAAGAATGTCACCAAGTATAGGGTAGACCGCGTATACTGGTTATTCCAACAGAATAATAACAAATGGAATAACAGAAGTTCTCTTCATGAATATAAAAGAAATAATATTCCCTACCGTTTTAAAGAAGAGCTGAAGTAAGGAAATAGTAGCAGAATACTCTTCTTCTCTCTCTCTATAGTTTCTCTCTATAGTTTCTCTCTCTAGAGTTTAGTGAATTCGTAAGAAATAATGAAGGAATGAGCTGCTATTTATAGAAAAATAGAATGCATAGTAACTAATCCATGAACGGTCCAGATTGATTACTTTAATCTGACGGTCCATATTTAAAGAAAAATCTTTTAAATAAAATAAAATATATTCTATTTATAGAATAACTTTAATAAAGTATTTTGTTTTATATAAAAAGATGTTTCTGTTTTATTACGTTAATAATACGAATAAAACAAAACGTCATTATCGCTAAATAATTCATATTATTAACTGACAATAATAGAATCAAACTGAGTGACTTCTCACATAAGCATTAATAATCAATACCGTGTGCTACTATGCAACCACACGTATTACTGTACTTTTACTACCGAGTAGTTCAACAGCAACAATGGTAAAATTTCCGCCGTTATTTTTAATAAAATATTTTTTGTCGTTTTCTCAATCCGACAATAATTCCGTTGTGGGGTCCACCAATAATTGTGTCGTTGTACGAATATTCCCTGTTAAAACGAATATTCCCCGACCAATCGAATATTATATAACAACTTGCGTACTTTGCAAAATTTATAAATATTACCCACAACTATAACATTATATCAAATTAACTCCATAATATTCAAAAATGATATTTAAAAAAAATTCATCTTTATTTATAAAAGTTGGGGTCTTACAACCTCCCCTTCTTATGAAATTTCGCCCTCGAAATTAGGGTACGTACCTGGTATGTCGAAGAGGTAAGGATACCTTGATTTCATTTCTGATTCTAACTCCCAAGTCATTTCCTCAACATCGTGGTTTCTCCACAAAACTTTGACTTGAGGTATAACCTTGGAGCGTAGAATATGTTCCTTCTTATCCAAGATTTGAATAGGAACTTCTTCATACGTCAAATCCTCCGCTATTTCGTCTGGTTCTAACTCAATAATGTGGTTCGGGTCTTCCACATATTTGCGTAACATGGATATGTGGAAAACGTTATGAACACGAGACATACTTGGCGGTAAAGCGAGTCTATAAGCCACAGTTCCTACTCGATCGAGGATTAAAAATGGACCGATGAATCGAGGATTTAGCTTTCCTCTCTTTCCAAATCTTGTAACTCCTTTCCATGGAGCAACACGTAAGAACACATGATCTCCTACATCAAATTCCACGTCCTTTCGATGAAGATCAGCATAACTCTTTTGTCGATCTTGTGAGGTTTTTATACGTTGTCGGATCATTTGAATCTTTTCTGTAGTCATACGTACCAACTCCGGTCCCAACAACGTTGCTTCGCCCACCTCATCCCAGCATACTGGAGAACGACATTTTCTTCCATACAATGCTTCGAATGGAGCCATGCCAATACTTGCTTGATAACTGTTGTTGTAGGAAAACTCCACCAATGGTAAGAACTTGTCCCAACTTCCCTTGAAGTCAAAGACACAGAGTCTTAATAGATCTTCAAGAGTTTGAATAGTCCTCTCTGATTGTCCGTCCGTCTGAGGATGATATGCTGAACTAAATCGTAACTCCGTGCCCATAGCTTTTTGTAAACTAACCCAAAATCGTGAAGTGAATCTTGGGTCTCGATCAGAAACTATGGATACTGGCATACCATGCAGTCTTACAATCTCGTTTATGTACATACGAGCAAGACGTTCAAGTGTATAAGTTTCTCGTATCGGTAAGAAATGAGCAGACTTGGTCAATCTATCAACAATGACCCAAATCGCATCAATACCTTGAGAAACCCTGGGAAGACCGGTAACAAAATCCATGGTAATGTGCTCCCACTTCCATTCTGGAATTTCAAGTGGTTGCAATGGACCTTTTGGTACTTGATGCTCCGCTTTGACTCGTTGACAAGTTAGACACCTTGAGATAAACAATGCTATCTCTCTCTTCATATTGCTCCACCAAAATGTATGACGAAGATCATGATACATTTTGGTACTTCCAGGATGGATTGCAAATGGTGTGTTGTGCGCCTCCATCATGATTTCATACTTTAAATCAGGGTTGTTAGGAACACAAAGTCTGGAGTTGACTCGAAGTATTCCTTCTTCATCGATTCTTGCTTCCGGCATAGAACCTTCTTGCACTTTCTTCCTCATACGCATCAGCTCCAGGTCTGTAGCTTGAGCAGCTTTAACTTTATCGATTAAAGTCGGTTCTACTCGTATATTCGCCATCATCACATGGGTCCCTGGAGTCTTCAACTCTATCTCCATCCTTTGCAAGTCACACAAAATGGGCCTTTGCGTTGTTAATATTGCACTTGTACCCGCATATGATCTTCTACTCAATGCGTCAGCTACCACGTTCGCTTTTCCAGGATGGTATTGAATGGTATGATCATAATCTTTCAACAGTTCAAGCCAACGTCGTTGTCGCATGTTGAGTTCCTTTTGAGTGAAGAAATATTTGAGACTTTTATGATCCGTAAAGATCTCCACTTTCTCCCCATACAAGTAATGCCTCCAAATTTTAAGTGCAAAGACAACAG